>JABBWL010000027.1:0-594492 GCA_016758765.1 Suillus cothurnatus
ATTGAGTTATGGTAGGTCCCCCTCCCCTCCTACCACCTATATCTTGCAATTATGTACATAGTGATATATAAAAGGCTTTTCCTAGTGTTTTGGAGCATAGAAATCGACTGGGGATGATTTCTGAGTGTTTTGTACAAATATGAATTGTGATGTGTGAGTTTGCCTGATACCCCCCCTCAAAGATCGATTTTTACAGGCTTCCCATGACTTGCAAAGACTCCAAAAGCTTTTGTCCTGGGGGTTTTTGAACCCTGTGAACACAATGGTCGAGCCAGATTTCCCTGAAAAAATCATATTCTTGAGTTATGGTGGGTCCCCCTCCCCCCCCTAAGTGCTATATCCTGTAATTATGTAAATAACAACATACAAATGGCTGTTCCTAGTGTTTTCTGAGCATATAAATCGATTGGAGATGGTCCCAGAGTGTCCTGAGCCTGTCTGAAATGAAATATGTCAGTTTTCCTGATACCCCCTACAAAGACTGATTTTTACAGACTTCCCATGACTTGCCAGGACTCCAAGGGCATTTTTCCCGAGGGCTATTGAACATTCTGAACACGATGGTCGAGCCAGATTTCTCAGAAAAAATCGCATTCTTGAGTTATGCAGGGTCCCCCTCCCCCCTCCTACCTCCTATGTCTCACTATGTCTCATTTTAACCCAAGACCGATACTGTAAACACCTGTCCTAAGGTTTTTCAAGTGTAGGAATCGATTGGGAATGGTCCCAGAGCATCTGGAGGTCGATGGTATGGAGATATGGTGAGGGGGTCAAAAAGTCAGTATTTTGACCATATCTCCATAACCGAACCGCCGATTTTCTTAATTCTTGGCTCATATCATTCCTATGAACACCCTCTATGATATGTACCAGCCCAGAAGAAGATATTTTTTTCCAAGTTTGAAACCTATTTCTGTTTTGACCATATAAATATGCCTGTAATGAAGATGGATCAGAACCATTTTGTAAAAAGATGACCGACCAGCAAAAAACGCTCGACTGAGAGTTCGAATGGCATGAAAAGAAAGAGCAAGAGGCCATGGCAAGGGAGGGAAGAAGGCATGAGACCGGAGGAGTGGCACCATGAGGGGGAGAACTCACCATCGAGGAGGACGACAGGCCATGAGGAGATCAGAGCATGTGGGAAGGGGGAATGCATGGGCGAGAGACAGACAGAAGATGGGGTTTGGGATTAATACGTCGCGACATGGGGGGCATCGCTGCTTAGAACCGCTGCGTCAGAACCACCGCTATATATCATGCCGCCTACTGCTGCATCGAGCATCACTACCGCTTAGAACTGCTTTAGAACGGCCACTGCACATCGCTACCCTATATACGACAAAGAACTACTGCTATACATCACCGCCGCTTAGAACGATCACGTAGAACCACTGCTATATATCGCAGCCACTTGGAATTGCCATGTAGAACTACTGCTATATACATATCGAATATCGACGCTACGTCATCACTACGCTACGACACAGAACTACCGTACATCGCACATATCACCGCCGCACATAGAACCGGGAAGGGAGGATGTAAAGACAGGAACGGACGATTTGAGGAAAAGAGGGGGGACAGGGGACTGAGAGGACCGGGAAATGTGGGAGAGGGGACCAGGAAACATGGGAGAGGGAATGGGGGGATCTTTGTGATGGGACCAGGAAATGCAGAAGAGGGATGCATGAGGGGCGGGGGACATTCGAGGGCTGTGGGAATAAAAAGAAGGGGGGGACGGGGGGACGTTCGAGGGCTGTGGGAATAAAAAGAAGGGGGGATGGGGGGACGTTCGAGGGCTGTGGGAATAAAAAGAAGAGGGGACGGGGGGACGTTCGAGGGCTGTGGGAATAAAAAGAAGAGGGGACGACAGCCATGAGAAAGGGGACGGGGGACGGTGACGAGATGAAAATTCATGCCCGAGGCATCCCCCGAGGGGGACGCTACCATAAAAGGAAATAAAGGGGACGGGGACGGCCGAAGGCCTTCTACTTCGAAAGCAGATAGATAGACATAACCTAGCTGTAACCAATACCCACTTACAAATTTACCCTTAGAATCCAGGATTAGTATTGTCGAAATCACAATGCCCTGAGCAGAACTCAAATGAATGGCTTGAGATGCAAGGAAAGCCATACAAGAACATTGTCAGATCATTGATGTATGCAATGGTAGCCACACATCCAGACATATGCTATGCAGTGGGAGCACTAGCCTGCTTCAGCACAAATCCAGGCAAGGTGCACTGGGTGGCAGCCACATGCATCTTGCGCTATCTCTGGGGCACAAAGGATCTCACACTCACGTTCTCACCAGTTAAGCATCATGATAATGCACTCATATTCTTCGGATACTCTGACTCGAACTGGAGCGGTGATGTTGACACTTCAAGGTCAACATCAGGTTATGCGTTCCTCATGGATGGTGCAGCCATATCCTGGAGCAGCAAACTGCAAGGATTGGTTGCCCTATCATCAACTGAAGCCAAATACATTGGCTTATCAAATGCAGCTCAACAGATCACATGGCTGCGCGAACTCATGGATGAGCTAGGTTACAAGCAACAAAAACCTACCTTGCTCCTAGCTGATAACCAGGGATCCATATCTCTCACGAAGAACCCAGGATATCGCGCGCGAACGAAGCATATCGGCCGGAAGTATCATCACATTCGAAACATTGTGAATGAACGAAAATGGGCAGTCATGGATTACTGTCCCACGGAGGAAATGGTCGCTGACATTATGACGAAGGCGCTGCCGAAAGAAAAACATCAGAAGTTCACAAAGAGTCTTGGTTTACTGCTTCGCTCGAGTGGGAGTGTCGATGATTGAGATTGCTGCGCACATCAGCAGTCTATTTACATGTATTTGGGTATCAATTATACTTAGAGTTTTTCGTTACATACCTTTCCCTCAGTCGTTCCGCTCATGACTGAGTGTTCGCGTTATTAATCCGTGGCCACCTCTATGTGATCGCAGTCAACCTACAGTGCCAAAGAAGAGATGTCAGTCAAAACTGTATTACCGCCATCAACACAATACTGAGTGGAGAACGATTCTAACTATATTCAGGTTAGGTACGCGGATACAGCTTGTGCGTGAAGGTCTAGTTGATAGGGTGACAGGGTGATGCTTGCAGGGGCGCGCCCAACACACCAAATAGATAGGGCCTCATCCATCCACATGCCACTCAACATGCCAGAGGTGGAGGTGCATACGCGTGGCAAGAATTGCAAGAATAAAGATCTGCAAACTGTACATATGTATTTGGAGACGCTGTCAATAAGAATTCGCGATAGAATTATGAGGTGCATACCTTGCGAGGGAGGAGTATATGGAATACATCTGCAAAACATCAATGACTACATCGTATCGAAGGGTATTGTCTACGCACATCTAACTGCAGCATTGGCAGAATAATGTTCACGGCCGAGAAAACTTTGAAACGGTAATCATCGCTGATGAGCACAGAAGCATGTGTAAGGCATGACTCACGTAGACCACATGCATAGTAGAATATGTTATGCTTCACCAGCATGATATACAGAAGGCCCTTGGATGAGCGCCAGCTCTGTATAGCGCGTATGATTGTGAGACAGACCAGTCCTTGAGATAGCATCAGTCAGCGTGAGTCTACATTGCATGCTCCCAGTTGCGGACTACATACCAAGTTGAAACACAAACACAAGAATAAAAGGCAAGAAGAATTGGACAACATGAGCGTGCCGGAAGCAGCCTGGGATGCCTGGGATCGTGCTAGTCATGACTGCGAAAGTGGAGCAAATATAGTAAATAGTATGATGGTGAGAGAAAAGTGAGAGCACAAACCATCAGAGGTAGCACCAGCGACAAGCAAAAGGCTGATGGACGATACGATAGTTGCCTTACTGGGACATGAGCTAGGGTGTGGAGTGCGCATGTGACTCACAAAAAAGGCGGACAGCACGGCTACAAGCACGATTCTATTGTTGTTCCATAGTGCATACGTCCTCAGAATAAAAAAGCCTGGGTGAATCTGATTAGGAAGACGCCTATATCGCATGATAAGGAGAGATACATTCAGAGAGTGTGAGTGATATCATTCTGAAATCTGTCAAAGGAAGGAGAAACGCTCAGGAAGGATGTGCATGAAGCATGGACTGTGCGCGAACATGTGAACATATTGCCCAATATCTGGCAGTTCTAGCAAAGTCATACAGTAAGCGTTCTCATCAGTGGCAGTCCACTACACATACCTCGGGGTTCGTATTTGGGGTCAAGGCCACTGAAGAAAAGCATGTCAATTCATTATCGGGGGGATGTGCAGTGTTGGGAATGAACGCACGACATAGGTCCACGATGATAAGGACAAATGGGACATATCGTGTAATGATATAAAGTCCTTTTACCTTTGTCCAGCGCGATCGATGTAGGAATGTCCACTTCGAACGCCATATCATCAACATCCAAAGTGGGGCGTATCACAGAACAAGCGCATTACCTCTTTGTGAAAAGAACAAACAAAATCATAGGTCTGCATAAGCGAGTTGAACTGCGGACAGGAATAGATCAAGACAAAGCCTACCCAGAATGTCGCTATCGATGCTGAACCGTCAAGTTAGAACGAGAAAGAAGTAAGTCCATACAGCACACACTGCAAATGTACTGGTGATCACATGTTAATTATTATCCTGCCTTTTCATTCATAAAGAACGCACCGCTAAGAATTGTAAATTCCTGGCCACTGCAATATCATCAACCGAATATTCCATCTGCATTCGTTCGAGAAGTGAAATAACCCAAGTTTCGCGGAAACACACCTTTTAATCTCTCTTATGAATGAACTAAAAATATATCAAGGGGAGGCTGTGAATATTGTCACCGTCGGGCTAAGCTTCATGATCATGATGAATCCTTTAATTAGCAAGGGCATGGACCACACCGCGGGTATGAGAGCCACGGGTGATGGTGGGTACGGTGTAGAGATCATCAGTGAATCCATGAGTCTGTGACATTGTACACCTGTGACTCCCACGTAAGTACTGTAATTAGTAGTGACAGACGGGCCCGCCCTCCGCACCTCCAATTAGTAGCGGATTAAGTGAGCCAGAGCTTAGTTCAATAATTGTTCAATAAATAGGTGCAGGACTAAGCTTCTTCCCTTCCGATGACCATGTCAAACTGCAAACTATTTGATCGTGTTTGCGCAATTGAGTGTGTTGAGAAGTTTGCCCGTCTTCGCATCCCAGATTTTGACAGCGTCCTCTTCATATCCGCCGGCTGCAAGTTTTGATGAATCAGGTGAGTACATCACAGCATACACCCATGTGTGCCCAGTTTTGATTGTCAGGATATTTTTGCCGTTGTTGACATCCCAGACTCTTGCTGTCCCATCCCAGGATCCACTCACAACTCGCTCACCATCTGCACTCCAGCACAATACAAGCACAACATAGGTGTATCCTGTGCACCTTCCTATACATAAGGACTACGTTGATGTTTCTAGCGAACATCCGACAGGGTCTTGCGCTCCCTCTCCACTCGGCATGTTTCTTCCGGCCCATGGTCGAGCTCGATGTCATCAACATGTTCAAAACGTATACGGAATTCCAACCATATTAGTTCCCAGGACAGAATTATCATTCACCAAAGCTCAATGCTGTGCATTGCGTTGAAGCTTAAGAAGACCACTATATTGTACTACCAGGACGTTTGAGGTGATGTGTCGATTGTAATGCAGACACAGAAGATCGGACATTTTCCGTTAGTAGGTGAAGTCTTGAAAAAGCTCAGACACGTTAATACCATTGTATTATTGTCCGAGGCAAGTCAGGACTTGGCCGAAAGAGAAATGTTTGAAGTCTCACATGATAATTTGTAGCTCGTCGAGATTGTGCTCAAGGAGCTTTGCAACATGCAGACGGCGGAACAATTCTTAATACCCACATGGGTGGGTCCTTTCTTCATCATTCGTCGCACTGATTTATTATGATTTATGGCTAGCAGTGTAGGACTCATCATGAACCAAGAAGAGAGTAACTTCGACAAATTTGGGCGATATGTGAGAACAACATCCGGATCTGACTCATTCGTCTATCAGATATGAAGTTTGTTGTGCGCAGTGATGTTAAGAAGCACTTCCGGAGCTCTGTGCCGATAGAAGACAATCTAAATCACCCCTCCGAAAGTGTACGATATGTTATTATATCGCATCGATGGCTGGATGAAGGAGAGCCAACCTACGGTGATATGAAGGCGGACACAGCAGATGGCCTGGCAGGATACGCGAAGCTGAAGAACTTCTGTGAAAAGGTCAGAGAGTACGGGATGGAATTTGCGTGGTCAGACACCTGCTGTATCGATAAAAACAACAGTACCAAGCTCGATGGATCGTTTCATTTCATGTTTCACTGACGTGGCTCGTAACAATGTCTGGCGCTTATCAGTTCGATCTGGCTTATTACTTCCGCTGCTCTTCTACCATAACCTGGGCTGTCAGCAAGGTAGGTCTGGCCATTGTTGTGCCTCCATCATATTAACCATTCCCGTTGTCGTGTCGCCTGCACAGCTCTGAATAGCGATTTGGGAAAATTCGTCTATTATCAGCTGTACCATCCGAGTCCTGCCTATCGATTAGGAACAGGAAGACGAGTCCGATGAGCACTACGCAATACTTCGAATGAATCGAACGAAAACTCTCGCTCTGCAGAGTCCTGCAACTTCGTTTTATGATCGTCTAAACCCTTGACCAGCACTATGTCGTTTGGGAAAATCAGCAAGATATCCGTTCCCGCTTCAATTGATCGAAGCGAGTACTTATTATCGCACCAAGCCAAGTAGAAAAGGAATTTTTATCGAATGGCCTTTGAATGAATTAGACTTTAGGGAATGGTCGTGAATCTGTACAGCAATTTAACACGGGATGACGGTGTTCTGATGGATTGGATGGAATGAAGAAAGTATTCAATAGGTATGCATGCCCCTGAAACTGGGAACATGGCGCTCACTCGCCATTGCTAGACTCGTGACCAGTCCGTCTATGAGGCATAGACGGCCAGGACTGTGGTCACGAGTCTACGCCATTGCGTGAGTCGTGAACTTAGTAGGTCAAAATACAATGTAAATTGTCCCATCAAGGACAGCCCCGTACTACCGAGCTGGAGTGGCAAGCTCAGCTCGGTCTCGTGCTTAAGTTTTTGTAAAGCCTGCAGAATGGATCCAGAGGTAGAGCCTTGCAGCGCTAGAAATGTATTTAGGATAAAGGAAGCACACAATAGATATCCACTCACTTGAAACTGGGGACCTAGACGTTACTCGGTCTGGCACTAAGTGAATTGTGTATGTTAAAATAAAACATGGGTTTTTTTCGTTGATGACAACCCTGAATTCAGCAGGTGAGAGCGTGTATGTGTGACAGGGATAATGGTTGATGCATGTCAGAGGTGCAGAGGAATAATGACCAGGTTATGAATGCGATGTGGTTTAACTTGGATTCAACTTGTCAGACATTGGGTCGCCGGGTGTCATCCAGACAAGCTGTAGCCTATTGGTACCTCGGGTTGGAGGTTCAGGCCGATCCTGTTAACTTGAAGAAGAATCGAGAGCCAAATATCTTGCACCCATTCGTTCAGCATTCTAGTAGCCCTTTAGCTGATGTCATATCAGGAGAAAGCGTGCTGAGGGCACATAGACAGTGAGAGTTACTAATAACAAATTTGCGTAATTAACGACTGTCCCGATCCATCCAAGTATGTAACGAACCATAGGACGCATATGGTGACGATTCTTTCCAAGTGGCTCTGCCAACGGTGATACATAGCTGGGATCCGATGACCAAAGGATGATCAATGATCCTTGCCCGTGGATAATTCGCGGAAATACAGTTGGTACTTGGAGTTGTATTGAAGGAGGGTCTCCCATATGTCGACGTTCCCCAATAGGTCAGGCGTTTCATCTATGTGGTGACGGCAGATAGATGTGTCAAAAACTGAGTGACCCTTGCGCCATGTGCAGGTTTCAGTATCGATAATTTTTGACCCGACACCGTATCATCTACCGAGTCGAATATGCACGACGAGGAATACCAAGCAAAGCCAAGTTATCGACGGGTGATGGACCAGACAACGGCTTAAATGAACTGCATGTGTTCAACTTCTCTCGGAGTGAGGCCGCAGATGGACCTGCACCAATATTTGGGCACCAAGTTCGATGATGTTTGAACTTGCACAAAATGGACTGTCGTGTAGATGGTTCGGCAAATCTTTAACGTGGGCAGATCAGTGCATACATTGGTTGATAAGAGGGGGGCGACTCACCAATAGACAACGTAAGATTTCATTGTACGAAAGACAAATAAGAGTGTGGCAGCGCAACTGAGGTAAAATGCCAGCGAGAGCATCAGCCCACGAAAGGATACTGACTCTTGGTTCATTGTTGACACCAATTGAGAATACGTAAATAGTCCTCTCCCCATGGTCGAGTTCTCCAATGACAGAGATTGCCGATGTTCAAATTGCCACTTCATTAACGTTGTCGACCTCAAGGATTTATGTAGTCTTTAGCAAATTTGACAGGTATGACGAGCTGGTATTTAACCAAAATACCTTTGCTCAGCCCTGCTGCTCTCCAGAGATTGACTTCAAAGCATCTTCCTCTTGACTGATTTATTGCCACCTCAACTGTTTTCAATCCCTATACGTATTCGGTACGGGATCTGCGTGTGGATATTCAGACCAACGCACTGACACCCTGTGACATGAAATGGAGTGTGGACAGGCCGATCACGTATAGTCCAGCCGTAACAAGTCGGTACCCGTGGCTCTTGAATACAAGAAAAAATAAACAGCCATGCCGAACAGGAAAAGCGAAGACACGGGAAAAAATGCCCGACTCACTTAGCTCCATAATCCTTCGACGACCGGCCTCGTGCGACGTAAAAAGCAACGACTCGATAACTATTTTTATGAATGAGTTGAATCGCCCTAAATGTGCTGGCGTAAATTATGTCATGAACAACACAAAGGAGTAGTCGATGTATGGTCGATACCTTGGTGACATCAGATCATGAGAAACGACTTCGGTCACTTGCCCCGAGTCCCGACATCAACGATCGTCACAATGATAACTAGAAGCCGAACTCAGAATCATTGTTTGATCAAGAAAAATACGAAACGAAGTTTACCTTAAGTTGGAACGTATGTGATCCAGCCATGGTCTGAGCCCTCACATGGATGGTGATGATGAACATCCACAAAGGACAAGGTCTTTTTGGCGGTCCGCAGTGTCTGGAAAATTCTTGCAGGAACATCCCACGTATTTGGTGACCGTCATCACTACCATCATGCCAATCACCGCTACCCAATGAGCATAATTGCGCGAGCCTCAATGGGTGATTGGGTTCGCATGTGACGCGATCTAATCCTCAACAGACACTCACCCCAATTTTTCCTGTTCTCTTCTTTAGCATGTGTGGATAAATGTACATCCAACAAGGTCTTTGACGCTCCCGCAGTGTATGAAGAAAACATCTTTTCACCCATTTGTTAACTCTCGTCCCTGACGTTACTCCTGGCAATAGCCTGGATGTTCGTTGAGTCGCCCCTCTCGCTAACGCCGTCCCCTACATCAAAGCTACCAGACTCGCCACTACCAAACCACCGATGTATATGTACTTGGTATTATTGGCATTAATATTGGTCGCATTGTCTTAGAGTTGCGTTGTTTGAATAGAGAGTCAGCTGCATCACTACAAGACGGCTCTATCAAAATTCTATATGCTCCCTATACCAAGTTGACGAACCGCATTCGAAAACATTGAGAGTCAAGCACCGCCAAGCGTTCGTCAGCTGGCTAGTCGGCATCCTGAGAGCTGGAGGATAATAGATTATAATATCCTTAATCACCGGCTCGGACATTTGCGCATAGTTCTGCATAAGCCTAATTTTTTTCGCATGTCTCATCAGTGAAAGGATTGTACCATAGTATACGGATATGATTGGCCCCAGCAGCCACTACATGCCCAAGCCCAACTACCATTCACGCAATCAAAGTGGAAGCAGTAGCAGAGTCGTACTTGAATGTAGGAGGGATCTGTTGCTTTGTCTTGTAGTAGCGAGCAAGACGGTGAATGCGAGACTCGATCAAGATAAGACGGAACTTGGAGTCCTTGTCTTTACGGTTGACTTCAAGGTGCTTGCGCACGGCCACCGCCTTTTTGACGAGGTGCCAAAGGTCCTCTGGGATGGATGGTGCCAATCCTATCCCCAAACAAAAGGTATGTGCAAACAAGATGCAGTAGCAGAAATGCACGGCAACGAGGCAAATGGCAGTTCAGTGCATCAGTGTTTTGCGAAGTAATTGGTCGATGAAGCACGCACCGTTGGATTTGAGGATACGGAGGATTTTGTTACCAGTGACGAAGCGCACTTGAGGGATACCATGCGAGTCACGGAGGGTAACACCGATCTGAGAGGGAGTAAGACCCTTGCGAGCCAATTTCATGATGTGCTCGACGACTTCATCGGGCGTAGTCTTAAGCCACGAAGGAGGGGAACGCTTGTAAGGAAGGGCAGAGGACGCTGATGAAGACTGATCAGAATAGATCCCATGTATCAATATAGAACATTTTGCTACGCACAAATGCCCTTGCCGGGAGCGTGCATACGACCCATGATGAATCTGAACCACCTGGTCAGCTTTGAACAATACTACTTCCCAGAATACTCACAGTTTTTGTTGGCGGAGAGGATGTCTTAAGGAGTGTCGTTGGACGCGTTCACGGAAAGGTGATGTGACGCGTGACAAGTTAGGGTGTGGCTTAGCAACTGTACAGTAGTAAACCTTATTTTCCACGTCAGCCACAAGCCGGAATCTGCCAGTGACTGTTGAACACAAGGCCCAGGCTAACCAGCAAGATCAAGACTCCTCCTCGTCGCTGCAGCCCACGGTGACAAGGCCTTTTTTCCTTTCGTAAGGTGGGTTCTCGACGTCGATATCAATTTCAAGCTCGTATTGACCATTCTCCGCGGGTAGTATGAAGATCAATATTGCCAGTGCGTTCGATGTCCGATATGTTCAATACAGTTTAAACTGACGCGTTCGATCCAGACCCCGCCACTGGGGCTCAAAAGACCATTAACATCGACGATGAGAAGAGATTGTACGATTGGCACAACTCTTCCTTTGAAAACTAACCAAAGTACTTGAAACTAGCCGTATCTTCTTTGACAAGAAGATCTCGCAAGAGGTCGAGGCAGATATCCTTGGAGACGAATGGAAGGGTTACATTTTCCGTATCACCGGTGGTAACGACAAGCAGGGTTTCCCCATGATGCAGGGTGTCCTACTCCCCAACCGTGTTAGACTTCTCTTGACCGACAACCACTCTTGCTACCGTGCAAGCCGCTCGGGCGAAAGGAAGCGCAAATCCGTCCGTGGTTGCATCGTCGGCCCTGATATTGCCGTCCTCTCCGTGGTCATCGTTAAACAGGGCGACAATGATGTCGCTGGACTCACCGACACCGTTCTGCCCAAGCGACTTGGTCCTAAAAGGGCAACGAAGATCAGAAAGTTCTTCAACTTGTCGAAGGAGGACGATGTCAGGAAGTACGTTGTGAGGCGTGAGGTGAAGAGCTCGAAGAAGGAGAATGCCAAACCTTACACCAAGGCGTCAGTATACCGTCACCTTGCTTTTTTTCTGGGCTGAATTTTTCTCCTCACTCAGACCCAAAATCCAAAGATTGGTTACTCCTATCCGTCTACAACGCCGCCGTCACCTCCGTTCTCTTAATCGTCGCCGGATCGACCGCCAGAAGGAGCAAAAGGCAGAATACGAGTAAGTGATAATAGTTGGCCCGAAGCCCGGCCTGCCGTAGTAACCTCTTCATTAGTGCCCTTATGCAAAAGCGTGTTGCTGAGAAGAAGGCTAAGGTCGCAGCCATCAAGGCCTCTCACCACAAGTATGTCTTAGATTATCATCCTCCAAGATCCTGCACTCATGCAATTCATTCAGGACTGCCTAAAATAATCCCCGCACATCGTTTCACACTTCATGTCATGCTTCTTATGGTACCTCATGTCACGCCATGCTTTGACGCTATACTATCTGCATTAAAGCCATCGCTGATATGTCATTATCAAGTGAATATTGATGGATTCCAAGGTTTGGGTTACTTTTGAGGCCATACTTTTTCTGAGCTGGATCGCTGAGCTCGCCAAATGCGTGTTTGATTGTTGTGTCATTTAAATTTTCAGACTAGGTTGCCTTACTCGATCGACTCTTGCTAAATAAGATGCCATAGGTCTAATGTCTCATTTGATGGGCGTTCTTCGCCCTGCTTGCTTGTTCCCTTCTGCCATAGGACGCGAGATACATTTACAGCATGGTACTATCCAGCGTTGCATCCTCTCAACCAATTACGCGACTGCTCGCGTCTGGTGCCGGTTGTTGATCCTCTTGCGTATGTGAGAGAACAGGGACAAAGTCGGAGTAGCGGATCGATTATGTGGCTTTGGGTGCGAGCTGACAGTTTGACCTTGGATTAGCTGTCAGGTCGCCCGTACATGTCGTCCGCCGGGCCGCACCCTCACAGTGTCATGCCAGTAATGTTACCTGTGCACCCTTGACCAGCCAGTGTGTCGTTCAGTAAATTCCCAGAAAAAGATTATTATGAAGTACGTAAAACTCTACTTTCGCGAACAGCTCCCATGTCTGTAGTCTCAGATGCTACAATGGTGCCCTGCAATGTATCTATCTTAGATCATGTACACCGATGAATCTAAGCTAATCATTTTCTTGGTTGATTTGAACGGGCCAGTCGTCAAAACCAAGGTCAATACCTTGATAGTATATGTAAGTGCAATCACTTTCGCAGCTATTACCATCACTCACCAGTACTCAAGTACTCACCCCAGTAAGGAATCATAAAACGCTTCTGCTTGCCATCCGCAGCTACACCATCAGGAATTTCGATGTCCTCTGGCGTCAGCACATTGTATGCCTCTAGTGCGCCAGTCAGGTTAGATTCAATATGGGATGATGTCATTGACCGGATTTGGGAAGGACAACTATGTTTCTTTGTCACTGCATTCAGATTCGTCAGCTACCACTTTTGCACAAGCCAAACAACAACCATGAACGCACGCAGGTAACTGAGAAGGACGTCGGACGACCACGCTTTTTCGCAATATCAGTGGCAGACTCATCGGTCAACAGATCCTGAACTATGAACGTTTGAACACACGGCACGGTGCTAGAAGCAAGCTCGAAGCTCAAGCACGCACTTCAGGCACCTCGGGGAAGAAATATATTATGACCATCCGATATCGATCACTTGCCGCATCACTCCTTGAGCACTATCCTAAGATGATGATCAATTCCACTCTTTCACGGAAGGCCCAGACTGCTAGGTGCACTCCATCAACGAGAAACATACTCAGAATCTACGAATTCTCACCACCGAGACGCCTCGATAGCTGTCACTATCTGCTTCTTACGGTGTGAAAAGGCCTTCAAATACGTCGCTGACCGTTTCTACACCTAAAACATACCTGCGCGGTCTCCGTGAAACACGAGTCGTTTTTGCTCCTCCTGCGTCTCAGATTTCTTTTCTTCCTCCAAGTCATGCTCACACTAGCTCGAGCGACGTATCTATCATTCAATTTGGCCGTTGTTGAGGGTGATGAGATGTGCTGTGTAGACTTAGAGACGTTGATCATCACATCCAAACTGCAGAGATAAGTACCTGGGTATCACATTAACGGTCGATGTGATGCTATGATACTTATCCCTGAAATTTGGATGTGTTAATCAGAAGCATCTCAGGACGCGGACTAATGGCTGCCCCTTCCACCAAACCAAGAGCAAAGGTTACGTTGTGACGCACAAACCAGACAACGAATCGTGACACAATCAGAAGCCCACCAGCACAAACAAACCAAGTTCAAGCCATCCTTGCGCAATACAGGGCAGTATAATAAATGTCTTCAAGAAATAGCAGAGACGACTTTGGCCATCATTGAAACTGGGACAGTAGCCGTCAACAACATCCCACACAACATTACCCAAAGTCAACTTCACCTCATTATTATTGCCCTAAAACTCTCATCTTTCTGCCTGATCGACTACTAGACCACCGGCCAGTACTGATCCTTCCTCTGCTCATGGATGCGAAATATTTGTTCTGGAGATGACAAGTCTCCGAGGCGCGCAGCTGCTGCTTAATACTTTATCAAACTCGGGTTTGGGAAGCGCGAGTGTGTCCGAGTCGGGCTTACTGAATTTTGGGGATGCGACTTCTCCGGGAAGAGGATTCTTGATCAACCATTGCTCGTTCATCTACACTCTCCTTTCTCTTATGATAGACACTGCTGAGCAGTTGTACAATCTCTCCTCGCGACGAGAAAGGCGGCTTCTATCACTATGCATTCGTCTACACCCCTTCGGTTGTGGTGATGCAAGGGATTGGGTTTCGCCGTATGACGTTGATTTACCCGCAAGTGCAGCAGTGAATACTAGCGCGGTTTCATGAAGAGACTGAGAGACAGATAGAAGACACGATTCGGGAGAGGATGTCGAGCATGGGTAGTGAGGCTACGGAGAGAGCTTTTGATTGGAGGTGCTGCTTGATTCGACGCATCCTTTAATTGAGTGGTGTTCGGTATCGTCAGAGGGGATACTTTCATGACATTTATGTGTTTAATCCTAGTGGTACAACAAGTTCGGTAAATGTAGCATATCTGTACAAGTATTTGCGAAAGAACGACTAGGCGTACATTAACAGTGGCAGCAGAATGGTCAACACAGTATCAAGAAATGAAGTGTGAGTTCGTACACGTTTAAGCCCACATAGCCTTGAACTTTTCATGGAACTCTTCAAGCGCACCGTTAACCACTTGGAAAACGCGCCAGTCCACACCCGACACTCCAGGCGGCCTCTGCGAATCATCAGTAAGTTCCCACTTTTCCCGCTCCTGCTTCCCAGACGCCTCCTCTTCTTCATCTTCCCACTGGACTGGGTTAAGGGACGCATATCCACTGTCCCCCTCCTCACTGAGGTCCCCACTCTCAGACGTCGCACTTCTTTCGTCAACGGACCTCTTTTGAAGGAGTTGCTCAAGTACCCCACGCACAGTCATTAGTGTGAGGTCAAAGTCCTGCAATAAAAACCAAACTTCACCCCGCCTGATTGCGTTCGCAGCGGCAAGAGCCGCCACCTGTCCGTGGATGTAGAAGTCAAGGAGGTATGCGTTCAGCGCGTATTTTCTGCCTTCTTGTTTGGTTCTCCCGGTGATGCCTTCGAACGATGGGATGGTGTGTTCGTTCAGGCTTAATCCACGTCGAGCTGTTTGAGCAAGGTCGTGAACACTGTTGAAGTGATCATCGTGGCCCGAGTTAGCCACGAAGAGCGACCGTGCGACAACACGGATCGCGGTACGGTGAAGGTGGTCGCGAATGAGCGATGGTTCGTCTTCGGCGGTACCTGATATATCCCTTTTACTAAGAGGCAGGATATGATCGGGCCCGAGGTCCTTTTGGTGCTGAGTTCCATAGGTAAGGGCATATCCGGTGAAAATCTGGAGAATTTCGTGCTCTTGCTCTACGAGCACGTCACGAGCTGTCTCAGATAGCGGTGGCAGTACAACCATTGATGGCGACTTCTTGACCACCTCCACGACGTACTCCTCTTTCATGCAAGCAGAAGGCAGGTACCGCCGTCCAAAGAGGTGGGCCATCAACAAGATGAAGTCGCGCTTCGCAAGCCTCAGACTAGGTTGCGCACAAATTTGATGGATCACGCCACTGCGAAGCAGAGCAACGAGGGCCAAGTTGCTGGGTTCCGTGTAATACAGATGTGCGGCTATTCCAAAAAGATTGAGCGGCTTCCCTTGCTCATCGAGCAGACGAGCACGACGCAAGTAGTCAATTGAGAAACGTAGATGGTGAAGAAGCTGGTGTCTTCCTTCCTCGGAGCCAAAACTGACTTGTGGGAGGCGGAAGAGCCGCTGCACAGCAGCGACAGCAATTGGGGAGTAATTTGAACCATCCAGCAGATTGAACAAGCGCACGACGAGAGTTGATGTTACAGGGAAACTGGCAGACAGGGATGGCAGTTTCGAAAGTACTAGTCTCTGTACTCTGCTCATGGGAAGAGCATAGAAAACGACTTTACCGAGGGTGTCATACCCTCGCCGTCCAGCGCGTCCCGCACATTGTCGATACTAGAGCCGTCAATTAGCAATGAGAAAACTGACATTACGGGAAACGAACCATGAGGGCAGTGAGGAAGGGTGAGTCGCCGCAAAAAATCGAAGTTTTGGTCGGAGCGTTGATACCTAAGGCAAGAGTGCCTGTGAATGCAGTCCAAGGTTAGTAGCAACCCTGCAAAAACAAAGAAACACTGACCCGTTGCGAAAATAACACGCAAGAAGCCACGGCGAAAGAGACTTGATCTACTGTCAGACAGTAATACTACGGTAGAAAAATAGCTCACCTCTCAACCAGAGAGCGATACCCTTTGCTCATACCAGAATGGTGAACCGCGATCCCACGTCTCAAACATTTCAAAGCCCAGTCAGGTGGAGAGGGTTTCCGCCTCACAAGATAAGCGATATCCTCATCAAGTTCTGATGCAGTGTACGAAGTACTTTGACCGGCAAACGAGAAGTCTGGCAGGGGATCATCAGGCCTGAAGGATGCTTGCCATTCGCTCGTGTCAGCGCGCTTATCCTCTTCATCGGCCTTGTGTTTTGATGCTCGTGCAACTTTGCGTTCCCGCTCTTTCGCGCCTTGAAGGTATGCATCATATTGTGCCATTTTGCGTTTCCATTCCGGACTGTTTTCGCGCCATTTGTCTTCCAGGGTTTCGAGCTCGTCGTCTAAAATTTGAGCCATATGCTCGCAATCGCTTCGATCGAACGAGAAAAAGATACCGGGCTAAACGAATAAAGGTCTCAAGGATATAAAGAAGGAAGGTGCGTCGGGTACTCACAAGGTCTCCTTGTGCGTGAAGATCAGCAACCAGATGGATGAGATTGCGGCCAGATACAACACGATCAGGCTGAGAGTTCAACGCCCTGTCTGGGACGCGAGATAAAACATCATCTTGAAGCTGGGTAATGACGCGTGATAATGGCGTCTCGGAGTCTTGCGAATCGAAAGAGGACAACAACGGTGCAAGGTGCTGTTTAAGGGCCTCTTCGTATCGGATTACGTCCTTCTGCTGAAGCAGTTTACCAGAGGAAAAAAATACCACGGGATCAAGAGCGACGAGAGTAGAGGGTGGGAGGGCTGTGCATGTACTTAAAGCACGATATAAATTCAATGCATCCACCGCTTCCAATGCGAGATCAGAGGGGAGAGAACGTGCGCTGGACGAAAGAATGGACAACGGATGCAGAAATCGCATCCTTTCTGTAGTCTTGTACGTTGAAAGGCTTTGGAAAGTACCTCTCGGTTTCTCGTGGATGTTGTAGTAGAATTTCCTCAAGTGCGAATACCGATGAGGATAATGCACGAACTTGTGCTGGAACCCGCCCGCTTTCTGAACGCTCTCGAGCCATTCGTTGAACCTTTCTGGGGCTCCGACCGTGGCAGATAGACCTCTGTTCATGCGAAAATCAGTATATGATCGGTTGGATGCAAAAGTGACGTACATGACAGGACAAGGAGACAGGAGCAGAATCTGTTCCCAAACAGCTCCGCCCTCCTGCTGGCCGATTGTGTGAATCTCGTCAAGGATGACACTACAATAAGACGTGAGAGGGAAATACACATGTATCAAACTGATATTCGTACTATTTCAGTCGAGGGGTCCACATCTTGGCGAGTGGAGGAGATAAAAGCATAATCGCCAGGATGTCAGGGACGGTGACAAGGATTTGGCAATTCTGCGGATCGTGGACCCGGAAGTCACGAGTATGGATCGCCCAGCAGCTACCTGGAGTTGAATCAGCGACAATCACTTCTTGAATATGAGCTATGAGTACTCACGACCATTGAGTTCCTTGCTAAACCTGGCATAAATCTCAGCTGCAACCTGAGCGACAAGGGCTTTCGTCGGTGCAATATAAACAAGTATCCCATCATCAGTCTCTCGGAGAATCTTCTCCATAGCGTAATATGAGATGAAGGTCTTCCCCGCACTGGTAGGAGCTATAATTTCATGAGTAGTTGTTCTATCTCCGAAACAAAGTATCACTGACCTACGACAAGAAGAGACATATTTTGATCGACAGCGTCAAGCACCTCGCGCTGCCATGCATCTGGCTTGAAGGTCACTCTTGCGTCAGCCTGACTGTCCATGCTCCTATCCATGAATTCCCCAAATAACCGAAGTTGCCACACGATAGGGTGCTCCTGCACTCGCATAAAGTCATAGACCGCAGTCTTGGTTTTGGACTTGACCAGCTTGACAAAGCGAAAACTTAGTGCCTTGTCGTCAGCCGAACCTGAGACCACGAGACTATCAACGTAGTCGCTGAAGCCGAGGGTAATCAACACGCTCGTGATCGCACTAGCCATCTCCTTTGTGCTAAAGCCGATCTCCCAAACTTCCTTGATGAGACGCATGAGCAACAGGGAATATTTGTCGCGGCTCGCCGGGGAGTCTGGATTAGCGGAATAGATCCACTCTCGGAGCAGACGATGCATACGATAGACCCGAAGTTCCGCCCCTACTGATGCCTCCCTAGTTCGCGGATTGCGGGAAAGAACTTGCAGGCACTTTTCGAGGCCAGTGCCATCCAAGTTTTCCATCTCTTGAACACGGGACGCGATCCACGCTGCAGACTCGGACGCTTGTTTGGATTCCTTCTTTGCGATATTCTGTTCACGGATAACATCGGCCTTTGACAGTTTGCCGGTAATTTTGCTTGACGAACGACCATGAACGACTTTTGGCTGAAGGATTATGATAAGTGACAAAAATAACAGATACTATACCTGAGTACTGACCTTCACGTTGCGCTGATTTGCAAGGGAGGCTGCAGTCGGTATTTTGATTTGTTCGAGGATGGCTCCCGATGCGCCCGTTAGGGTGCTAGCTTGGTCATGCAAGGTCTTCATGAAGCGCTGGTCCGAACGAAGTTTCCGATTACGCTGCCATTCAGTCATTGGTGCCGTAGCATCTCCTCCGAGGTGCTTGGGCAGAATGGCCATTTTATGGTTGTGCCAATGCCGCGTGTCAGAAAAGAGCGTGTCCTCTTTGGCTATTTTATTTTGAGAAGGCCGAGCGGATGGGAGGGCATCAGCGGACTCGTCACTAGTGCTGCTATCGTCCCATTCGTCAGACTCTTCTCCATCGGAACTAACAGGTTCTACGGGATCGGGGAGTGTGATGCCCTCGGTGACAATGTGGACGGCAGAAAGCTCTTCGTCAAAAACAGGGTTGGAAAATGGAAGGAGCTTGAGGGGAATTGGCATCTCATACAAGTCATCGGGAAGGAAATATACGCTCAAACACGAAAAGTCGAGGTGCGGGAGCTTCAACTCAGAAATGATATCTTCTACATCTTTGGCCACAGTCGGACCCAGGATATCCGTCAACGATTGAGCTGGATGCTCGGCAAGATAGCGCAAGACACAAAGGAATACACGAATGTCAATGTCGAGGGATACATCATTTGCTACAATGACTGCTTCCGTCGCTCTGAAGATACGAGGTAGGAAAGATTTCATCAATGAATTGAGAAGGTCAGGTTTCATTGGTGCCAGGCGCCGCGCTCGATCCTGGACGGAGACACCCTTGAGAAGAAGGACGTGGATGATGAAAACAGCAAGGAGCGTCGGCTCGGTGTCGCCCTTGAATGTTAAAAGATACGACAATCCAATATCCTTCAAGACCGCGCAGAGGTCGAAGGAAGCCAAGGGCGCCGACGCTTCACCAAGGACCCAGCTGCGGACTTGATCGAATGGCCCTTGTTCATGACTAGCAAGAACGTCTCTGGCAGCAACACCCACGGATAAAACAGATTTGGGGAAATGCCCTCGATTGTTCAAGCGTAGCTTTGATTCAAAAACGAAAGACAAGATCTATAGCATGATTGACAATCAGGTAAGAATATAAGACAAGAAGGAAGGCGCAGTGTGACCTTGGTGTCCTTGAAATCAGCACCCTGGAGCGGTACCATTGCCAGACCACTAGCTAGCAAACTGAAGATGAATAATCGTTGAACGAGTATTTGATGGGCGGCGAATTGTCCACCGACTCCTTCCTTCAGTACACCGCCGTCGTTGACCATGACAAACATTGGCTATATCGGAGTGAGAAGAAATTATCATGTCTTGTGAGACTTCTACCTTCACTCGAACACGATAATCGAGCCAATTTTTGTCGGAGAGACCTGCAAAGGTGAAGGTATTCACCGAATCCAGCGACCGGAGGTGCTTGTATAAGAGTCTCCTGGCTAGGGCTCGAGATGCAACAGCAAACTCAGACTCGCCCGCTCGCAGTACCAGGTGTCGGTTGACTAAGACATTATCAATAAGATAGACTCGGATGGAGAGGCGGCCTCACCGTCAAAGAAAACGATATCAAAGTTTGCTGATCGATTTTGAAAGTTTTTCAGTATGGATTCTAGTGAATAGATCGCATGGATGATCTGAAATGATGGGTCTTCAATAACGCCATCATGCAAGTCATGTCAGAGAAAACCATCTGGACTAGATCCCAGTGACGTACCATCATCCTTCGCTAGTGCGAGCAGACGATCATCAAGCACAACTTGGAGTAAGGAATGACCTAGGATGTAGATGGGCATCAAGTTGAATGCTAGATGACTAGCAAGTTAAATGAGTACCGTCGATCACGAAGGGTTCTGCGCCAGCGTAATCGCCAAGGAGGTCCATCCAGCGCGCATTCCTACTTGCAGGTGCATACCAACATGAATCAATCCAGTTCAAAGTTTCTGTGACAGTGCATGATTTTGATGGCTCGAAGTTCTCGATGGCTTGCTCGATATCGACTTCAAACTCCTCAAAATCCATAGTGCGGATGGTGGGGTGAGTGGGATCCGAGTGGTCTGCCTAGGAAAGACTATTGGGTTATGCCAGTGGAGATACTAGCCAGGATAATATTAATCGCGTCGAGATCGATATTCAACGATACGCCACAAAACTAAGACTGGGCGGCGCTTACACGCCTAATACAGAAGCGGAAACTTGAAATTGGGGTTGAAATTGGGTGACTGGGTCATTGACAACGTTCTCGGAAGCACCATTGAATTGACTCGATTGAGTTCAGAACACTTATCGATGGGCAAGAAACTTTGCAATCAAGGTATTAAGAAGCAATTGGACAATATCAAATGTACTCAACTGAGTCACATGCGTGTTCAACTTGTGCGACGATCTCCGACGATTCTCCGTCATGTTGGATGCTAAGCAGAGCTAGCTAGGCTGGCACGTACGCGTAAGTCATGACTCACGAAATAAACAAATATTCGCCGAGATATCGCATTACGGTGAAAGACTGAGCCTCGCCGCGGACTTTACATTAGGTGATGCTTCCGTGCGCTTGATCGCATTGGCATCGCCGCGAACGTTTGCTTCCAAAAACTGTATACATGCAACACACTGTAAATAATCACCCGAATGACCATCTCAGCACTTCTCAAATGACAGGAAGACAAGTAGTGACATAAGTGGCACCATTAATCTTCGGTCCATCCCGAGACCATCATGGTTAATGTGAGCGTGGACTCGGAAGACTTTAGTACACACAGTGAGCTTGCTCATATTAGGCTTAATCGACCAGAACGTCACCATCTACCGAGAAAGAATGACGAAATAGAAATGAAAAGACTAGACTTCCAGACTATGGCATATCCGTCTATGTATTCGGACCAACAACTGCTTGGCCATTCACACTAGAGTCACACCGGCCGGTCCGCATTGACAGTCAGGTCGCACGAGACCATTTTCAGAACTACGTGAGCTGATAAATTACCGTAATACTATACACATTGTACAAGTACTATCTTATGGCGCCCGAGACCTGGCACAACATTTCCAGAACCCACGTAGATCTGTTATCTCTGGCTACCGCGTGAACAGTGGCTTGGGGATGAGGCAGAGATCATCTGATTCCAATAAAATCTCACGATGATCATCTCGTGCAAGTCATAGTCAAGAGCCGGTACGGGGTGATAGTAACATCGTGTTGTTAACCTCATACCGTCTCTAGTTACTCATGGCATCTCATTTCACCACCCTTAATAACGGCCAGACCATCCCTGCAATCGGGCTCGGTGAGCTCTTCAACTCAGCTCAGGGTTGATGACTTACTGACAGCCTGAGGCTGAACAGGAACGTGGCAATCGAAACCCAATGAAGTTGCTCGCGCTGTCGAATATGCGCTGAAGGCAGGCTATAGACACATTGACTGTGCCTGGTAGGAAAACGTTGGTCGGTTGATCATGAAATGATCCTAATAATTGCTCAAGGGCGTATGGGAACGAAAAGGAAGTCGGTGAGGGCCTGCGTGCATCGGGCGTTCCGCGGGAGGAAGTCTTTGTGCGTATAACGTATCTCACGTATTCATTACCCTGCTCACCTGGGTATTGATAGATCACCAGCAAGCTTTGGGGTACATACCATAGACGTGTTGAGGAATGTCTCGATCAGACACTCGCAAACCTGGGAACAACATACCTTGACCGTGAGATCTCCATTTCTCTGGTCCTGTTTGACTGACGTTGACAGTTTCAAACATCAGTTTACCTCGTACACTGGCCTATCGCGATGAACCCGAATGGGAATCATCCTGTCATGCCGATGCGCCCGAACGGAAACCGTGACATTGATGAATCCTGGGACCTTATAGACACCTGGAAGGGTATGGAAGCCATGGTAAAGAAGGGTAAAGTCAAGGCAATCGGCGCATCAAACTTCTCCCAGACGGTACTCGAGAGAATTTTGCCCACAGCTGAGATCATCCCGGCTGTTAATCAGGTACCTTTGACGTAATGTCACCATTCAAGACTGACCATTAAGATACGTAGCTCGAAATTCATCTGTACAATCCCCAGCTCGAACTTCTTGATTACTTGAAGTCGAAGAACATTGTTCCACAAGCATACTCGCCCCTTGGTTCGACCAACTCTCCACTGTTGACCGATGAGTCTGCAACAGAGATCGCAAAGAAGTATGGCCTCAAGAGCACGTCCGATGTCCTTCTCGGTTACCTACGTACGTTCATGCTTGTCGTTCGCCCTGTGTAATACAATGATAGTTGACTTGTCTGATTACAGTGGCGAAGGACATTATTGTCCTTCCTAAATCAGTGACACCATCCCGTATCGAGTCTAACTTGACCGGTGCATTAGAGGCATACAGTGTGCTGACACCAGAGGACATCAAAATCCTTGACGGTGTAGCAGCAGGTGGCAAGCAGAAGCGTTTCATCATGCCTCCCTGGGGTAAGTATTCATAATAGCCACGAAAATAATGGTACTGAAATGTGCTATCCAGGTATTGATCTCGGCTTCGATAATTGGCCTGTTCCAACTAAGTGAGCAATAGGCGTAGTGTTTCATTGATGTATGATTGATTGTGGGTAAATTGGAGAGCATACCTGTAGCATCTGAGGCATACCTGTATGTGATTAGATACACTTTCACACCATTGACTGGCCAACGCACTGTCAAATAAATGACGGGAACGAGACACGCAACGCGACAGTGGGATGACACAGCCCAGGAGTAAAGAAGTGCCCCCATTCACATGAGGGACAACCCGGCAGGCGACACAGTTGGTCTGGCGCACATGCCGGATGCGGTAGTATCTTCGGATCGGAGCAAGGATCTTGGCAAGCTATTCAAGTAAACAAGCGTGCGACCACTGTGCAAGACTGAAGGTGCTCCTTGAGGTTATGGCCAGTCGTCCACGGGATAGAAATGACAGCTCATCACTCGTCAAGACGATAGGGAACACATAGATTTTGATCGCGCATGTGCCAGCACAAAGAGAAGGACGATGATGGTTGAGTGTGACCTGAAGGAGAGGTGTTCAGCTCGTAAACTTGCCTCATCACCCATACTAGGATGATCGTGCAGGGATGACCGAATCCATAAATATATCGGAATCTGTGGGGCACCGGTTGACGGAAAGACCCACACAGAAGCCGGATCAGATTCGTACACAAGCTGAGACTCGGAGATTTTTCTCAATTCGCCCAGCCAGCAAGGTATATTCGCGAAGGGTACCTATGGCCAAGAGCTTGACAGCTGGAAAACCCGAGGTAAATTGACGAATCATCATCTCAGAGGAGCTGTGCGATGCATGCGCGCTAGTCGTGACTTGGTCAAGACGGCAACCTGACTTTCTGCCATAAGCGCACGGATCCGTCCGATTTTTACCGTGCTTTATGCAATGCCAAGTTGTCGCATTCCGATGGGCTCAGGACTCATATGAACCTGAGTAAGGGCTGCACCAAGAGAGAAAAATTTCAACCGTCAACCGTCAGCACTGTGACCTTGTATTTGTGATTACTCAGATTGCCACGCCAGCGGAAAGTGAGATTAGGTTAGGTTAGGTTGCCATCGATTCAATATTGGATCACGGAAGCGAACGAGTTAGACTGAGTTAAACTAGATCCTGTGCAAACCTTGAGGACTCAGAACGTGTTTTCTAGATGCCGACGACGGCAGTATCTTTGTCGGAAACGGTAATTAGCATTCAGCAAGATGAATTGATCACCAACTACGCAGTACTTGTTGTTTGCAGACAACAGCCGGTGTTGGCCATGGCCATCAACGTTTCAACTAACTCTTCCGTGAAGCCGAGAAAACATCGGAACCATTCAAGAGCCACGTGGTCGTCGGGGACTTGCGGAAAGGGTCCGCGGCACAAATTTGCAAAAGGACCGACATACTAATAGGGAAGTTGACAATCTTTCAAATTATCGTCATCAATTTGCGGACACACGTACAGTGAATCGGTGCAGGGCAGTTTCAGGTTCTGTTAGTGCTCACGATGGTCGCATCCGTATATAAGGCAGTCCGCCTTGTCTCATTCTCAACAAGCCTCCCACTTCTCTCCCAAAATCCCTCAGTTCCCTCTTACTCTTAGACATGCCTGCTGTCGTTATTAACACACATGCTGGGCATGAACTCGACGCTGTCTCCGATGCAGTCGATGACGGTATGTATTCATCACGTCGCTCCACTGCTTCGTAACGTGACTTACTGTCTCCGCAGTAAATGTGTTAAAGGCCAAAATTTGGGACTCCCAATCTGAGTTTGATTCCACCAAAGACAAGACGACCTTCCGGCAGTATGAGAATGCCTGCGATCGCGTCAAGAATTTCTACAAGGAGCAACATGGTTATTACATCCATCCAATCTACTAATTCACAACGTGGTACTGATGCTGCCATGTAGAAAAACAGACCGTAGCTTTCAACATCAAGGCCCGCATGGAATTCAAGAGCCGGAAACGCGTTCGCATGGGTGTCTGGCAAGCTATGGAAATGCTCAACACACTTGTAGACGACTCGGATCCAGACGTCAGTGATTTATTTCCTTTTGATTTCCCTTTGCTGATTTGTAATATATATTTAGACTGAGCTTTCGCAAATCGAGCATTTGCTCCAGACTGCCGAGGCCATCCGACGCGATGGCAAGCCTGAATGGATGCAAGTTACCGGTTTAATCCACGACCTTGGCAAGCTGTTATACCTATTTGGCAGCGAAGGCCAGTGGGATGTTGTCGGTGTAGGTTCCTTCGTCTGGTACTCGTGACGACATGCAGACTGACACGCTTCTTGACTCAAGGATACATTCGTCGTCGGCTGCGCTTTCTCCGAAAAAAATATATACCCCTGGTACCTTCGCCGGTAACCCAGACTTCCACGACGCCGTTTATTCCACGCAAAATGGAATTTATGAGCCTAATTGCGGCCTTGATAATGTTATGGTATCTTGGGGTCACGACGAGGTATATTTCTGTCTACATATTGTATTACTGTTTTGCTCATCAAACTTCTCGCAGTATCTCTACAATGTCGTGAAGGATCAGAGTTCGCTTCCTGCAGAAGGCCTTGCTATGATCAGGTATCACAGCTTTTATCCGTAAGCTTCTTTCAGTTTGCACCGTTCACTGGATTTTTACGATATCTATTCAGATGGCACCGTGAGGGAGCTTACACGCACCTCATGAATGAGAAGGATCGCGTAGCCCTGGAGGCAGTCCGCGCCTTCAATCCATATGATCTCTACTCGAAGAGTGACGAGCCCTGCGATACCGAAAAACTCCGCCCATACTATGAGGGCCTCATTGCTAAATTCTTCCCTTCCGAGATTGACTGGTAGATGCGCGTGATAGCGCGCCCGACTTTATTTTAAAATCATGGATCACCATCTAGTATAGACGCAGCCTCTTAGATGTAGAGGGCAAAAATCGAGCAGCTTAAATGTGTATTTCTTTCAAGGTTTGTGTCCTTAGTTATCCCATCTTACTTTATTGCAGCAGTATCCTCATGTCGTATAGAAGCCTTTATTAGCATCTACATAATTTAATTTATTGTTATAGAACAACATTTAAGCATGAAAAGTTTGAGAGATAAGATAATATTTGGCGCTCGCTTATATTAACCAACGTGCAACCTTCACCCTGCGCCACCACTAATCCCATATCTCACGGACTTGACTTCACCATCTTTGACTCATTCCTTCTATCTTGCTAGATAATAGATATCCGAACACACTAGACGTTCTACGATGTCGCGAGGATCACCTCTTAGCGAACCAGTCATATACCATGGCAAGAAATTTATCGTGCTCAGCGATTGGTGCGTAAACGCTAGATCTAGATCTAAGCGGCGATAGCACTGACTGCGGTCCGTTGGACTCAAACAGGGACGGCACAATCACCACGCAGGATTCTAATGATTGTTCGTCGCGTCGATAACTTACTATGTGCCTTACTCTAACTGAAGTACTACAATCCAGTTGTGACGGATACCTTTGGAATGGGGCGCACAGACCGCGTTGCGCTCAATCAGCGTATACGTAATGGCGAAGATAACTTCCGGTGCGAAACATTGCATGAAACAAAGCTGTAGAATTGATTTCGCCATCCAGGGATGCCTTCCGGAAGATGATCGTGAGCGTCGTTGAGAATGGCAAGGAGCAAGGCAAGGTGAAACATACATTCGAGTTCTGTAAAAATGCTGTCGCGAACAGTAAGTTTTGTCCATGCACAATGGGCGTTTGTTATCCGCAGCTAATGTCTAGACTGTTTCAGACATCAAAGTCGATAGCACTTTCAAGGGTTTCTACGAATTTTGCGAAACGAATGATATACCCGTGGTAGTTGTGTCCAGGTACAAACAAACCATTGTTTCACTGTGCTGTAAATTCATACCTCCGCAGTGGTATGGAACCTATCATCCGTGCGGTGCTAAACAAGCACCTCGCTAGCCTCGACGGTATTCAAATAATATCGAACGGGGTGGAAAGCTACGATGATGGGAGCTGGGACATTCAATACCGTCATCCCGAGAGGTAACATTACACATCGCTGTTTCGCGTTTGACTGACCATGATGAATTAGCGGCTTCGGACATGACAAATCGAAGGCGATTGCCCCATACACGACTATGCAACCCGCCCCGATAGTATTCTTCTTCGGTGATGGCGTCTCAGACCTATCCGCAGCGCGGGGAGCAACTTGTCTGTTCGTCAAGCACAAGCCGAATGGAGAGAACGAATTGATGGAATACTGCATCATCAACAAGATCAAGCACCGGTTATTCCAGAGCTTTGAGGAGGCGCAGGGTTTGATGAAGCTCATCATCTTTGCAGAGACGGAGGAGGAGCGACAGAGTATCATTGCACGGGAATGGCCTGAAGTAGCTTGAGAGGTTGTCTCACCTCGTCCCCAGTGATGAGAATCGTAGGGGCGAAACGGTTTTGGCACAATGTACTTGGATCTGGAGGAATAGAGATTGCGCCTGTGACTGATCAAGTTGAACCCTGCTCATTACTCTCAGGCGCGTGCCTGAAACTTCTTTTGAATATGTCAGGCAGTGGGCAATTTTCAGGCAACCAGATGACGCAGCAACATTAATCAGACGCGCCCTAGTCACGACAGGACAGGTGTTGCGCAAGAACCAAGTTAGCTCGACGACGAGACACTAGGATGGATGGGGATCTCGGCATGACAATTGCAAAAGGTAGTTTCAAATTGACCAAGTATTGGAGATTCTTGGGCGCAGGCATATACGTACCTTGCAGTGGATTGCAACAATATAATGGCATTGGAATTGGCGGAAATGCGAAATATCAACTCGGATGGAAGCGATGAACGAAGGTTCTATCTTGCAACAAAAAACGGTCGGAAGGACGATGTAAATCTATAATGAAAGAGATGGTTGCGGTGCAATTGATAGTTCGAATTCGAGGAACTCTGGTAGGAAGGAAAAGATAAGACGAATCATCGCAAAGAAGACTGACTACTTCGTCTGCGAAGGTTTTGAATCATTCATCCTCCGATATTTGTGCAGCGATTTCTATCAAATTAGATGGGACGGCCAAAATAGAAGGATCGAACTTTGTATGATGGGGAACCCTTGAGTTGGCGAAGTGTGCCACAGCATTGTCTGAAAATATTGTGCGGAGGATGTCAGGGGATATGTCATGTACCTCAACAGTGGACCAATGCATGACGACGCGATATCAGACTACACGGGAACAATGATGCAGTAAGGCGAAGGCATTTGCAGTGATACGATGTCTTGAACGGTTCAAGATGAACAACTCTGCCAAGCCTTGGAGGGTGGTGCCATCCAAACTGGAAGACGATGTGGCAGCACCAATCGGAGTGTTGTGGTCAGCCGATACAGATCAGCACTCGCTCCGGCGTGCTGTTCGCACAAGTGTCACGATTAATATTGGACAGACGGAAATTTGAAGTCGGCAGGGTCTATGCGGTATCCATTCCGCGAGTGACGGAAATAATCACGCTTCTGAAAAAAAAACAAGAGCGTTAGTTCTTACATTCCACTTCCGATATCTGCAACGCGCAGCACACTTATTTTATTGCAACTTCACATGCGATACACATACGTATTTCTAGCACCGTTGTTTAGAATGATGTCCAAAGGCACATTTGATGGAGGAAGGGGCACCCACATTTGTCTTCCGAGCACTGCCGCCCACTTGAGGTCTACACCATTTTATCTTCTAGATGGCTGTTGAGTTCATCAATGGATTCCTGGAGCATCTTGAGGCTCTGGTGAACACTGCCACAGCCAATTTAGGTCCCGCGACCTTCATACTTCATGCCTGCACATATGAATCTCGGTAGGAGAACTATGGTACAATAAAGTCACCTGCAAGCATAATGAGATGATCAATCTTGAATTGGAAAAACGCGTCAGGGGGGGTTGAGAACACTGGCTGCGAGGTCAGCATGATGAAGTATCCAGAGATTCCACATCACAGCTGTTTGGGTTAGTGTTAGTGTTATAACACATACCAGCCAAGAAATATCGCAAACCCCAGTTCAGACTGCCATTTTCCAATCACGGGATAGTCTGTGGGTTCTTGTTGATCCAGGGCCATCGCATTTGCGGTATCATCTTCACTGTGACCTAGAGAGATGGGAGGGGTCATAGGTCATGGACCAAATCGGGCATCAACTGAGTTGCCAATTACAACACCTCGGACGACAAATGAGGTTAAATGGAAGGATTGCATCAGAGAATTATGCATCCTTTCACCGAGCCAAGATATGGAGGACCGGAAGATTACAGTGTGAACATGAAGCAAGATGACATAGAATCGACGGACCTAAAAACAGAAATTGATAGTTTCTCTTCCACCCTACCGAAGGTGTAATCGCGAAAGTCTGGTAGAGAGAGCTAGCGTTCGGTTTCATTCAGACTGGTTTATATTACTTTAATACTTGATTCGGCAGGAATGTCTATGTCCGCGCTGCGCAGATATGGGTGTGGAAGATCATTCGAAGGGTAAAAATCCTAGCGAAGGCAAATTGGATAAGTGTAGCATGGCTACCTCGAAAACTTCACCAAGGCTCACTGATCTTAAATGAGTCCAGCAATGAAACGCATTCGATGTATCTCCTGATTTTCCAGAAACACAAAATCAGATACAAAAGGGTACTGCGTTAGGATACTTGACAAGAGAAATGGAAGTACTATTGGGATGGATTGACGGTGCCGGTGAGGATTGATATTGAGTGTCATCAACTTCGGGGTAGCTACAATTGCCAGATAGTATATTGGAATGTTTCGTTGCTGGCCCAACACCAGGTAGGAGACGTCGGATTGGGAAACAAGGGGAGAGAGAAGGGTGGCTGATGACACGCAAAACTCGGTACCGACAGTCGCATCAAAGGTCATGGCGGGTGCGAGCAACGGAGAATTGACGGTGCTGTTGCCATACTGTCCGCCGTGGGCCATTTAACGTGAGTAGGTCTTGCATTTATCCTGGATGGTTCTAACAAGGTACTCGTCCATACTTGGCCGCCAGCAATATAGCTAGTGCAAGAGACTATACCTCGGAAGCAACTCGCGGTCTGGGCTCCGAGCAAGGTTCATGATATATGGTTTTATTTGGTACATGTTTGGTAGTATCTTATTAACAACCAGCTGTTCGATATTATGTAATGCACCCACCGCCGCCAGCTGGTCAGGCCGAGCAGGAATTGTAGTCGTCACCTGCTGTTGCTCGGGAACGCAGCAACCCAGAAATATCTAGGAGGGCTCAGTTGCAGAATATTTTTGTACGTCTGCTACGTTCTAGACTTCATGGCTCAGCGGTCCTGATTGGTCTCTCACTCTCGAACTATTCGTGAGTCGTGTGCCTATTATTTAACTTCCAGCCATATGATACTGGTATTTCTTGCTCATCAGAAAGTGTGATCGATGGGTGGGAATAGTACCACAGATCCGACCATGTTACTACTCTACGGAGCGGAGCAATCTCGCATCATCAATGCTCATGAGTCGCTAATAGCATGCTTAGCTATGCTTACTCTGCAGCACTTTGGCTGCCAAATCTGAGCTATGTGGGAAAATGTCACATGCTATCACTGGCTCTGCAGTATGTCTTCCAGTTTATATATATCGACTCATATGGAAGCTTCCAACGTCCATGTGTTCCTTCAGGCGATTCCTGCCAGTACTGGGTGGCTATCGGCCACCTCAACCCATATAAGCTCCCTTGGGTCATTTATGGTGCATTAGCAAGGTCCCCACTCTCGTTTTCAACATGCGGTCTTTCTCAGCTCTGCTTGGCGCAGTTCTTGTCGCCGTGACTTCCGTATCGGCTTCAAGCTTGTTTAGAATTCCTCTGACGAAGATTGCGCCTAGTAGCTCCTACTTTGCGGGGCTGCCTGATGCTGATCGTGAACGTGCTGCATTCCTCAAGAGCTTCGCTTCTGGCGGTCCTACAACCGTCCCTGCATCTAACCTCGCATATGTCCAGTATACAACCAGTGTTGGCGTTGGCAGCCCTCCAACGTACTATAACTTGGTTGTTGACACTGGTAGCTCCAATACTTTTGTCGGGTAAGCCCCTGATTGGTTATTCCATCAGGCAAAATCTCATTTTATCTGAAGAACTGGGAAGACGTATGTCCAGACCTCGACCAGTATCTTCACTGGTGAGGACGTCAACGTCACTTACGGTAGCGGTTACTTTTCTGGCTTGGAATGTAGGTCTTTGGGCTACTTGAGAACAGTACCATATGAAAATTCAATCTTCAGATCTCGACCAGGTGACGCTCGCTCCAGGTTTTGTCATCACGAACCAGTCTATTGGTGATGCTCTTTCCTATGCCGACTTCGAGGGCGTCGATGGCATCGTCGGGGTGGGCCCCGTCATTTTGACTGAGGGCACGCTCTCACCAAGTACCAACGAGCTGATTCCCACTGTTATGAACAACGCTCTCTCGCAGGGTTTAATCACAGAGGAAATATTAGGTGTCTCTTTCGCACCTGCAACGAGTTACAATGACACCAGTAAGAATGGTCGCGTGGTATAATTGAAGGTATTCTAATTTGCGTGCAGATGGTGCCCTCACCTATGGAGGCATCGATTCGTCTTTGGTGAGCCCAAAAAGTATGTCTTGAACAAATAGTTCTGAATTTTATTCAGTACACTGGCGAAATCACTTACACACCGGTGACCGCAACTTACCCTGCTGGCTACTACTGGGGCGTCAATGTCACCGATGCAACATATGGCTCCGACACGACCGTTATCCCAACGTCAACCGCCGGAATCGTCGATACTGGCACCACTTGTAAGGCTTTATTACCCATTCACATGCATACTTTCTGACACATTTCTAGTGGTCCTCCTCGCTGATAACTTCTTTGAGTCTTACCTTGGTGCCATTCCTGGTGCCAAGCTCGACAAGAATGAGGGTCTCATCACCTTCCCTAAATCCTCCGTCTCGGAGATCCAACCATTGAACTTCACTATTGGGGGCACCGTCTTCAGTCTGGACGCTGCAGCGCAAATCATTCCAATTGACCAGAACACCGCCTGGGGCTTGCCATCAGGGCGTGCAATACGGCATTGTCTCGTACTTAGGGACTAACAGCGGCGAAGGGCTAGACTTCATCATCGGGCAGAAGTTCATGGAGAAATACTATGCTGTGAGTTGTCGAACCGCGAGGTAACCATGTAGTCCGGGTATTGATTGAAATACAGGTTTTCGACACGGATAGCAATCGGGTTGGATTTGCTTATACGTGAGTTCTTTCCTCAGATCCAATTCTCTTCCGGCTGAAAACTTTTTGTGAAAGTGAACATACATTCACCTCACTTACCTCATTTGAGGACTGTCAAAGTCCTGAGGAGTGTATTTAGAGGGGATGAGCGGCAGTAATACCTCATTCACACATACCTCACACTTTTCTTACTCCGATTGCGCCGTTTAATTCACTGCACCACTCCCTGGACTTCATTGCGAATTCCAGGACGCACTCATGCGGTACCTATCAACGCTACAACTGAGATGTAGGAGCGTAGTCTCTTACCCAGATGTCTTGAGGGACGATTGCATGCTTGATAGCAGAAAATCCTAACCGGGATGTGAGAGCGAAAATATAAGTGACGCTTCAAGGCAAGTGAGGAAACGGTGAGGAAGTGATGCGAGAGGATGCCGGTCGGACTGCCACATTGTGACATCCGGCAGCCTTGGAGTCGCTTTAAAAATGTGTCGTGTATAAACTTGAGCTTGAGATGTTGAATGCTGCATAAGAGTTTTCCCGCACACCACACAGGTATTCCAATTTGAAGGAATTTTTACAGTATAAGCTTTATGTATTATGTAATGCCCTAGAGTTCTCAAGCGCTTAAGCTTTTGAGCAATCAATTAATCAGGGCTGATGATAGTTTCATACCGTGGATTGTTGATAACATCTAGAGTGGCACACGGCAAAGGTGGGATGAATTAGAATGAATGATAAACCTCATGGTCAGAGGTTAACATAGCATACTATACATACGTGCAATCTGCACATGGTAGACACATAAAAGTTGCGAGAATCACCGGCACGATCGGCATTTGCTAAATTTCAAACTTCGCCCTCTGCCACTCGACTTGTCCGTGGCATACAGTGCCAGCTGGTCATGAGTCTAACGTTAGACTGGATAAGACGTGAGCTGCCTCACGGCTAGCGCTCACCTCCAAGACTATTTCTTCGGGTCGACTGATGCTCAGATAAGCTTCTGAAAAATCCTGCAGGTCGGTGGTTGTACAAACCAGATTATTATAAGTTCATGATAAGTATATCTGATTTTCTGCTGTGAAACGAAAACTCATAGGACATTATAGTACCACTTCCTCGGTCATATACGGACGGCACATATATCAACCCATTCAGTCAAAAGCCCATGATATACAAACACTACAGATAGCTCAACGTCAGAGGCTATACCAATTATACTGGGGGAACAGCATTTTTCTTCGGGTGCCACCCGTATCGGTGGAATGATTACATAATCGCAGGGAGTGCTAGAGCGCTGAATGAAGTGCACACCACCCTACCTTTGTTTCTCGCCACTCTTATCTGGCGCACTTCAATCTTGGAATGGGCTGTTCAACAACCCCAATGAAGCCAGACCCAGGAGTGAACCGAGCACCTGGTACAACATTCCCAGTGACTGTGCTATAGATAGAGGCCTGCATAGAGTCACATCTGAAGCCAGCGTTGCTCATCCAATCGCGGTACATTCCCTGGTGAAAAAATGCTGTTCGACGTTGCCAGTTTGGGTACGATGATGTGGAATGAAATTGATTACGAGTGCCTCATGCACATGATGACTGTCATTATGACCGAGAGTTAAGCCGAAGCTATAAGTACCGGAAAGGCCACCGTGGGATTCGTGGCAAATTAGGTAAGTGATGATCAATGAGTGTACACGTGGGTAATAATATTTGCCGCCACACGGGTGTGATTTCAACGCATTAATATACTTGTTGAAATTTAACCACTGCGGCTGAGTGCGGGCTCTGTGGGCACTGAGGGCATTGGCCTCATCCGGAGACACTCTGATAACCCATTCATGACTATTACTCCGTTCTTTATCTGTTCTTTATTCTTATCTTCATCATAGGTGAGGCAGTACTTGCACTCGTTCCTTGTCCGGAGCCGTGTTGATGCATTATTGATGATCAAGTATCAAACGGAGAGGCTTGGGCTGCATCTTGCTCTGTTGTTGCTGCAGAAAATTGGTGTGGGGGCATTTTTGAGCTGAGCTCTTCAAGTACCAGCTACAACGTACGTCGTATCTTCATGATATTCACACAATTTCCCCACCTTACATCATAAACATGTGTTTCAGCAATCTACGGGATCGACACTTGAAATCTTCGTTCCCACACGTTCCGAATTTGATGGGCTCAAAGACTACCAGCAGCCTCCCGTTCTCCATGTTACCCTGGCTTGGTTTTGCTCCAAGTCACAAAACGGGGTCTTCATCTCGTTCTCCCTATGCCGAAAAACCTGAAGAAGACTGGTATATTCCCTACAATGGTCCGTTGGAACCACCCAAGAGCATCTCAATGGCCAAGCAAGGTACAATGAGACGCTCCGTTAGTCAGGATGATATGAATGCATTTATGGGAGACTCTCGATTGCGGGACCGCTACCGGGGCAATGCCGAGCCAATGGTACTAGTTCCACCTGCACAATCAACTGGGTTCCCCAGAACTCGAGTTCGCTCTGACTTCACGAGGCGTACCACGAGCTCATCAAGTGTCATCGACCCGATACGGTCGTATCCTCGACGACGACAGGCAAGTGCACCGCGCTTGCAAACCCTCACTCATTCTAGCATGGATACTAGCGCTGGCGTTGGCGAATCCCCTATGCCTATGCAGCGTCTTGCAATGTCGTCCTCCCAGAAAAAATTGGGTCGGTTCTTCGGGTTTGGTTCTAGCAAGAAGTCAAAAAGTCAATCAACCAGTACACCCGTATCTCCTGTTAGTCGGACTAACATTTCGGGAACATTGCTTCCTAATTCTGTCCAACATCTTACACTCCAGGAAAACGTTAATTTTGCGAAACCTTCAGGTTCTAGTCCCAACACTGGCAATCACGACTCACCTTATGTCACATTGCCACGGCCATCCCGCAGAAGTCACACCCTCCATTACCCGCCACGGGTTGACGCTGTAGATTCTCTCCATCCAAGCAACGTTCCGTCCGACACGTCGACCTACCTGGAAAACCCGACCAGGGCTCGTTTCCTTCATTCCCAACAACAAAATATGATTCCCCAACTATCTTCATGGCTCATTCATATGCAAATACGTCCTCCTCTGTTTCTGTGTCTGCTCTTCGATCCGTAACCTCTCAACAATCTCGTCAAGGACACCAACAACTGGATTCGGGCTCAGAAAATACTCATTTCTCGCACAATAACCCTACTCAGCGTAATCGGGCACTCACCTATGCGATTGACCCTCGCAGTGATCGTGCTGCCACATTGGCTAAAAATTCACGTCCCTTGACGTCATCACTGAAGTCCTCTGTCTCCACCCCGAATCTTTTTTCTGCATTACATGACAAGCAACCTTCGCAACAGAGCACAAAATCAACAACGCAGGTAGCAGGCGTGGAGCGCTGGCTATCCCCCGAGACATGGTGCGATGCACTGTTCTTTCCACGTCCACGCCTAAAAGTCAAGTGTGCACATGAGCCACGTGGGGGAAGCAGTGGACGAATCCTTAGTCCGCCAATCACGCCTGTCGCTGAGGGTGCCACCCCGCGCCTCAGTCCTGCTCTACTTGGCGGGAGACCACAGACGTCGTTGGCTACAACTGATACACTGAGAGAACACCATACTTTGTTGAAGTCTAGGTCGGCTGTTGATGTCCTATCTGGCCCCTCTATTTCTAGCAGATCTCATACTGTGCCCACGCAATGGCGCTCAGACCCAATTGAGGACATAAACCTCAAGGAATCAAAATTCGGACCTGGTGCATCATCCGCGCAACAGGAACTGCGTTCGTCAACCCCTGTACCATCGCTGATCCAGTAAGCTACAATTTCTGTAGGTCGCTAACCAATAACCAAATACTCTTGCAGAGTTCTTGAAGAAGGCGAGGTTTTAGAAGAACAACGAAGGCAGTGGCAACACCAGGCCTCACACTCGTTCGGGAACAGTCGAACCCGCTCCCTCTCCCGCGCTCGTGCTAGGTCATTGTCACGAAGTCATGGGCACAAGCAGGAGGGCAGCACAACCCTGGAATTTCTGGCTGCACGGACGCTCCTCGGAGGTCAGAGCATTGCCCCTACTGTTAACGTTGCAAGAACTTCCCACTCCCGATCTCATTCCCATTCATCTAATTCTCGCGGGCGCTCTAGTTCATACTCATTCACACGCTCACACTCACACTCCCTTGGTAAATCAAATTCGCAAAGGTCGCTCACGGACCCTCAACCTCAAAGCACTCGGCATGCCCGCAATGACTCATGGGGTAAAACTGCCCTGCTTAAAGCATGCGCACCTTGCGGAGATCTCAGTGATTTACTAGGCACCCCTGTTGAGAACAAGAAACCAGCCTTGCAAGCTATGACAGAGGAAACCAAAGTCATACATTTGAGTGACCCTGCGGATTCTTCGCACAACGAAGCCGACGAGGGATGCGTCATCGTCATAGGGGTTTCTTCAGCCTCGGCTACACCGAGCAGGGAAGAAGTCGGCGTCGCACTTTCATCTCCCCCTTTATGTCTTGATCCCGAACCCCCAAGCATGCCCAGCCATCCATATGCCACCGGTGCCATATATACACACTATATTAATCCATCCTCTGAGCATAGCCTACAACATGACCTTAAAGTATCTGATTATGCTGGGCCACATCCATCAGCCTACGACCCCCAACTCCCTTCGAATACTGCTACAAGCGACGTCAGCATGCGTCACAGGCTCCCTCCTCGGGCAATGCAACCGGGTGTAATCTCACATCCTTACGCTGCTGCATTGAGTGAGACGGTTAACCCGCATGTACGACAGCCTAGTAACTCTGTCCTTCCTACGCTTCCGGTCCCACCAAGCGTTGTGCAGGACAACAGTTTCACATCTGGTAACCACATATCCATCAGTAGTCCTGACTTCGAGAAGTATGGCGTTGGTGAAGCTCTTGTGTTCGCTGCGCCATCGCAAGACGAGCAGGAAACCGACTCCGAGGACCAATCTTTCGGAACCATCATCCCGTGTCAGCAAGATACTCTAAGTCGAATCATAGACAAAGGGAAGGCCAAAGACTCGACACCTGCGCTCATGGCCTCCAATAATAGTCTATCCCGGATACCCGGTTCTGACTCTGTAGTCGTTTCCACTCGTCCTCCGAGTCTGATATCCGTGACGGCAGTCGAGGGCTCCACTCCTGGCGCCATCCGTACCACGGCCAACATCACCTCCGCACATCTTGTTGTTTCAGCTTTGAATAATGATGATCTGGACGACTTTCAAGATTTGTTTTACAGACCTCCCCAGCGCAGGCTGTCCAGTGAAAAATCTAGTGTAAAACATCAGGACGCAAGCGAAACCAGCAGGGGTATACCGTCGGATATTCATAGCTCTTATTCTGGAAGCGCGCTCACCAACCTCATGCGCAGTATGAGTGAGATTGGAGAATTGCATGTGGCGGCTTCGGATGGGCAGAGGTCAGGCGGACCAGGGGATCAACGATCGGATGAACTATCTCAAACGTATGTCTTCATGGACATGTCGAGGACTCCCTCGCCGGTGCAGGTCGATCCTTGCGCTGTTACCCAGTCGCCAACCCAGCTTTACGATACACCCTTTGAAGTGGGTGTCCCAGAAGATATCGAATCCTCTCGAGCATCTTCCCCTCTGATCGCCTCACAAGAGAATGATACTTTTGGTACGTGACACTCTATCCAATTCGATCAGTGGCTAACAAATCTCACAGGTCACCCCATCCGGCAGGATACCGTTGATGCTGTAGGGAAATCTACCATTCACCAGGGCTCTCGTAGAACCTCTGCATACGCTTCAATCCACGATGCCGCCGAAGAAGCTGACTTGGTCAGCCCCATCTCATTCGTCCAATCGCCACCCCTCTCTTCAGACGCCATACGGTCGAGCTACATGACCAGCGGGTCAGAGTACTCACGCATGTCCACCCTCTCTGATTTCCCCGACCCTCCCGCGCAACTTAATGTAACATCTAACCAACCCTCCATCCTTCAGATTTATGTCGACGTTCCTACACCACTCCAGTCGGAGAGCTTTCAGGGGATCGACTGTCCTCAATCTGGGCCTCGCCTCTTTAGTTCGGAGAGCCACCGCACGACCTTTGGTGGTAGTGACGACATGGACATTATTACACAAGTTCACAGGTCTGAACTTTGAATGTCACATCTATTGCATGCTTCTTTTATTGGAATCACGATCTAAGTCATCCGTTCTCGGACGGTGCACATAGGGTATCTTTTGCTGTCATTTTTGTTGTACCAGTCTAGGCTCTAGTATCAAGCTTTGCTTACTTTCCCATTCTTGATTAGAGTATACACACTAATTTGTAAGGTTGACTGGCACACTGATCACAAAAGTCGGTCACAATGAACGTTCAGGTTCTCCAGAACTGGCAATAAAACAGCAATTGTTGATCGTTGCTGCACTCCTCGTGCCTTCACATATTCAATGAGTAGACGCGTATTCAATCAATCATGTCCGTAGACTACATCCATTGTCGTCAGAGCTTGAAGACATAAGTAACTCGAGGTCTCGGAAGGTGCTGATCAGTGGTTGTGTCCGGCAGGCAACAAACACTTTTTTGTCGAACTTGTGATGGGGCCTGGCATGTATCCGAAACTGAAGGCAGTTGAAGCCGGGTTTTGCTGACGCACAGAACTTTTACAAAAGCAAGACCAAAGCATCATCCCCTCCGCCCTGATGATACCGTGAAGCTCAGGCTACGTCCGAAATACAGACTAATCGTCCAGCGCACACTTGAAATGTGACAAGACAGATTGAATTCAAGACCGAGCAATTCATTGGATGCAGTGGAGGCCGCGTCGACGATCACATCCTGGTTGCTTGAATTCGAATAATGATGCATAGACAAGCGATCCAGTGCTGCGAGATTACAGTACCTCGAGGTGCTTCCCCTATCATTTGGGCCAGAGGCGTGAAATACAATTCAGTGTCGGTGGACATTGAGGGGAATACAGACCAATACACATCCCTCTTGTCCAGTGCAGGGACATCACTGCGTTTGCACTCGTCAATACAAACTCGATGAATATACGTGAGCATCTGAATGGACGAGCAGCGGATTAGTTCCGTCGCTGAGATGAGGTCAATCCAAACTACAGAATAACTTTGATGCATGCACAGAGGCATGCCATTGATGTTCAAGGGGACAGTAGCAGTTTATTAACTCGCTGCGATCGCATGTCAGAATGATGGTCGATACAAGTAGAGTCAATGATGATCGAGCCACATGCCCCAGGTCTCAGATTTACGCTCTCGCATATGAGCAGCAAGTTGGTGATTAGATGACGATCGAGAGTAATGGGGCTATGAATTGATCGTGAATGTCATGGTCGCTGGTAAATATAGTTACGGCTGGCATTTTCTCAAATTTAATATAATACCAATACCTCCACAAGGAAAACAATAAATCTACAAGGACTGAAATAGGACGCACGACCATCTACGTCTTTTTCTTCTTGTGTGACTTCTTGGGTGCTGGTGCGGGAACAGGAGAAGGTGAACCGGACTCCTGTAGCGTTTCATCCTTCTGAACATCATCTATTCCACGCTTCTGATAACAAACGTCAGGGTGTACATTGTGAGGCGCAGTGATGAACATACCTTGCCTCGCGACCCGCCTTTCGGCTTCACCTCCTCCGCCTGCCTTGCCTCTGCCTCCTTCTCGATCATGCCTAACAATGTATTGCACCTGCGCTGCAGTTCCTGTGGTGTCCGGCTTTTGAAAAACCAGTCAAAGCGGAACACAGGAAACTCCATGATATCCTTCTTGATACGTTCGTAGATGTCATCCGCGCCCATCCCGTAGTGGTTCAGCCGGCACAGGAGGTACCTATCTGCTTCTTCACTGTAGACCTTGCCCTTCGTAGTCGGGTAGTTGAGCTCGAGCTCTTGCATGGGATAGCGCACCGAGGCGATCTTCTTCGCAAGTAGAAATTCGAGATTCGACCGCTTGTTCCGCTTAGGCTTCACCTTCGGCGATACGTGCAGCGATTCTTGGGTGTTCTTCATTCAGGGTAAGCCAGCTGAGATTCGGATAAATACGACTGATCGATATGCTTACCAGACAATTCCTTCCAGTGCTTTTTGAAGTACAGGTAGTACCTCTTAACCTGTCTCCAGTCCTTGTCCTGTATCTCCGAAGCCAACAGATCATAGTCATCCGTCCTGCACGTACGTCAGTAAACTCACGGAAAAGTCGAAAATACAATACCATCCAAAGTTCTCAAGCGCGCGGACAAACTGTTGGAAGTCTCGTCTGCTCCAATCGTGGAAGCCAGCCTCGGTGTACTTCTCTTTCAATGCCTGCTCTTCTTCTGTCAGGGGCTCAGCAGTATCTATAAATTCTTGTGCAGCTGCGCGCTCGGCTTCGAGCTTCTCGGGCGTGTCATCAGGTCCTGGTTCACGAAGAGTAGCTGTAATCCCATTTTGCCTCTGGTTGCAAAATGATTAACTAAGTAGAAACATAGCAATAAAGAGTATACCTTGTGCACAGCGAGTTCTCGTTCCTGGAGTTGAGCCAGAGCAGGGTCGAAAAACTGGAAATCTTGTCTGCAGGCAGACGTCAATTGCGATGAAAGGGTAGGAACAGATGTTTCACGTACATTTGAATCTGCTTGGGCGCACGAGGAAGTTTTGGCGCTTTCTCCGTCTTCGATGGACCAACCCGAAGCGTCTCCTTGTAATAGTTGTCGACAGAGTAATTGGCCTTCCGCTCACGCTTTGAGAGGGATAGCATGTTGAAGTTAAGGCCTTTCCGCTGAATGATGATTCATAATTCTACTCGAGACCACGTCAAGATGGAAGTAAAAAACATACACCTGGCCGGAAGTCTTCGCCCTCCCACTGTTGCACAGTAGCATCGGACTTGAAATTATTTAGGTCCTCAAGATTGAGGCCCTCATACTTGCTGTTGAGCTCTGCAGTACGTTCCTCACCGCGTTGAACAATGGCATCAATATCGTCGTTAATGAGGAATCTGATTGGCAGTGATCAAGAAACATAATACTTGTGTAATACCAAGTAACTCACGCATCAGTCGAGTTGATGAGTTTCTCAGCGCCGTGTGTGATCATTTCAAGCAGCTCGTCCTTGCTGGCAGCTGCACCCAACCAGTGAGCGCATTGCAAGGAGACCCCTGGTCAAAATCTTACCTTTTGCTTGTTGTTGGCGACCCTGTTGGATAACTAGCTGGTCAAGCCGGAGTTTCTGCGCAGCACGCTCAAGCATGCGCTCCTCAACGCTGTCCTCGGTGATGAAGCGGAAGACATAGACTTGCTTAGTTTGGCCAATACGATGCGCTCGATCCATAGCTTGCAAATCGGCTTGGGGATTCCTGCAAATGGTTGAGCAAATCGGAGGGATACAAAGATAGATAACAAACCAATCGCTATCATATAAGATGACGATGTCAGCGGTGGTAAGGTTGATACCCAGACCGCCAGCGCGCGTGGTCAAAAGGAATATAAATTTGTCGCTGCCGGGCTTGTTGTATTCATCGATAGCTACAATTCGATCGTCATGCGCTGTGCTACCATCGATACGACAGTACTCTATTGAACAAGCTAGAAGTCAACTCATAAGACGACCACTTTGAATGTCACGTACTGAAACCCCTGAATAGGCAATAGTCTTCTAGGATATCCAGCACTCTGCTCATCTGACTGAAGATCAGCACACGAGAACCCTTCTCATTCATGGACTTGAGAAGTTTGTCGAGGATGAGCATCTTTCCTGAATTTTGGATAAGGTGTTCATCGGTCGTATACGGAGGACCTGGTTCCTGGATTACTAGATTCAATTTCGAGTGTCTAAAAGAGATGACAGTAGACGTACCGCGCCGTCGAACAAGTAAGGATGACATGTCACTTTACGCAACTGCATGACCATGTTCATGAGGCGGGTCTTGCCCTCCTTCTTTCCAGTCAAGCCTTAGAGGAGGTAAGATGGATGAGCGGAGAAAAGTGGAGGAGCAGGGTACCATTGACAGCATCTATGTCCTTCTCAAGCACTGAACGGTACCACTTCCGCTGCATCTCCGTCAGACCAACATAAATGTTAATTTCTTTCTCTGCAGGTAAAGCAGGGTTAGCAGAGGCACATATCTGTATCGATTGAACATACTAGGTAGAAGATTCTTCTCCACATCGGATTTGACACGCCGCAAGAGGAACGGACGAAGAATTTTGTGAAGGGCTTCCACGACTTTTTTGCTCTTATCCTCTTCCCCCTCCGCACTATCATCATCCTTGTGTAGGAAAGAATCCAGATCCGCATAATCTGAGAAAATTTCAGGACAAATGAAGTTCAGAAGCGCAAACAGTTCCTTGAGGTTGTTCTGCAATGGCGTTCCTGTAATAAGTAGACGTCCACGGGACATGAATGAGCGGACAATCTGAGCGAGGATGGAATCGACGTTTTTGATACGGTGCGCTTCGTCTATCACGATGTATTCGAAAGAGAATTTCTTGAGTGCCGACTTTTCAATGAGACATATTTCGTACGAGGTAACGCAGACATCGAAGTCCTGAGGGATGAGCCGATTAGCAATGATTTCTGCGCGTTCTTCCTTTGAGCCGGTCAGAACAACAACGTTCACATCCGGTGTCCATTGTTCAAACTCGCGAGCCCAGTTCTGAAGGGTAGATTTAGGGACAACAATCAGATGGGGACCACGAGTATCGCGATAATGTTTCAAGTAGGAAAGGAAAGAGATGGTCTGCAATGTTTTACCAAGACCCTGTGCGGTTTAGTGAGTATTAAAGTGAGATATTAGAAGTTATAAAACCACATACCATCTCGTCGGCAAGGATACCGTTCAACCCATTGTGGTGCAATGAGACCATCCAATTAAGTCCCTGAAGTTGGTATGTTCTCATCGTACCATTGATGTCTAAAATTATGGTTTAGCGTGACTAGTCGTGGGTTTGGACGACACGTACAACTCGGCGATTCTTCAAAGACATAGGGTTGGTCGTCTCCATCCGCAGCGAATCCCCCGTCATTCAACAACTCTTCATCTTCTTCCTTCTCAGACTTGCGATGACGTGCATTCTGGTCACTACTCAAAGGATTAGTCGGTGGTTAAACAGAAGAAACGCGGATGACGCACGCTCCCTTCTTTCTACCCCTACCCTTTGGCTTCGGCTGCGAGTCCAATAAAGCAGCATATTGTGGATCACGAGTTTTCTACGGGATGGTGAGCAGAATACAATGGGACTGGTGTGATATAACGCGCCTTGATATCGACAAAGTGCTTGAAAAGATCGGTCTGGCCGAGAAGATACGAGTATCGTTTGACAGCATCGGTAATCTGAAGTGGAATAAGAAAGCTGCCTCCTTGCAGTCGCGCGCACTTACTTTCGCTTTGTCCATTTCCTGTCGTTTGACATGGAGTTGACTCTCTTCAGCCTTGCGCTTTCGCTTCTTCTGCTGCCTCTCTGCGGTTTGCTGAATCTTTGCCAGTTTTGATGGAGATGAGCCGCCAGCGACGGGTCCCTAATTGCACACATAAGAGTTAGAACCGAAGATGAACATGATAAACCAATGTCATGAACGCGCCTCCTGCTCGTCATCACTGACAAGCTCATCTTCCTGAGCACTCATGCCTTCGTCAACATACTTCGCTTTCGCCGTCATCCGCTCCTTCGCTTTGCTTAAAATCAAACACGGTGATCCGATTTCAGTACGTTGTAGTAATAAGGTATACTGGCTGCTAACCTGACGCGACACGATGTTGCTGGGGACGAAGTCGCTTAAAACATCCTCATCCATTACCATTAGGTCCTTGGAGGTGATCAGCTTATGAAAAGACGGTAGAAAACTCGACGTACGGCCATTTGTGTAGTATTTGCTGTGGTGGTTTAGGTAAAGACAAACTTGGAGCGGTTACTTAAGTAAGAACTCGAAGCTTAAAATACCGACACGGCCAAGACGCGGCACGATGTCCCAATTTATCAATTGGCTTCAGACTGTGTCTGGACTATGAATGATACTTCTAAGTGAAAGCAAGGAAGTTTGCACCGGAGCTACAGTACTAGCACCAGTACGTGTAACTTGTTAACAGAATAAGATTCCCTATAAGGTGACCTGGACTTGTAGATCCCATCATCTTCAAAGATTCTCACACCACGTCAGGATCATTCTGCATCATCCGCCTGAGCTCGGTCTCCGGAGCTCTCGCCTTGAACTCAATAAAGGATAGCTGGTTCTCTCCCCTCATGAACGCCATGTCATCCAGCGACTTCGTAGCATCCAAAGTCAGACGGAAGGCCCAAAGAATAAGGAGAGAGCTAATAAACACCGATCTGCAATCGGGGTGAACTTGGAAGAAGGCCATGTGCGTAGAAGGAAACATTTACCTGGTCGCAACGTGTTGACCGGGGCATACGCTAAAAACAACGAATCAGTCGTAATTTGAGTGTCGAGAAGAACGGTTGTTTACCGACGACCAAACCCGAAGACAAAGAATTTAAGATCGTCCCCAAGGCGACCTTGGTCATTAATCCAGCGCTGAGGCTTGAATGCATGAGGTTCCGGGAAGACTTCTGGGTCTCGAGAGATGGACCTGATGCATTATCCGTCAGTCCAGTGTTACTTTTTATCTTGAAGGACCAACCAATGATGGCCGATTACCGTAGTCCCAGCTGGAATGCAATAGTTTCTCTGATGATAGGACAGATGATCATTCCCACAATAAGTTAGTCAGAAACTACTTGCCCAAACCACCTCCTTGGTCGTCCGGTGAGCCAATCCTGCCGTGTGAAGTTGTAAAATTCAAATTTAGGACTCATAATAATGACACCCACCACTGGGAACCAATGGTCTCCATCTCAAAGCCTCAGAGATGAAGGCATGCAGTTGAGGGAGGGACTGCTCGTCAGCAAAGGTCGGTACTGCAGTGAAAACATCCTTAATTCGATACACCTGCAATAGGAATCGACGTACCTCGATACCTTCCTACGACCGCGTCCAGCTCGGCCTGAACTTTAGCTTGCTCATCAGGGAAACATGCAGCTGCCATGAGCACTGTGCATATTGCCAAAGTAGTCTGGGGACTTCGATTCATATGCTCAAAGACAACAATGCAAGACACCTTACCGTATCAAATCCTGCTGCATAGAAACTGCCAGCTAGAAAAGCCATCTCCGTCTCTGATAAGCCATGGAATTGAGCATTTTCTAGCATATGTTTCACGAACGAAGGGCCTATGTCCACATTGCTCTGCTGCGGAAGGATTTAAACACCGCGCGAAAATTGGCGAGACAATGCGTACAATTTGCCGTTTCACGCGGTTCAGTTGATCGGTGTTAAGCTGCCTGTTCCTCTCAAACCCCCGTTTCAACTCCTGAGCATACCAAGGAAGGTATTTGAGCCATGGGATCATGTCAACAAGATAAGCACCAGGACGCAGGGTTTTACGAAGTAATTGAAAGTTCTCGCGGATAAGTCTGGCTTCGGGATCAGTAGCAGACGTAGGCGTCGTCCTTCCATACGCAACTTTCGTAATCGTGGTTGCGGCATAACTTCAAAATAAATACTCATGAGTAACTCATTGTGATACAATGGGACAGCGCTTACCTTGCCGCATGATTTTGGAAGTTGGCTGGATCCTCAAGAATCTCGAGGACCATGTTCTTTGCGTGTGACATTTGCAAAGGCTGATATTCCTCAGCTGATTTAGGTTGGAGATGCGTATGAAGTGCTCTATAACACACCGGAAGATAAGTTTGAAATTATTCGTGTAGCGTCACGGGAAACGACCGAACCTACGCATTCGACGCCACATGCTCCCGGTACTAGGTGTGAGGATGACGGACAGTCCACCATTAAGAATTTCTCCAGCAGCAACGAGGCGGGGGCGATCAGCTAGCGATCCGCCCTGCTTCTCCATGATATCTACGACCGCCTGCAATATGATGAGTCTGGGGATGACTAGTCGGCTTGGAGCGAGGGACTCACGTCGTGACGGCCGATAATAACGATTTTCTCAGTTCCTGAGCGAATGGTGATTAAAGGACCGAGCTCGTCAATCCATCCTGCGACAGTGAGAAATGGGCTGAATGTCGATGGCACAAAATGAACGTCAAAGCAAGGAGCGAAATGTGAAACTTTACTTGCGAGGGGCTATGAAGTGTCCCCGGAGTCTCCAAGTAAAAGGAGAGGGTGGAAGAGGGAGGCCGCTCTCTGATTTTGGGAGGAAAGCCCGAGAAATCGTTCCTACTACTAGTACCCCAAGGAAAGCCACAGTACCGAGGACAAGCTGGGTGTTGTCAGAAACACGCAGGTCGGGTAGTTGTAGCATGATTGAAATACAAGGATGGGAGGAAACTGGCGACAACTTGAATTATGAATGACCTTGTAAATACCACGCGCCGATCGTGCAATTCCTGACGTCTTCGAAATCTCAGATTCAGCAGCTGATCACCGATGAGAACGGAGGAATGTCTCTCACGTCGACACATCAGTACGTTATACCTATGTTGATAAGGCAATGTCAGCATCCGCACTATGCGGTGATAACATGAGACGTGAATGAACCTTGTCGACGATGGGCGTTCAAACGTTCATGGATATAGAACATGGCAGACGTCGCAGACACCTCAGAATTACTGGGTGCCAATATATGACTGCTGTTGGCTCTGAATGTGATTGAGTTGGAAGTAGTTCATTGTCTTGCGTGGCAGAGCGACATAGTATCTCTTACAACTTAGTATATTGTCATATCACGAAAGCGTTCGAAGTATATGAGCACCGACTACGTAGTAGCGGTAGCTGCGCGGTTGAGAGGTCCACGATGCGGGTGTATAACAACAGATGAGTGCTTGCTGAATGCGAAAATTGTATGAACCACGAATTTTGCGAGGAGAGGGGTGAGGAGAATACTGAGTCGAAGAGATGTTCGTCAGGATACCAAGGAAGTAAGGAAGTTGATCGAGTGGGGGGGGCGTCCCAAGGAGAGGAATGCCAGGAGTATGCAGCGTGCTGCACGATGCGCTAGAAAGAAGTGGTGACTATGTGCCATAGATCGATTACATACCGTACTAAAAATGATATCATGCAAGACGGACGCCGGCACATCAAGATATCGATAATGCGTGACCACCAAGTCACTACTAGTCCTAGTATCAGGCAGCCGAGCTTGCAAGGCTCGGAATCAATAAATATTAGTAAGCTGAGCTCACCCAGGACCAAATTTCGCCACGACTGTATTACACACCTGGTCACGACAATCTAGACAGAAGACTCATACAGTATCCGGGTACCAGGCTGAACATGCAAGTACTGGATCTGGGTTTTTGAATTCTTGCTAACATGCTGAACTGTAGGGCCTCTGTCACTGTGCAGTCTAATGAGATTGCTAAAGCCAGCTTACATGTCGCCCTTCCGTGGTACACGCATTTGTACACCATTCCATTCCTCTCGCTCTATCCGCTTCTCGCGTATGCATATTATATCAAGTATGATGACTGGTTAAAAAGCGAGGAGTGGACTTTCCTGGCTTGTGTATCTCTGGGTGCAGGTCATGCTTTAAGTTTTCTGGTCACTCGATGGAGTGCTGGCGCGAAAGCATGGATAACAACGCGAAAGGTGTGCAGTTATGTTTGTAGATTTAGATAATATCCTCATATGCTCTAAAGGCGCGGTCTATCGAGGATGCAGACTGTATACGCTTGGTTCCTCACGTCCATCGTGGTCAAGGCGAGATTGTCCCATTGCTCAAGGGCGTTCCATTAGAGCCAATGTCCTACACGTTCAACTACCAGCGAGATACTTACGTTGTAGCCGGCAACAATCCCGTCGTGTTTACTCGCCTCCCATACCCATCCACCCAGCGGCCACCACTATCTACCTTTCTACACCCCACCGGGCTTAACCTAGACGCAATTCCACCCTTGAAGTCACTATATGGCAAAAACGAATTCAACATTCCGATCCCCTCTTTCTCGGAGCTTTTTGCTGAACATGCGACGGCTCCCTTCTTCGTTTTCCAAATATTTTGTGTCGCACTCTGGTGCCTGGACGAGTATTGGTACTACAGTTTATTCACGCTATTTATGCTCGTCATGTTCGAGTGTACTGTTGTCTGGCAGGCGGGTCTTTCCCCTTCCTATTGACAGCTCCGAAGCTAACTTCACTTGTAGCGTTTGAAAACTCTGACAGAATTTCGTACGATGGCTGTCGCTCCATATCCCATTCAATGCTACCGGCATTCACAATGGATTACCATCCAGTCTGATGAGCTTCTCCCCGGAGACCTTGTTTCGGTTGGTCAGTGTCGTATATTCGTTGGCGATATTACTTCACTAATTTATCATCACAGCACGACAGCAGTTTGAAACGGTAGTTCCTGCTGATATTCTTCTTGTCCAAGGCACATGCATTGTCAATGAAGCTATGTTGTCGGGAGAATCTACGCCGCTACTCAAGGAATCTATCCAGCTTCTCGATAGCGGGGATAAACTTGACGTCGATAGCGCGCACAAGAATGCAGTCCTATTCAGTGGAACGAAGGTGCTCCAAGCAAGCCCAACGGGTACGTTGAACACTTATAGTTTACTTCAATGTTGTCATTCGGCCCTCAGGTCAAGGACAAGTCACTGCAGCAACTCCGGACGGTGGATGTCTAGGACTTGTTTTGAGAACCGGTTTTGGCACAGCCCAGGGGCAACTTGTGAGGACGATGATATTCTCAACCGAACGCGTGTCTGCGAATAATCTCGAATCGTTCCTATTTATTGGATTCTTGCTCGTCTTCGCGATTGCCGCTAGTTGGTATGTTTGGGTGAAGGGTATGTGTCCTATCTTGTGTACCGGCCACTAATCACAAGCATACATAGGCATTGAGCGCGATCTGAAAAAGTCCAAGCTCTTGCTTGACTGCGTACTTATCATTACCAGTGTCGTTCCCCCAGAATTGCCTATGGAGCTTTCTTTGGCTGTGAATGCATCCTTGGTTGCTCTATCAAAATTCGGTAAATCAAATTTCATTTTCCATAATAATATATCTTACTATCTTTATCAGCCATATTCTGCACCGAGCCGTTCCGTATCCCGTCCGCTGGTCGCGTTGATATTTGTTGCTTCGACAAAACGGGAACTATTACAGCAGAGAATTTAGTCTTAGAGGGTGTTGCTGGCATAGAGTTCGTATCCCATATCTGATGGACATCTCCCCTTTAATATTCAAACAATTCTAGCGGGTCAGACAAACTGAAGCTTGTGGACGTCAAGGACACTGCCAAGTATACCACCCTCTGTTTAGCTGCGGCACATGCACTCGTTCGTCTTGACGATGGCACGGTTGTTGGGGACCCAATGGAGAAGACGACGTTAGAAGCTCTTGACTGGCAGATCATGAGTGGCGACCAAGTAGCACCATCTTCCGCCAAGTCGCCCAATGCATCGAGGGTTTTCATTCGACGCCGTTTCCAGTTTTCGTCGGCTCTCAAGCGCATGTCTACCGTTTCGAGTTTGCCTAGCGGAAAGGTCCTCGTCGCTGTTAAAGGTGCACCAGAAACGATCAAGGGCATGCTCGCGGATGTTCCCGAATGGTACGACGTGACATACAAGTGGTATACTAGGCGTGGCAGTCGTGTTTTGGCATTAGGAACAAAGGAGATAAGTGCCATATCGATCGACAAGGTCAGTCATAGTCTGGTAATTGCATCCGCGTTAGTAACTGTTAACGATTGCTATAGATCAATAAGCTATCCCGCGAGGATGTCGAGAGCAGCCTCACGTTTGCAGGATTTTTAGTCTTCCATTGTCCTCTTAAGCCAGATGCTGTTGAAACACTTAAGATGCTTGCCGACTCGTCACACAGGGTAAGTCGTTGGTCCGGTATGGAACTTTGCTTATCGCAGAACAGTGCATTATGATCACTGGCGACAACCCATTGACGGCAGTCCATGTCGCGCGTGATGTCGAGATCGTCGATCGTGACGCGCTGATTCTGGATTTGCGAGAGAATCCCACACATGAAGCAGGTGAGTTGATTACCATTGCAGTCAGTATGCGCAGTAACATTTGTCATAGATTTGGTCTGGCGCACTGTGGATGAAACTAAGATTATTCCAGTGGATCCATCTCAGCCTTTAGACCAACGCCTTTTCGACGAGTACGATATCTGCGTTACCGGTGCCGCCATGAAACAGTTTGAATCTCGTCCTTCATGGAATGACCTGGTACAAAACACCTGGGTTTATGCTCGCGTCTCGCCTACGCAGAAGGAATTCATCCTTACCAGTCTTAAGATGCTTGGCTACACTACGTTAATGGCTGGAGATGGCACCAATGACGTCGGTGCACTTAAGCAGGCTCATATCGGCGTAGCTCTTCTAGACGGCACACCTGAGGACCTCCAGAAAATAGCGGAGTATCAGAAGGTCGAGCGGATTAAGAAAGTCTACGAGAGTCAGCTGAAGATATCGGCGAGGTTCGGACAGGTGCCACCGCCTGTACCTCCTGCTATTGCGCATCTCTATCCAGATGTTGTTGAGGCGCAGAAAAAAGCTGCAGAAGATTTGCAAGCCGCGCGTAAAAAGAATCCGATGGAGAAGGTGGTGTCTGTTGTCTTTGTGAGGGTTGGCTAGGCTGACAATATTTCAGTTCGACCTTGCTTCGATTACCGATGCTATGGCTAACATGGAAGGCGATGAGGATGTTCCTCAGATTAAACTTGGGGATGCTTCATGTGCCGCACCATTCACATCAAAACTGTCCCACGTCGCTGCCAGTGAGTATAATGCTTATTATCAAGAGTCCCTGCTGAACTTGGGAATAGTTACCCATATTATCAGGCAAGGTCGCTGTACCTTAGTCGCTACCATTCAGATGTACAAGATTTTGGCTCTGAATTGCCTTATCACAGCGTACAGCTTGTCGGTTCAGTATCTCGATGGTATCAAGTTTGGTGATTATCAGGTAACCGTTAGTGGAATGTTGATGTCTGTCTGTTTTCTCTGCATATCTCGGGCTAAGGTGTGTTCTGGCTTGTCTTTTTTTTTTGGCCGTCCTGAGTGTTCGACAATAGCCAGTCGAAAAACTTTCCCGGGAGAGGCCGCTAGGCAACATTTTCAATCTCTATGTGCTATTATCCGTGCTGCTCCAGTTTGCCCTCCACATCATATCGCTCGTTTACATTACAAACTTGTCGCATATGATTGAGCCGTAAGTCTCGATCTAATTCGTCCTGAACACATACTCAGTCCTGTGCAGAGCTGGTGTGATTGACCTCGAGGCGAAGTTCGAGCCTAGTCTCTTGAACACTGCCATCTATCTTCTGGGTCTTTCTCAACAGGTCTCGACATTTACTATCAACTTCCAGGTAATTTATTTCGCCGCAGATATTGAATGAGATACATTGACAGGCATATCTTATAGGGTCGCCCTTTCCGTGAGGGAATCCGCGAGAACTCGAGCTTGTACTGGGGGCTGGTCGGTGCTAGTGCTGTTGCATTCTCTGGAGCTACCGACTTTATGCCCGAGTTGAACCGATGGCTACAGATTGTCGAGATGGAGGGACCGGTGCGTCATTTTCCTGATTTTTAGCATGAAACCTTATGTTCCCTCGCATATCTAGTTCAAGGTGAAGTTAACCAGCGTCATGATCGCCGACTTTGTTGGTTGTTGGGTAATTGAGAAGCTTTGCAAACGCTTGTTTGCAGATCTCGAACCAAAACCGTTAGTTACTCGGGGTAGGGAACGGAGAGAGGCAAGACGAAGGGAAGAGGCTAGACTAGCAAATGAAGCAGCTGGAGAGAAGAAAGTTCAGTAAAGACGCTGCATGCACGTAGCTAGATTCTCCACGTAAAGCTTTCAAGAGTTCACATAATATCATCTCGGACTTTTACAAGAGTGAAATGGATCACCTTAAGTTTAGGCTCCGCCTGAAAGACATCCCAATTGGTGCAGATAGATTATACTTTGGAGTGACGTTGCAAGTACTCGTGTTCAAGGTCAACTCACAAGCAAAACAGTCGCGTCCTTGTAACTTCTATTCAAATCCCTACGGTGGTACCGAGATGCTCAATTTTGAAGATGTCGAAGAGCGGGATGGTTTGTCTCATCGATATCTTGCTTAAATTTAGTTTACATGACTTTTGATTTCAGGCGTTCGTCTTTCGTGGAATGTATGGCCCTCTTCTCGGATAGAGGCGACGCGGACTGTGGTCCCGATATCAGCGCTTTATACTCCTTTGAAGCAACGAGAGGATCTCCCTCCAGTATTATACGAACCCGTGACGTGTAAACCCCCTTGTCGTGCTATTCTCAATCCGTATTGGTACGTCTCTTCCCTTCCTTCCTTATGTTCTTTTAATGATGCACCATGCAGTCAAATTGATATCAGAGGCAAACTATGGATTTGTCCGTTTTGCTTGACCCGCAATGCTTTCCCCCCACATTATAAAGATATCTCTAATACCAATCTACCCGCCGAACTACTTCCAAAGTACACAACGATTGAGTACACGCTATCTCGTCCCGCTCAGGCCCCACCTGTCTTCCTCTTTGTTGTCGATACCTGTCTAGATGCAGAAGACCTCAAAGCACTCCGTGATGCCCTTGTCGTTAGTCTCAGCTTGATCCCACCATATGCATTAGTTGGTCTCATTACGTTCGGCACAATGGTACGTACACTTACTTGTTCTTTCATCGTTCAAGCTCAATGCTTCAATCACCAGACACAAGTTCATGAATTGGGCTACGCAGAGTGCAGCAAATCATACGTCTTTCGAGGTGGCAAGGAGTACACGCAGAAGCAGATTCAGGACATGCTCGGACTCAGTACAACAACTCGCGCTGCACCCCGCGCTGGCCAACCCATGCCCCAACAAGCTTTTGGAGCTGCCCGTTTCTTGCTTCCTGTTCAGCAATGCGAATTCCAACTCACTGGCATTTTGGAAGCACTCGCTCGTGACCCTTGGCCCGTTGCCAATGACAAGCGCGCTTTACGTTGCACTGGTGTGGCCGTCAGTGTAGCCGTTGGACTCCTGGAGGTGCGTATATTAATTGTGGTGGGAAAAGCGTAGTGTGACAATAGGTCTCAGACAACTTTCCCTAACACTGGCGCACGTATAATGGTTTTTGCGGGTGGACCTGCAACAGAGGGTCCAGGTATGGTCGTCAGCAATGAACTCAAGGAGCCTATCCGCTCTCATCATGACATTGAACGGGATAGTGTCAAGCACTACAAACGCGCAGTAAAGGTTAGTCCTAGATCTGTGAAATGACATGCGATAGCATCATAGTTCGCTTTGTTTTAGTTCTATGAAGGTTTGGCGAAGAGAGCATCCAACAATGGTCACGCTGTCGATTTGTTTGCTGGTTGCTTGGATCAAGTTGGCTTGTTAGAGATGAAGTCGCTGCCAAACTCGACAAACGGTGTCATTGTCCTATCCGATTCATTTGCTACGTCGATCTTCAAGCAAAGCTTCCTACGTATGTTCAATAAGACGACCAGGACTTCTTGCAGATGGGCTTTAACGCGACATTTGACGTACAGGTGAGTCGCCTTACATACTCCCCTACATGACCTTTTAAGTTCAATTTATTTAGACGACCAAAGAACTGAAGGTTTCTGGCCTTATCGGGCATGCAATTTCCGCGGGAAGAAATCCGCATGCGTTGGCGAAACGGAAATTGGTATTGGTCAGACATCAGCCTGGCGAATCAACTCCATTACACCCAGGACATCTGCTGCCATCTACTTTGAGGTCGTTACTCCTGCGGGCCAGGCATTGTCTCCTGGATCAAGGGGCCTCATTCAATTCGTCACTCATTATCAACACTCATCTGGGCAAATGCGTTTGCGTGTCACAACGATCGCTCGGAATTTTGCAGAAGCGAACTCTCCTAGCATCGCCTCTTCCTTCGACCAAGAAGCCGCTGCCGTACTTATGGCAAGGATAGCAGTCTTCAAGGCGGAAATAGACGACTCACCTGATGTTTTACGCTGGCTCGACCGCATGCTCATTCGTCTCTGCCAGAAGTTCGCAGATTATAGAAAGGAGGACCCTGTCAGCTTTAGACTAACGGATAATTTCAGTATCTATCCACAGTTCATGTTCCATCTCCGGAGAAGTCAGTTCCTACAGGTGTTTAACAACAGTCCTGATGAGACTGCATTCTACAGGTTTGTACCTTTACTGTGCGATACAATATATGGATGCTAAAGGTCACTTGGCAGACATATTCTCAACGAAGAAGACGTCAACAACTCGTTGATCATGATTCAACCCACTCTGATGTCATACACATTCGATGTAGAGCCCCAGCCTGTCTTGCTTGACAGTGTCTCTATCAAATCTGATGCCATCCTCCTCCTCGATACCTTCTTCCATATTCTTATTTTCCACGGTGAAACGGTGGCCCAATGGAGGAAGGCAGGTTACCAAGATCAGGATGGGTATGAGAATTTCAAAGAGCTGTTGGAGAACCCTGTTACAGATGCTCAGGTGCGACGAATCAGCTTTGCGCTTCTAACTCACTTTGACGGCTGTACACACAGGACTTGCTGGTCGACCGCTTCCCTATACCAGCGTTACATCGTCTGCGACCAGGGTGGTAGTCAAGCTCGATTCCTGCTATCGAAGCTCAATCCGTCGACGACGCACATGTCGACATCGATGTATGGCACTGCACAAGCTGCGGGCGCTGGCCAGGCGATCTTCACCGACGACGTCAGCTTGCAGGTCTTCATGGAACACCTGAAACGTCTGGTAAGCGTTTCCCTGTTACTCATACCCCGATGTGCGCTGACGAGGACCTTGTTTACCAGGCTGTGGGCGCACAAACGAACTAGATTGCGTCGACGGTTTAGATGTCGTTTTGTTCACTGGACGCTGTTTATTTTTTCGCGTTCGAGTTGACCCTTCGATTATAGTAATGTTCGTAGTCTATCATAAAATGTCCATGTTTCCGATTTCACTTTCCCGCGATGATTTCCAACGCGGATGCATGCTATTTGAGGTGCGTAATTTTGTCTAGTCGGGGACGAACTCTACGGTCCATGGATTACGTCGATCCAACTCTATCTTGCATATAAATGTTGTATATCCACATAATTTCAACTGTATATCCTTTCTTCTACCTGTTCAGCGTCATGTGAGTCTATGTACTAAGTAGCAGTTTCAACCCTTGCTTTGGTGAAGTTCTGGCATAAAAATAGCGTATTGAAGACGCGTGAAGCACGTGCCACGGTGCTCTAATATTCTCCAATCTTCTCTAACGGCGTTAACCTCGTGATGCCCGGACATACGCCGCATAGAACACCTCTGAAGCGTGTCTCCCAAGGGTCACTCTTTGCACTCTCGCGATCAGGTAACAACCCTGATGCGCCTCATGGCCTTGGATTTATCGAGCCTGTAATGGCAGAGCTAGTCGACGAAGTTGAGGCGCTGCAGGCGAATGTAGAGGGCCTTAGGAACCTCAGCAATTCTCTGAAGACATTCAATGAGAGCTTCGCAAGCTGGTTATATGTCATGGACATGAACGCGCTTACAGTAGACTGGCCGCAGGTGAGTCCTGGTACCTCACGATGATCAAGTATGTCGACTGATCCCTTGTTGATCTGCCAGGCTCCAACGGACGCGTCGTTCCTGCTGGCTAAGCGACGAGCAGGTGCGTCGTGTAACAAATTTATGATGCGTTTTGAGATGATGCAATATATTCATTAGAGCAAAACGCCCGTTTGGCTGAAGAAGCTGCTCTGAAAGCAGCATCAGCCGTTCCCCCGCCGCCAGACTCAGACGCAGACAAGACGACGTTCAGCGAAAACCAAGAGTTTGAAGCGACGTACACAACGAATGCCACGACAAGAAACACTTCTACTAGCATTGCGAAGAGCGCATCGACAGGCATTCCCAAGAAGAAGGCTAAACCAAAGCTCACCGCAAAGGAGAAAAAGGAACGATCGGTGAGCACTGATTCATGGGTCATCATTTTCTTGATTTTTGATCTTCCTTGCAGCTTGCACTTGAGAAGATAATAATGTCTCTTCCTCTTGAGTTTAGGGGTAGTGATCCGGCACGTATATTCAATGATGGTGCGAGACTGTTTGTTGAAGGATAGACGCTCCAGGGTCTTCGACGTAACATGGAATCTGTAATAGAATTCATAATGGACAACGACGGAAGAGGCATCAAACGTGGGTAATTCCTCTTCGTCGCAGTATACATTTGCTCACTAGTCCTTACATGCAGTCATCGAGTTCATCAAACCTCCCGATCTAAATCAGGCACGCGTCAACAAATGTTTGATCGCTTTAGTAAACCGGAAGATTGTCCAAAAGGAAAACAGCACTGTATGACGCAACAACTCGAGTAACAACTCATTTTCCTAATCTCCAAATAGGGCACGGTGCTTTACCATTGGACTGGATTATCGTGAGATCCAGTGTAGTGATGTGTGGATGCTCTCCAACATTTCTGGTTCTTGGACGCTTTCGGATTTCTGCCATCATTGTTTCTTTTTGCAATGACTGCGCACGACTTGATTGAATCTATCAATGCGAGGTGATGCGAGGAGCATTTCGGACACCAATGATGGTACCGCTAGGAGACTCACGCTTCTTATTGCGACTGCGGTAGTGCACCTACATCCGAGTATCATTAATGCCTTGACTAGATTGGGTCGCGAGGATTGGTTGTTATACATTCATTGGAAATTCGTTAAACAAGGTTTGAACAAAATGTTTAAACAAGTTGATCCCGTCAACGCTTGCGTGTGTCAACATGTCGGCAACACAGTCATGGTATGGATCATAGACTCTCCATCACTTATCTCCAACATATTCGTCTTTCTCACGGACGTATCTCTAGATGCAAACCCCTCAGGGTCTTGTCTCATCATCTCACCCCTGATGTAATCCCTATATCATCTTCATGAGAGCGGTATTAAAGGAGTAATTTGGTCTTCATGTACCTTGTCAGATGAATACCGGTGTCACGAGCAATCAGCTGTTTGATCATCCGAGGGCCGAGCTTCCTCTCAGGATCTTTCGACATCTGGGTGAGCACGAGCTGTCGTTTGACCGTCTCTGGCAGCTGTCGGGTGGTCACACCGCTTGCATAGAGACCCAGAGCTCTTCGTCTGCGAGCTACCGAGCTCTCACTGAAGTACATCATTACTTATCAAGATAAAGAAGAGTGCATAACACGCGTACCTCAGCTTAATTCCATGCTCATCATACAGGAGTTGACTTATCTTCTTCTTATCAAATATCTCTCTCCGTTGATAGTCATACAGAAGCTCCGTGACCTGGTTGTCATTCTTAGGGGCTGCAGACGGTGAAGGCGATATAAGGAGCAGAAAAAGCAGATACGTACGACAATCCTTGTATTGGTTCCTCCCAGTTGGGTTTCGATTATGGGGCTTTGTCGAAGTCGTTGCGGAAGGACCTGACATGAGTCGAGAGCAGGGACGTTAAAGGAGTCAATGAGTGATTAAGATGCCCGCGCCCGAAAGCAAGCGACACCTTCTACATGTGCGATGATTGTGCAACAGTTGGCCAGAGCTCAATCTGAATTCGGATTCAGGTGGTTGTTTGGCAACGGCTTCTGATCCAAACAACTGTTGACTTTTCAATTCAACCTCTGAGACTTTTCTTCGGGATATCACTCGATCACGCTGAATACGGCATATCCCTGATTTTACGTTCCGTTAATATTCACCTGGTGTCGTGTATTTTTATCGTCCGTTCTTGCAACTGTCTAATATAAAACCAGATCTTCCGAGACAATGGACGAACTTCAGGACACACCTACAGTCCCACAATATTTCTACCGAGTGTTCGATGAGACTTCTCATTCTCAGTTCCATGAAAATTGGGGATTTTGGGCCGGTATACGGAATGCTGTCTACGATCCTAAGCATCCGAACGCACGGCGTGAATTAGAATGGCACATGGACTGGAACAATAAGCATCCAACACCATTTATATCTGTGACGGCTTCCCGCGAAAAGGCCCTCGAATTTGCTTTGCAGAGGTAGACAGGCAGAAGCGCACTGTTACGATCGCAAAGATCGACCGCTCGCGACTTCGAAAAAACAGCAGTCCACCAAATGCGCGTCCTTGTTGAAGAAACAGAAGCAGATATAAAATATGAAGCCATGAACGAACATGAATATCTGTGTGTTCGCCGCATTCCAGCTTACGCCGTCATTCAGCGTCTTACGCTTGGTGATTAATTTGAAGAATTGGTTGGTGTAGCTTAGTATAGTTCGGTTTTAGATCATACGGTGTTCCAGCTCTCAAGTTTCTGTAACACATATACCTGACGGTGGCATAATTCACACATTACGTAGGTGTCCTGGGCTTGTTTCTGTATCTCTGTGCAGACTTCACATTACTTGTTTAATTGGCAATATCATGCCCCATTGGTGCATCAAGATGCTCACATCCGTAATTGCAAATTTGTGATCAGCAAGGGCCAACACTCAAGTTGATACATCGATACAGCCTAGCTCATCAAGACTCGGATGATGGGCGCCATTGTGCAGACAAAGAGCACCTGTAAGTCGCTCCTGCTGTTTCGTCAGCCGAGACCCAGTATCATCTCTGTACAGGGAAACAGCTTGGAAATCACGTTTCCAACGAACTAATGCTCACGCGAGTGCGTAGCCAATCCAACAGGAAATATTTCCGAGTTTCACATTTTATACCATTATCGGTCATTACATCCTTGTCATTACGCACACAGGCTGCGTTCCTCCCTCACCCCAAGTTCCATCAGCACCCCACGGACATTCGCACAAGAGCATCATCCATGCGAAGTCATCTGAGATTACTGAGACTCTCGATCCTCGAACGACAACTCTCCGTCACTCAAGCCACGTCAAGGGAGAGACCATGCCATATGCGGCTGTCCGAATGCGCAAGAATTTCAGCTGCTTTGGTAAAGATTTCTGCCTAGACTGGGTCAGCATTGATGCATCGATGACGGGGAGTGGCGCCCTGCCACAAGACGGAAACTCAGCTGAACTGCTATCTATCAAATGTGTCGAGCATCCTGTTTGACCATCGGTTAGTATTCGAAGTGCATCGACTGACTCAGAATATCGCATCATGCTAATTGTTCCATTAACCATTCCGCGAGCGCTGCAGTTTGCAACTCAACGTGCTCAAACTCCCTGAGTCATGCAGACAGAAACAGTCTGCAATACAATATCAAAAACGTGAACAAAATGATGCCCATCGTTCAAGACAAAGCACCACCAGTCTCTCTTAGTGAGTATTGTAAATCGTGCGTGTCATTTACACGGAAAATCTCTGCAACGAACATCGTGTTTTGCACCATAGATTCCCTAACACTAAGGATAGCTGGTTCTAAGTGTGCGCAAGGGGTCTGCAACGAAGTGTCAGATGAGCTGTCATCTCATTGAAAAATGGTGTCGTTGAACGCGCCTAGTACACCGAAGCAAAGTAAACTGTCTTCTAATGATGTGCTTCCTTTGCAATCTGAGCACCGTATGGATTTTTAGGATCCTTGGCGTACGTCTCCGCTGTAACACCCATTCAGGCGAGGTCAAATTAGAAAAAGCATGCAACATACAACGAACGCCCATTTCCTGCATTTTCGAGACAAGGTAAAAGGTAACTGCACTTGCTGCTATGAAGGGCGCCATGGGCCTCAACACCTGTTAACACGACTGGTCAGTCGAAGATCACTTGTAGACGAGAAATGGAACATGCAGGAGTGGACCATTTGCGAAGACCAAGGAATGCCATTAGTATGATCTAGTACAGGATTATTTAAAGAAGAACGTGAATTAGTTGAAACTCACTGGTTATAAGGCTGAAGTGAACTGGAAGAACGGAGTGAACGACGTGCTGAACAGGACGAAACCGGGTACAGATATGCAACGCGTATTCGGAAGATGATTCTCACGCCTTATACAGCCCTCACCAAATACTGCACTATCAATACACGTCCGAAGTAACGCTCGAGCTCACTGTCAGTCGCGTCGTCTAGGTCATTATGGCAGCAGAGGCACCATGTTACACAGTCGTATTCGAAGATACCACAGAGAGCCCATCTACGCAGGAGCTTAGGGCATCTCTTGAGAAAGGCACCGATGAAGACAGACTGGACACGTTGCGCAGGATTATTGTGTCGACGATCAATGGGAACCCTCAGGTATACTCCTTGAGCGTTCTCGTAGACCGCATGATACTGATGTAATGATGGTGGTCTAGCCCACGCTCTTGATGCCAATCATACAATATATTATGCCCTCCAGAAACAAGCAGCTCAAAAAGCTGCTTCATTTCTACTGGGAGGTGTGTCCCAAATATGACGAGAACGGGAAGCTTAAGCAGGAAATGATTCTCGTCGTGTACGTGTATCTATTATCATCCTATCGAACATATACTAACCTTGCCTAGCAATGCCATCCGAAACGACCTGGTGAGACTAATTCCCGCACTCCTGACGTTCTGTTCTTCATATCCCCACAGCAACACCCCAACGAATATATCCGCGGTGCTACCCTACGTTTCCTTCAAAAGATATCCAAAGATGCTGAACTCCTCGAACCCCTCATCCCAACTTGCCGCAGCTGTCTCGAGCACCGTCATTCCTACGTACGCAAGAACGCTGTATTTGCCGTGTACACTATCTACCGCGAATACGAGCATCTCATCCCAGATGCCCCCGAGCTCATGCAGACTTTCATCGCCGCAGAGTCTGACGCGACGTGCAAGCGTAACGCATTTGTGTTCCTCGCGCATTGCGCGATGCCTAAAGCTGTGGAGTGGCTGATTAGCGTGTATGATCAGCTGACGAGTCTAGATGAACTCTTGCAGATGAGCATCATAGAAGTCATCAGGTTGGATTGCAAGAACGATACGACACATCGAGTAAGTCCTCTTCACTCGGGCTGTCTTGTTTATCCTCATTTTTGTCGTCTTGCAGCCGCGATATATCAGATGCATGTTTGAATTGTTGAATTCATCATCACATGCAGTAAAGTATGAAGCTGCTACGACTCTCACCACACTCACGCAGAACCCTGCTGCTGTGAAAGGTATATTTGCGATTAGATCCTGTGCGCATATCTACTTACCTTCATCATTAGCGGCTGCCTCGTGCTTTGTTAATCTGGTCATTAAAGAATCCGACAACAACGTTAAGCTGATCGTCCTGGATCGCCTGGATACTCTGCGCTCCAAGCATGGTCATATTCTGGATGGACTGACGATGGACATCTTGCAGGTCTTGTCGAGGTACGAAGAGTGATTGATCATCACCTGAAAATAACTACTGAATCCTATCGTATTAGCGCTGACATGGAGGTCCGAAGAAAAGCCATGAGCATCGTACTCAGCATGACCTCGAATCGGAACGTCGAGGAGGTTGTTCTCTTCCTCAAGAAGCAACTACAGCAGACTCAGGAGCGCGAGTTCGAGAAGGTCAGTCTCGCAGTCCTGTACGTTACCGTGTATTAATCTTGGGACAGGCCCCAGAGTACAGGCAACTTCTAATCCAATCGATTCATGTGTTAGCAGTCAAGTTTTCTGAGGTGGCTGCAAGTGTTGTGCACGCACTCATGGAATTCCTTGGGGATTCAAATAACCCCTCGGCGCTGGATGTCGTGGCTTTCGTCCGGTTTGTTTTGCCCTCCCAGTCTCCGCATCTTATTTTACTAACGCACTCACAGCGAAGTAGTCGAGAAGTTCCCGCACCTCCGGCAGTCCATATGTGACAAGCTCACTCAAACTCTGACAGAGATAAAATCTGGTAAAGCCTTCCGCGGCGTCCTCTGGATTCTGGGAGAGTATGTCGAAGGCCTGTCAGACATCCAGGCCACATTCCTAGACATCCGTAAAGTGCTTGGTGAGATCCCTATTCTTGCGAGCGAGCAGCGATTACTGGACGAGGCTGGTGGAGAGGAGGACAAGAAGGAGGATAAGAAGGTTGAGGGAAGCGGGCGGCCAAAGGTGCTTGCTGATGGGACGTATGCAACAGAGACGGCGTATACCAGCACCACCTCAGCAAGATTAGAGGCTGTCAAGGACTGCATCCAAGCCGCCATTGAGAGGTGCGTGGCCTGCCCGTTCATTTCGTTTGGAACTTTTAAGGATGTGATATCAGCCCTTATATTGGGGGGTGACTTTTTCACGGGTTCGGTACTTGCCTCGACGCTAACGAAGCTCGTATTGCGGTTCGATGACCTTACAAACGACCGGCCAAAGGCCAACGCTCTGCGTGCTGAAGTACGTACTACTGTTGATGTTTCTATATCATTCACCGACGCCCACCCAGTCCATGTTGATCATGACGTCTATTATCCGCGTTGGCCAGTCGAAGTTTGTCACGGTACCGATCGACGAGGATTCCAACGAGCGTATTCTTAACTGCATACAAACTTTAAGTGAACTCCAGGAGAAGTCTATCGTCCATGATATCTTCTTGAAGGACACGAAAGCGGCGTACTCCAAGATGCTTGTCGCTCAGGAGGTGCGTGACTAGTCTACTTCAAGTTGTGACATTTCTGATGATCGGACAGAAAAAGGCAGGCAGAGAAGAAAGAGTCGGAAAGCACGAAGGAGCATGTCGTACAAGTCGACGACTTGCTTACTTTCAGGCAGTTCTCAAAAAAATCGGCGGATGATCCAATCGATGTGGGCTTCTGTCATCAGTTAATTATACGCCACTCATTTTTTATCAGTACGTGGAAGACTTAGGCAAAGCAACGGGGACTGCTGAAGTCCGGGAAGATTTCATATCCAACCTCAGTCGCATATCCCAGCTCACAGGTGTGTCTTGTAGTCTTGTTGCGTCATGTCGAGTTTTCAGTGCTCGTCATTTCTAGGTTTTTCGGACCCTATATATGCGGAAGCCTACGTCAAGATGCACGGGTTCGATATTATGCTTGGTGTGTATACTTCCTTTGATGGACTATTTTATTGGCGATACTCATTAACGGTACCCAGATGTCCTTCTGGTCAACCAGACGTCTAATACACTGCAGAATCTTTGCCTTGACTTCGCAACGCTTGGTGACCTCAAATTGGTCGAGCGACCTGCTGTATATACCATAGCGCCTCACGGTTTCCAGAGTATCAAGGCCACAATCAAGGTAACAGTCAAAGGCACTCCGCCTCTCATCCATCTTAATTGTGCATCGCAGGTTTCGTCAACAGAGACTGGGGTTATATTTGGCAGCATCCTATGGGACGGCCCTGCCCTTGCCGAATGCTGTGTTATCTTGAACGACATCCACATCGATATCATGGACTATATCAAGCCTGCGTACTGTAGTGAGACACAGGTATGTCTTAAATGCCTGTTGTGACTGTTCAAATATTCACTCACTACCCTTAAGTTCCGAAGCATGTGGACAGAGTTTGAGTGGGAGAACAGGGTTAACGTGTCCACAAACATGACGTATGTCTCCATAGGTTCTTTTATCCAGTCTATAGCTAACGCACCCGCGTAGTGACCCTCGCGACTACCTGAAGCATGTCATGAAGTCTACAAACATGTCTTGTCTCACGCCAGAAGGAGCCATGTCGGGCGATTGCGATTTCCTATCTGCCAACATGTATGCTCGAAGTCTATTCGGTGCGGTTCTTTCCATAAGTTGTGTCAGCACCAGTCTTATCTTCTGATGACACAGGCGAGGATGCTTTAGCCAATCTTAGCATCGAGAAAACGGAGGCTGGGATCATAGGCCACGTTCGTATTCGGAGCAAAACGCAAGGTATCGCTTTATCGCTTGGCGACCGTATCACAATGTGTGAGTCTATAATGTGTTTGAAGGAGACGTCATGCTAATTGACGGCTGTGTATCTGTAGCTCAAAAGGATTGCAAGCCATCAATATAGAACGCGTAGATATGCTACTGTACACAATCTTCATGCATCATGTTGTACTTGGGAAGGAGATACGTGAATACTTGATGCACATAGTGATCGGACATACATCAATAGGTATTCAAGCCTGCAAGTACGGTTTCCTACATTGCTAAATCTCTCAGCAATCTCGACAACGTGAAATTATTCGAAGCGCTCAGATGCCCTTCTTTTCCTTCATCTCCATTCACATGTACCTTAGGCATCTATCTTGAAAGTCCTGGTCTCTGCTCGCTGAAAGAGTGCGAACGGGACTGGAATCCAGAAGCGCATGCACCACCCGACATTATCATCCCCATCCTTGGTAGAACACCACGGGACCTCCTCAATATGAATTCCTCGAGACAAATCGGGTGTGGGCGTATCATTTACGTAGCGTATCGAAGCGCCATCATAAAACGTTTTGAACGAAATTTGGCTATGGGACTTGTAGGGACCATTTATTGTCACTGTACTGCAGACGAGATGAGTGAGAGTGACAGCCGGAACAAGGAGTGGGTCGAAATCAAATGTGGAGGAACATGCAATCAGAAGTTGCGCTGGAAGAGGTAGAACGCGCTACGGATTTGGAAATCGCTGAGCACAGGTACAACCAGTATCTGAATTAACTCACTGGTCGGGCTCATCCCATGCTGGTGACATGGCAGCTCGTTGCAGCTGACTTCCATGGAAATATTTTCCAATGGCAAGGGGTACTTTCCAGATGTACTGTTGACCGTAGTCTGTAAGTTAGGCTCCAGGTTGCCAAGATTGTCAGGATCGCGAATGGATAATGCGAAAAGCAATGTTTGTATCATGGCTGATTCCGCGGCGTCTTCCATTCTGGAAGACATTGAACGTTGCAGTTTACGGAGAGATGATTTCCTCGAAGGTGTCTTGGTTGGACATGCCGTGGGGTCGTTGGCTGCATGCTGAGAAGGAATGGTCTTGCGAGGAACAGGACACAGTGTCTCGGGGGTGACCTAAAAGTTGACGAACAGATCGGAGAGCAGAGAGTGCGTCATCGATCGATGAGGATGATGACTCCCTATTGCGAGTAGCTGGGCCCTGAAAACTGTCGCTCAATGCAAAGAGGCTTGCTAGATCTGAACTTGTTGGATTGCTGGCAGAATCTTCTTTCCCTAACCGTCTGAGAGCGCGCTTCATACATTGGCACGGACCACCGCCAGTCGCTGTAGAGCAATTAGCAACTGTGTCAACAGGTTGGCTGTAGCTGATACCTCCAGCGCAAGGTCTGAATCGAGGATCAGTAGCAGGGCACATTCAGCGCACCAGAGTCGCAAATCAGGGTGAGATAACCCGTAAGAGCATGTATTGAGTTCATGCTTATATGAGGATTTTCGTTGTGTAAAATCGCTTGAGCTTGACTAGTAGTAACATGAGGCTAACACGTGAGGTTGCACCTGAGGCCTGGGCAAGCCGCGATGCCAGTGAACGTAATTCATGTCATATATTCTACCATTGCACGTTCGCATGGTACGTTGGGACCACGAACTCGAACGGGCTGTGGTGACGAAGAGGGTTGACCATGCTGAACCATCCAGGGTACTTGCAAACTTTGTTTGGCGGTTGAACCTGATCAGTCCTGACTCCAGAGGATAATAGAAAGAAGGGTTTCGATGCCTGCCAGGTATTGTAAAGACTTACTAGTAATCGTCACCATTCTGACTCTTGTTCCAAGTCATCGATCATCTTTCCGCTGACATGATCTCATACATTTATAAATTCGACTTCAAGTTGTCAAAAACCGTCCCTGGTGTTTCCACAGTCAGACGAGTCGTATAGAATCATTCGGCTTTCTGTGCTTGCTGTCTTCGTCGGTTTGCATCGTTTCCATTTACTACCTAACTTCTTGAAGTGTACGAGGTCCTTAAGAAGCACTAGTGCCTTGTACGGTATAAATTTTGCTGACAAATAGAGGCGGTCCGGTCCTGTTTTCCAGAATAAAACCTCCCCTAACAACATCCGCCCTCATTATGTACCATGCAGTGTCTAATCCCGCTTTCGCTTAGAACATCGTCGCGGCAGTTAGTAAACGTGGGGCCTATTCAGCTCATGCGGCTCAAACAACACCCGTCCCCGTCGGTTCGACAACAGGCATTTTCGTGCTTGTCTTCATCAGATGCGTGATCACCCGTGGCTCGGAATCTGGATGTCGTGCTTACCTGTTACTTCAGCTACAGTAGTATGATGTGCTGAAGGGACAGCGGATGTAAAATTTTGTGGTGAGTATTGTAATATTGTTTTAGAGGTGCTAACGACTACTGGTATGTCTCCCCGCCATGCACCTATTCCATTTTCCATGTACTTCCGTTCTCATCGTGTAAGGCAGACTTGACCGTCCCTCCATTATATGTCCGACGGTCGCAATCAACGCCTCCCTTCCGAGAATTTCAGCGTGGTGCGAGTGCGAATCGATGCATTTGCTACCAACAGCTCTTCAGTTCTCTGTGTCAGCATAACTTGAACCTTATGAAGGATCGACGACTTCACTGATGTCCTGAACTGCACGCTGGAATAATGAAACTAAGTGGTGAGCATCAGTCATCGGAGCTTGCGGACACGGGATTCAGTCGTTAGACTTTGGCATGCTTCAAACAATAAGGTCCGACTGGAGACCATAACATAGATGACATCCAACGTTGCAAAATTTTTCATCAACTTGATGCTGAGGCTATAAGTCGGATTTTTCCTTTGTTCCACGATGACGTCGTTTGTCATTTTCTCGAGAAGATGCATCTAGACTCCAGGTTATGATCTGCACTATCGTCAAGCAATCACATAGCAAGGTCTTTTCAGAGATCCTATCTATCAACTAACAGCTAGAGCCACTGGCGCTGTTGGGAACATTTAATTTGATGCGTCTATGTAGGTTAAAATTACAATAAATGGCATTTCTTTATAGAAAGCCACGCAAGTTGAGACAAACTGGAGCAGAGCATACCCGACCTTCATGCGCTTGAAATTCGATCACAAATACTTGAGAGCTCTCACGACTGTCTCGACCGAGTGACAGACATTCTCCAAATATGTATATGTCATCAGACAAAGCGCCGTATTGCATGAACGTACAACCATTTCGTACATTTTCTCACCCTGAATCTATCTCAACAGACCTTTCAGGCAACCTGCCGAGACGCCCAAGCTTCCCTTCAAACCAGAATATCATTGATGTTGGATTGCATTGCCCAACATTAAGGTCTTGCTGAAGACAAGCGAGTCAGTGGGATTGTGACCACAACATGACGATAAAACATACAGGCGGTGCTTTAAGCTGATTTCAAGAATAACCTTGATTAACTCCGCCTTCGACTGTATCCACAAAGCTTCTTTCTCCTTCTTAGAGCGTTCAGAAGCTTTTTCTCCTTCTCCTTAGAGCGTTCCAAAGCTTCTCTCGCTGCCTCCTTGGAGCGTTCCAAAGCTCCTCTCGCTGTCTCCTTGGAGCGTTCCAACACTTCTCTTGCCTTCTCCTCAGAGTGTTCCAAAGCGTCTTTTGCCCTCTTCTTCAAGCGTTCAGACGGCAACTTCGCCATCCAAGTAGGCCAGGTGCTCACGGCTTCTTCATATGTGTGGGCGGCAGTGGTGACAGCTTGTTCATATTCGCGGGAAGCAGTAGTGACAGCTTCTTTGTATGTGTGAGCGGCAGGTGTCACAGCTGCCTCATATGCCTGAACAGCAACGCTGACAGCCTCCCGGACAGTAACTGCATGCGGAGATGCCATGTACTGTTCGAGAGCGACATAAAAAGAGGGAACAGACTTTTGCTGGCCCTGAATATAGCGCCGCTTGTCGAAGATATAGAAAGAGTGTTCAAATATAATGGTGGCAGCTAAATGGTCAATCATGAGCAGAGCAGATTCATTGTAACGTAGTCTCAAAATTCACCAGCGCTGAGCTGAACAATGTTCTCCAAGGGTGACGAACCAAAGGCCTAGCACACTTGCAACATCAGAAGGGTGTGTACCATGTATGACCTATTGGACATACCACAGAAAATAATGTAAGCCACATCTTTTCACAATGACTCTGACCAAGCTGGTCAGATGATGAGGAAAAGTTGAATATTATCCACCTCTGCTGAATATTGATACACTCACAATCTGCCAATATGTAACACCTTCGGTCAGCATGGCCCGAAGTCAAAGAAGGATAAAGAAACTAACGTCCTATTGATAGATCAGCGATGTCATTCGCAGCAGGACTCTAAAATAAAACACTCACTCTCTATTAAAGGATGTGCGATTTAAGTCGTAAGCAAAGCTTGAGCTGAAAGGAGGATTGACACACTTACTTCCTGCAAACAGCGGGCAACGGCTGCGATGAGCATGGCTCAAGCTCGAACGAGGATCGATACACTCACAAGCTGCGAACAGCGAGCAACGACTTCCATCAGCATGGCTCGAGCTCGAACGAGACTAACACACTCACACCCTGCGAACAGTGGGAAATGACTTCCATCAGCATGGCTCGAGCTTGAACGAGGATCGACACACTCACTTCCTGCGGACAGCGGGAAACGACTTGGATCAGCATAGCTCGAGCTCGAACGAGAATCGACACACTCACTTCCTGCAAAAAGTGGGCACCTTCGATCAGCATGGCTCGAGCTCGAACAAGGATCGACACACTCACAAGCTTCGAACGGTGGGCAACGAGTGCAATAAGCATGGCTCGAGCTCGAATGAGGATCGATACACTTACAAGCTGCGAACAGCGGGCAACGATGTCGATCAGCATGGCTCGAGCTCGAAGGAGATCGACACACTCACACCCTGCAAACAGCGGGAAACGACTTCGATCAGCATGGCTCGAGCTCGAATGAGGATCAATACACTGACTCTCTGTGAACAGCGGGCAACAACTTCCATCAGCATGGCTCGAACTCAAAGGATCGACATACTGACTCTCTGCGAACAGCGGGCAATGACTTCCATCAGCATGGCTAGAGCTCGAAGAAGGATCGATACACTCACATACTACAAACAGTGGGCAATGACTTCGATGAGCATACCTCGAGATCGAAGATCGACACACTCACACCCTGCGAACAGTGGGAAACGACTTCTATCAGCATGGCTCGAGCTCGAGCTCGGATCGACACACTCACAAGCTGCGGACAGCGGGCAACGACTTAGATCAGCATGGTTCAAGCTCGAACGAGGATCGACACACTCACTTCCTGCGAAGAGCGGTCAACGACTTCCATCAGCATGGCTCGAGCTCAAACGAGGATAGACAAACTCACAAGCTGCGAACAGCGGGAAATGACTTGAATCAGAATGGCTCAAGCTCGAACGAGGATCGACACACTCACTTCCTGCAAAAAGTGGGCAACTTCGATCAGCATGGCTCGAGCTCAGACGAAGATCGACACACTCACAAGCTTCGAACAGCGGACGACTTCCATCAGTATGGCTCGAGCTCGAACGGGGATCGACACACTCACTTCCTGCAAACAGCGGGCAACCACCTCGATCAGCGTGGCTCGACATTGAACGTCAACGAGGATCGGCACACTCACATACTGTGAATACAGTGGGCAACGACTTTGATCAGCATGGCTCGAGCTCGAATGAGGATCGACACACTGACTCTCTGCGAAGAGCGGACAACGACTTCGATCAACATGACTCGAACTCGAAGGAGGATCGACACACTCACTCCCTGCGAACAGCGGGCAACGACTTGGATCAGCATGGCTCGAGCTCAAACAAGGATCGACACACTCACATACTGCAAAAGGCGGGCAACGACTTCGATCAGCATAGCTCAAGATCGAAAAAGGATCAACACACTCACATACTGCGAACAGCGGGCAACGACTTCGATCAGCATGGCTCGAGATCGAACGAGGATCAACACACTCACATACTGCGAACAGCGGGTAACAGCTTCGATCAGCATGGCTCGAGCTCGAACGAGGATCGACACACTCACTTCCTGCAAACAGCGAGCAACGACTTAGATCAGCAGAGCCCGAGCTCGAAGGAGGATCGACACACTCACTTCCTGCGAACGGCGAGCAACGATTTCGATCAGCATAACTTGAGCTCGAATGAGGTTCGACAGACTCACAAGCTGTAAACAGCAGGAAATGACTTCGATCAGCATGGCTGGAGCTCGAATGAGGAACGACATACTCACTCCCTGAGAACAGCGGGCAACAGCTTCGATCAGCATGGCTTGACCTCTAACGAGGATTGACACACTCACATGCTGCGAACAGCGGGCAATGACTTTGATCAGTATGGCTGGAGCTTGAAGGAGTATTCACAGACCTACCGCCTGCAAGGAAATGCCCAATGCGAATCAAAGCAACTTTAGAACATTCTGTTAATCTTACCGAAATATGTGGAAACCAGGCACCCAGTCTCCCTATTATATTCTCCTGACCCTTAAATGCTATTATGTCAGCAGAATCAAAAAACCTTGCGAGTGTTCTGGACAATATTTAACACTTGAGGCAGATAAATAAGGTATGTGTAGTTACCTCTCAAATGCATATTTCATGCAGACCTCCAAATTGGTCTGCTGGGTGGAGACGAATAATTGCTCCATCACTTCGTCGTCTAGGCTTCCAGCTGTGCGTTCAATGAGTGGCCTGCAGTCTGCATCATCCTTGTCCATGTCTAATGAGTCAGCATCATCATGTATCAGAATTATAAGTCAACCATCAACAACTTACTAGGAAGGCATACATGACATTTTGGAGGGCGTTGAATGTCCTGGGAGTGATATAGTAACTTCAATTGTGGCCCCATTGCAAATGACTCTTCAGCACGCTTTGGTGCCAGTTCTTCAGCCTCCTCCCTCGATGCCCCCTCCGATCTTAGCTGTTCGTATGCGCTATTATAGACGGCATCAAACTTTGTAAACAATACTATCACTGGAACTGATTATCATGAATTTGCGCATCAGTTGTATATCAACGATGGTGGGATACAAGGGCTTACTTCTTCCTGTGTCGCACTGAGAGAAAATTTTGATTTCGGCTATGGTGACCGACCTATTTGCCTCGTCCATTGGGATACAGTACCTATGTTAAAACCATGAGATAGCGCATGTCACGATTGATCAGTTGCAATTACCAGATAGCATGGAGTTGATTCCTCAAGCTGGTTTCCTTAGAACGGTCTGCAATAAATGCCTTCACCTTCTCAAATTCGGATTTGCTACCCGCTTCAAACCCAGATGAATCGTGAAAGACGAATCCTGGGATGTTTCGAAACACCATTTCATCATTGATATCATGTAATCTGCGCTGAGAACTGGTCAGTTCATGTCACCAACTATTGAAAGTACAGGTCACCTCTGTTGAAGTCATTAAAACCGTTGCGGCATTGATCTGATGAGTCGATGCAGTCAATTATCAGTACCAGCGTCCTACTAGCATTGTAATGCCTACCTTTTTCCCGGCGCTGTTGTATATTTCAGGGTTCTCCCGTGTGTTACAAACTCTCTGGAGGATGGTAGTTTTTCCTGCATTCACTCTTCCCATAACGAGGATTCGAAAGCGACCGATTTTCTCTCTTATCCTTGAGGGATCCATGGAGGAAGGTAAATGTGACGGAGAAGCGTTGATTAGTAGTAGCCTTATAATTGTTGCTGTGAACTTGGTCAGTCACCCCTCTTATAATTAAATTTGATATATGTCAGGTCCGGAGGCCATCTAGCCGTTGCTTACTCAGTTCGAACAACAAGCCGTGGATCCCACGGCATTCACAATGAAAAGACAACGCATTTGCTTCAGCCGAACTCCAGTAACACATCCTGTATAACTAAGAATAGCTTGCCGTGACTGACGCGGGCGCATGGCCTGCAATCGGCCTCCAGATAAATCCACAGTGACAAGGAGAGTCTTCCCTAACTCCAATCAGGATGACTAGTTCCCTTGACACTCCAACGCCGGTTTGCCCTCTCTACGTCTCTGGTATAAGTCACTTCATCAGCGAAATCATCAATCCCACTGAATATATCCAATAGCTGTCATCGTTGATTTCAGCAATTCGAAAAAGAATGTGGAGTCTGTCGAAGTACAGAATTTATATGGTCAAAACAGAAATAGGTTTCAAACTTGGAAAAAAATATCTTCTTCTGGGCTGGTACATATCATAGAGGGTGTTCATAGGAATGATATGAGCCAAGAATTAAGAAAATCGGCGGTTATGGGCTCCCCTAGTATTGGCTAGGATTGACTTTTTCACACCTTTTTGCTTGTCATTATTATTTGAAGTGGGCTTCCAGGACTCCCACTGTGTGTGAGCATATAACGTGATTTGACCTTCTCATTATGCAAGGTGGGCTTCCAGGACTCCCACTGTGCATGGGGGCAAAAACGCGATTTTCACCTTCTCATTATGCACGATGGGCTTCCAGGACTCCCACTGTGCATGGGGGCAAAAATGTGATTTTCACCTTCTCATTTTGCAAGGTGGGCTTCCAGGACTCCCACTGTGCATGGGGGCAAAAACATGGTTTTGACCTTCTCATTACGCAAGGTGGGCTTCTAGGACTCCCACTGTGTATGGGGGCAAAAAAGCAAATTTTACCTTCTCATTACAAAAGGTGGGCTTCCAGGACTCCCACTGTGCATGGGGGCAAAAAAAGCGATTTTCACTGTTTCATTACAACAGGTGGGCTTCTAGGACTCCCACTGTGCATGGGGGCAAAAAATGCAATTTTCATCGTTTCATTACACAAGGTGGGCTTCTAGGACTCCCGCTTTGCATGGGCACAAAAAATCACATAGGCCTTACCTTCTCATATACAGAAGTGGGCTTCCAGGACTCCCACTGTGTATGGGCATAAAAATTCAGATTTCACCTTCTCATTTCACAAGGTGGGCTTCCAGGACTCCCACTGTGCATGGGGTCAAAACAAACGATTTTCACATTCTCATTAGAAAAGGTGGACTTCCAGGACTCCCACTGTGTATGAGGGTAAAAAATGCTTTTTTACACTCTCATTATACAGAAATGGGCTTCCAGGACTCCTGCTGTGTATGGGCATGAAATAATTGCTACATCTCACTTTCACATATACAGAAATGGGCTTCCAGGACTCCCACTGTGTATGGGGGCAAAAAATTATGACATCTCACCTTCTCATTATGCATGATGGGCTTCCAGGACTCCCACTGTGTGTGGGGGCAAAAATGTGATTTTCACTGTTTCATTACACAAGGTGGGCTTCCAGGACTCCCAGGCATAAAAATCCAGATATCACCTTCTCATTATGCAAGGTGGGCTTCCAGGACTCCCACTATGCATGGGCATAAAAAATCACCATGTCTCACTCTCTCATTATACAAGGTGGGCTTCCAGGACTCCCACTGTGTGTGGGCATAAAAAATTTCCTATGGCTCACATTCTCATATATAGAAAGTAGGCTTCCAGTCTCACTTTCTCATATACAAAATGTGGGCTTCCCGGACTCCCACTGTGCATGGGCATAAAAATTTTGCTATGTCTCACTTTCTCATGTACAAAAGGTGGGCTTCCAGGACTCCCACTGTGCATGGGGGCAAAAAAAGTGATTTTCACCGTCTCATTACACAAGGTGGGCTTCCAGGACTCCCACTGTGCATGGGGGCAGAAAAAGCAATTTTCACCATCTTATTACACAAGGTGGGCTTCCTGGACTCCCACCATGTGTAGGCATAAAAATTCAGATTTCACCTTCTCATTATGCAAGGTGGACTTCCAGGACTCCCACTGTGCATTGGGTCAAAAACACAATTTTCACCTTCTCATTACAAAAGGTGGGCTTCCAGGACTCCCACTGTGTAGGGGCATCAAAAATTGCTATGTCTTACTCTCTTATATACAGAAGTGGGCTTCCAGGACTCCCACTGTGTAGGGGTGCATAAAAAATCACATAGGTCTTACCTTCTCACATACAGAAATGGGCTTCCAGGACTCCCACTGTGAAGGGGCACATAAAAATCACATAGACCTTACCTTCTCATATGTGGAAATGAGCTTCTAGGACTCCCACTGTGCATGGGCATAAAAAAATCACCATCTCTCAATTTTTCATCATATAGATGTGGGCTTCCAGGACTCCTACTGTGTGTGGGCATAAAAAAATTGCTACATCTCATATATAGAAATGGGCTTCCAGGACTCCCACTGTGTGTGGGACTAAAAAGTGATTTTCACCTTCTCATTATATCTGATGGGCTTCCAGGACTCCTGCTGTGTAGGGGCATAAAAAAACCCAAGTCTTGCCTTCTTATTATGAAGAATGGGCTTCCAGGACTCCCAATGTGTAGGGGCATAAAAAAGTGAATTTTACCTTTTTATTATACACAATGTGCTTCCAGGACTCCCACTGTGCATGGGGGCAAAAAAAATTGCCATATCTGACCTTCTTATAATACAAAATGAGCTTCCAGGACTTCCATTATGTGAAGGGATAACTAAGTAGCTAAGTAACTTAAATATCTCACCTCACCTCTTCTTGAGGTTATGGCTACAACAAGATAAGCTAGGGTCACCATGAGACTTTTATACACTAGCTAGACTTCTAGGACCCCCCGAGCTTGCGAGGGAGGGAAAGAAGTCTAGCTAATGTATAAAAGTCTCATTGGTATATAATTTTTAAAAAGGAAGAAGTATAGTAATGGTACTCAAAATAGCTTTTAAACCTCCTTTTTGGAAACCCAGTCAGAGCATGGCTAAACCTTTCAACACCTCAAGTAACTCAGCCTCAATTGAACGTCAGTCTAGCATTATATGATATTGTTTCAAAACATGCCTGCTACCCGCCAATGTGTTCATTATTCTATACAACATCAAGCCAATGCTTGAGTACACTTAAAGGTAATGGATCCTTGAGTATCCACTGTGGTGATACATTTTGTGCTGACCTGCAATCACCCTATTTTGTGATGTATGTCAAACTCCATCCAGTCCACGCCCTCTCCTATCTATCTCCAATGCTTTCCCATATGTCTCTTGTCAACTCCATCTCTACTGAAGGGTAGTCTAACTCCATGCATGTCTGCTCTGGAACCCCTATCCAGAACTCTGGACCACTTGGACTTTGTTTCTTGCAGTATCTCTACCATATGTCTTTTATGCACTTGTACAGGAACTTCAGGCTTGTGGACTATGTGATTCAAAGTATATTACACTTGATGAACAAATTGCTATATTTCTCTACACCTGTGTGACTGAGTTATTGAGCCATCATGTCACAGAATGCTTCCAGCACTCTCACATAAGAATACAAAAGTATGTTCACCTTGCAAAGATATTTGTATGACCAGTAGTCTCACACAGGCCTTATCAGATATTTCAAAAAGTTCTACTTGCCATATCTTCAGCTCCACTCTACAACAAATTTGTATCTCTTCCACGCAACGATGCACCCATACTGAAGGAAATTTCAGAAAAAATTCTTCCTGTACTTTTTGGGTGTGCTCAGGGCAATTGATGGTACCCATATTGCATGCTGTCCATCTGCAGTGGAATGGCAACTATCACAAAACCGCAAAGGTGATGTTAGTCAAAATTGCCTTGCTTGCTGTTCCTTCAATCTCCAATTCCAATATATCCTCAGCAGTTGGGATGGATCAACATCAGACTCGACACTCTACAATAATGTCTGGCTCATAGATCTATATATTCCAGAAGGGAAATATTATCTTGCAGATGCTGGGCTTGGGATATGCAACTTGCACCTTGTCCCATACCAAGGTCTTCAGCACCACCTGGCTGAATGGGGGTGAGCTGCAGTTTGGTGAGTGATAAATGACTCAATGTATTGTCTTCTCAATGCTGTGACAGGTCAAAAATATCAAAAGAAATCTATAATCTCTGGCATGCTCAAGCTTGTAATGCTATTGAGAGAATATTTGGCATACTCAAAAGACAGTTCATAATACTGGTACACCCACCAGAGTATAGTATGTCAATGTAAGCTCACATCCCCCCAGCCCTATGTGCAATCACTGGAGGCAGGGACCAATTTGCCCACTGATCAAATGTTGAACCCAGAGTGATCTCAGACAAACTTGGGTCACTTTTAATTTAGGCAGAAAATAATGACAACAACTTGATTTTTGCACACATTTTCCTTAATTTATATTAGCTTGAGTTTTATTCTCGACATTTGTACATATTTTACAGCTGTGTGCAAAAACCGTGACAGTAGCACGTGTGACAAGAATACATTAGGAAATAAAATAAAATAAAGTCTTAACAACATGAATCCCAGTGCTCAACATTCAACACTATGCCATTCTGAAAAATCAGTCGTGATGTCAAACTCGCAGCTGTCAAGCTTCATGAACAGAACATACTGTCTCTTGAACAAATACTTGACTGTGTTGGCTTGTCAGAAAGCACATTCTGGCGCATGCTCAAACTTTGGCGTGAAACAGGGGATGTTGTTCAACACAATTATGGTCCTCCTGGTCGTCCCCATGTACTCACCCTTGATGATGTGAACTATCTACTTTAACTTGTGAACCACCGTCCTGACTGGTTCCTTGATGAACTGCCGGTCTTACTCAGCAATAACAGATTCATTTCCATTCACTACACGACCATCTACCGAGAGCTTTCCCATGCAGGAATTTCCCACAAAAAGCTGAAGAAGATTGCAAAAGAAAGAAACGAGAACAAATGGGCAGATTTTATCAGGAGAATGGCACAATATGAACCTGAGGAGCTGAGATTCCTGGACGAGACATCAAAGGATGAAAGGACATTGGGAAGAAGCAACGGGAGGTCATTGATGGGTACTCGTGCTGTGAAGAAGCAAGTTTTTGTTTGTGGGCATCATCTATCTGGACTTGGGCTGCTCACCATCGATGGCATGATTGCCATCTCTGTCATCAAGGGTTCATTCACAACAGCAAGTTTCAAAACATTTATTGAAGGGGATGTTGTAAGTGTTTTTATCACTATGGACTGAACATCTTCTAATATTCTACTAGCTGCCCTTATGTACACCATACCCAGGTAGATTGAGTGTGCTCGTGATGGACAATGCCAAAATTCACCATGGAGAAGGTGTGGCAGAACTCATTTGTGAAGCTGGTAGGTAGTTCAAGGCACCACTTATATTCACTCATTGAGCATTGACAGGTGTACAACTTGAGTATCTACCACCTTACTCCCCCGATCTCAACCCAATTGAAGAAGCTTTCTCCAAGATCAAGGCCTTCATTCGTCATAACCAAGATTACTTCTCAGATGACATCAACGGTATCATATATGACATGTACATTGCAATGGACATGATAACTTCCTCTGATACTGAAGGGTATATTATGCATGCTGGTTATTTCTAGATTACATGAAACATGATACAATGTATAACTTGGAAAGCACGAGGTGTATGATTACAGGAATGTTGAGCATGTCTATAGGTACAAAAAAAATGAGAGCAAGCATCGATGCATCCGAAATTCACTGGCCCCAATGTCTCATAGCTGCTTTCATTGCAGCAATCTCACCAAATTTGAAACCCATCTCCCGCAGTTCTGGAACTACAATGAAGGTCAGTGTCTCCACACTTATATAGCTGTTTTCATGCAGCCTCGTTCGGATCCCATCACTAAGCTTGTACAAAGTACAGAAATCGTCCAGGGAGAGGTCAGGGCCATGATGTGAACCAGGCTGGAAAAGAAAGTGTTGATCTTGCATCGTAGGGGGGGCACATTCCTCAGTTGGCTGCACATTTGTGGGGCGAAACACGTTAAGTAATTCTGGAGGGATATTGAAGTTGAAGACTGGAGCGGTTGAGTTGCCAGCAGTTGGTTGGTTATGATTCGCGAGGCGATGCTGAAGCAGTGGAGACAGTTCATCGAGTTGATGACCTGGTATCATATTGAACTTATGGTGGTTGGGTGGTGTTTCCAAGTTCGCAAGACTATCATCCTTGTTCTGTCAAACAGCCGAGAATAACATAAATAATTAGCGAATTGATACAAAAATGATCAAGAGAGTACCCAGGCAGCTGCCCATACAGCAAAGTGTTCATGCCCAAGTGGAAAGTGATCAGAGTGCTCCGGGTGCACAAAAAAATGGTCTGAGGAGCATCCCACTTTTGAGCACATCCAGCAATTCTGGAGAAGCTGGATTTTTGAGTTTATCTTCACATTGAGTACAGTCTTGATCATCGACTTGTGCTTCTTCTGCAGTTGTCATTTATGCATCATTTGGGTATGAAAGACTCAAAACACCACCTTGGATTTCTTTTTTGGCCGCTCATCTTCATTGCCAGAATCACTATTCCCACTCTCACTATCTCGGCTCTCCTCATCTGAGTCCTCACTATTCTTCTTCAAGGACTTAGTTTTCTGTGACAATGTCAGCGCATACATGCACTCAAAAAGCATACATATACGTTATTTTTCAGTAGACGAGCCTTGATCAGCAGATTTAGTGAGGGAGTCTTTTGCTTTGATGCAAGGTGGAGGAGAAATTTATAGTCAGTAGGTGAACACAATGGCATAGAAGAAGCTTGAGTCCGTGGTATGGTCCATGGGACAGAGTAGTGTTCAAAGGAGATTGTCTTTGGTTTCAAACCCTCGGAGATCTTTTCAAGAATCTGTGCTTTAATTGTATCAAACTTGAGCTCGGGAGAAAGCACCAAGAATGGGTTGATTGATTTGCATTGTTTTGTGGCGTTTTGCATCTGGGTAATTGAATACATAGTTAGATAATATGTGATGGGCGCTGGATTTCTCAGTTCTGGGTGCACATTGACTTGGACAGTTTTGGCCGTTGTGACAATTAAGTTTTCTTTGGGCTGATATTAGCTTTACTTACTTACTTTACATTCTTTACATTTGTGGCTTATATAAGCATGTTTCCCTTTCACCAGTACCAGTCTGAAGTTTGATGATATTTCACTACCTCTGAGCTTGAGCCTAGATCAGAAACCCTTTAGGGTCAAATACTGTCTTCTAGGACATAGCAGCTAGGCAGGGTATTGGCCACATATTGGTTAGGGAGTGATCCTACTACCTAGCCAAGTTTGTGCATCACACTGTGTCAGAAGCTTTGCAAGAGCCACAAGACACACTGAGTATTACTGTACTGTTGCAGGTGCATGTAGTACTCACATACAGTCTTGGATGGTTGCTTGCGAGGACAACCTCGTTTCTTTGCAGGCTCTTTTGCAGCCACAGGTGAAGTCGGCTCTATTTCATTGTGTGGACTCGTGTCCATCAGAACAATTGGGGTTGTTTTTGACGTTCAGTTTCAACTGCAGTGTCAGAAAGCTCATTGAAGATGGAAGGCATGGTGAGAGGAATTAAAGATTGATAATAGAGTTTTATTTATTTATTTCCTAATGTATTCTTGTCACACAGGCTACTGTCAAGGTTTTTGCACACAGCTGTAATCAGACACAACATCTAGTTTGACACATTTTTTTGATCATTTTTTTCCTTGAAACAGCATAATGACCAAATTTTTAATTAGTTATGAACTTACACTTTGAATGAGTTTAAGTTGTAATGATATTGTGGTTGTTCTTTTGTCATTAGAATAAAGCCGAGGGATTTTGTCTGTGAATGGAAGGAAGATAGTATTTTGATTTTGATCACTTTGTGGGCGGTTTTAAATTTATATGACGCTATGTTGTTCCTTGTTCTACAGTTTGTTTGTCTGATCTGTAATAAAAAACACAATGTGAGATGACAGAAAAAAGGTTGAGCAAAGGCGAAGATGATATATAATTTGGAATGGAAACAAAATTGGGAATAAAATAAAATGAGATTTCATTGCGTCAGTGAATTATATTGGGACTATAGTCAATATGAAGAGTCGACAGGCAACAGTTAATAGGTCAAGCTACTATGATCAATTTATGTGTCAAGCGTTGACTGCTGACCACTGATGTCAAGTTTGGTCAAAAATTGATTCAGTGACAAAAAGAAGTGTTATTTTATTTTATTACTAGTTTTGTTCAAAGTGCAAAGACAGCAACAGGGAGGCACTAGGTTGTACACTGGACGGATGCAGTTTGCTACTAGCAGGGGAGGGACTGACGACTTGTGAAGAGTGGGAATTGCTCGGTAGGAGATTTGCACATCTGGAGATAAGGTTGCAGTTTGAATTATGTTCACAGGTGTTCTCAGAAAGGGTGAAAGATGAGAAAGGTGGCAGAAGGTATGTGGAGTGATTGAGAATGGGGATAGGGATTTTGGCAAGATAGAAAAGACTTTGATGGAAAAGAAGGAAATTTGATGGTGTTGAATGGTTTGGCTGATACTGGTGAGTGGATGATATTTTGGAGTCTCAGGATGAGTGTATAGAATTGTGTAAATGCTGCTGCAACAAGGACTTGAGCTGCTTGGTGAAAAGTCAGGTTGAATGAGATGGTGACGTTGTTCAGCACAGAAGCTAAGGATGAGTGTGGTCAACTGAAAAAGGGAGATGGAGGTTCTTCATAGATGGAGGTTCTTCATAGATGGAGGTTCTTCATAGATGAAGGCTGCTAGTGGGACACGTGAGCAAAAGAGGAGTTAGGGCACTACTGGTGTTTAGATGGACAAGGATAAGTCTAAGGGGGTGGGTTGTGGGAATGGAGTGGGTGTGGTCCTGTTATGATGAGTGACAGATGAGCAAGAAGATTGTGTGGAGGCAGGAGGGAGTATGGAGGGAAAGGAAAAGAGATATTGCAGGGTCAGGCAGTGAGGGCAAAGGTAATTCCACTGGGCCTGTTTGTCAGGCAAGGACGTCTACGGCAAGCACTAAATTGGGTGATGATCAGAAGGTAACGTTTACTGTGATCAAGGAGCTTGAAGATGATGGAGAGTATTTGCACATTGCACAATGAGAGAAAGGGATGAGAATGAAAATAGTATCTTTGTTCAATTCACAGACAAAAAAGGGTTGGGTTTATTGTAATGACAAAAGAACAAGGACAATATAATTAGAAGTTAAACTGATTCAAAGTGTAAGTTCATGTGATATTGCATAGATTTGCGCTTCTCATGCAAAGTTCCGGATACCAGATCTGTTACGATAAGCTTGTTGATTCATATCCTGTTCATATAATGTTAAACACTGCTTATTTCCTCCATTCAGTATATGTTCCCTTCCGGTATATTGGTTATGTGTTAAGGTCGTACTCAAGGGATATGGGATTCGAAGATGCGGATGGCTATTGTAGCATATGCAAAGGTCCGGACAACTATCGAATGATATCCGGATGTAGAGACAAGTATCATATTCCTATCTGAAGATAAGGGATAGTATCATATACTATTCGGATGGAGTCTGGATATCGGACGGAAGTATATAGGCTAGTCTAGACAAGTCTAAGACTAGAAAGTAACAGAGTATGGACTAAGCGAAGATAGAGGCGGATGGGTTTAGACTATGGGATACAATGCTTAAGTCTTAAGTCTCGGAGGGTGACAAGAGTTGATAAGAGTCGAGTCTGGATAACAGAATGAGGACGATCTAAGATGATATTTGAACTGGGGTGCTATAGGACATATACAAGAGTTTATATACGATAGAACTAAGCGAAAGGCTATGCACAAAGTATTGCAATGTATAAGCAATGCTTATTAGAAGTCAAACATAAGCTGGAAGTTAATCACAAGTGAACGGATCAGGAAACATAGTGGGATTGAAAATAGGGGTTAGAGGAAGAAAATAGGAGTGATTTGGGAAGTGGAAGTAGAGATGAGGGGATAAGGAGTTGAAGAGGAAGATTTGAGAGAAAATTATAGGGTGAGTTGAAATGAGAGGGAAAATGGAGAGGTTTTGATGGATGAAAAAGAAGTGGGTTATGGAGATTGAGTTTAGAGGGATCAGAGATGGAATGGCTACTACTAAGGTTTGGACTGTCATACTAAGATGAGTTTTCATGAATGACTTTGGTGGAGGGAACTGCACATCTGCTTTTAACAGATTCAGGACCACAGATATATGTAATAGGTTCTGTTGCATCTTCAGCTTACAACCTTTTGTTGAGTAGCATTTTAGTACTCAGCATGCTACTGTTCTTGCTTTGTAAAATCGCCTGATCATAGTGTTCATCTTGCAAGTTACTTTCACTGACAGGTACACGTACAAGAGTAGGCCTTATAAGCTCATCAACACTCTTGTCCTCAAGTGAGGTGCAGGAGATGCCAGCCTTGTGAAAATATGTGTTTGACTGCAGTTGAGGTAGCTATGGTGTGTAATACATAAGCTGTGATGCTAGTGAGAGCAATGATGCACGACTTACCAGGAATACTAAGGTAATTGAGTGCGATCCAGTGCAAATTCAGTATATCTTTTTTCTTTTGATCATGAACCCACCATTGCAGTAGGACTTTGGTATTCTCCACTGGTTGCTGCAAGCAGTTGAAGGTGAGACATGGTCTTTGTAACAATCAATGTACTTTTCTTGGACAAGATTTTTGGCAGCTTCAATCCATTCATCTTTCCATCTGTGTAGTCAGAAATATTCGAGTTTCAGACCAGGGTGGAGAACCAAGTTTTCTTGAGTGCATTTGTGAGTAAAAATCAACCAAGGTTCACACAAACGCAGACAATGAGTTTATATGCTTAGATCAGTTTTGTCATCCTGTTTGGAGGCAGGAGGTGCATCATTTTCATCAATATTGACATCAATCACTTCCAGAGCGGCATTGGCCTGTGGAAGGATAATCTTAACACATTTTGCAATATTATCCACTATGGGCTGCAGAGATGACAGTACATCTGAATGTGTTGAGGTAGACTCAGTGAGCGAGGCTGTGTTGTTGGCAGTATAGTGATTAACCATAACAATGGAATGAATGGACTCATAGTATTGAGAAATGTGGAGTCTGCATGCCTCACTTTATACTGTTGAATCACAGAGTTGTAATCAGTAATAGTAATGTGTCTTCGAGATGGAAAAATATGATCTCATAGGAATATTGAAGCAATGAGAAATAGGATTGAAGCAGTGGGTCGCTGTTGCAGTCAATGACCCTCTGAGAAATAAGGATCATAGTGAGTGGCAAATCCTTGTGAAGTCCGTCATATACCGCTGCAGAGAAGATTCAGATATAGTGTGGCTACTGGTGAACATACCTGTATACTGTGCTGATGGGGTACAGTATGACCACAGGTAGCACATCTCCACACTGTATCTGTATCCGCCATACCCATGACCCCTATACCTGCAGTGTTGTCCATACCTATGCTATACCCTAATGACTCTGCATAAATGGATTATTTCTAAAGAAACATTGAGCCTAGTACCATGACATGTATAGGAGATATTCAAGTTCCGCCATTGCATCCTGCCTATCTAAAGTCAGGTGTGCTTGTTGAAAAGTCAGCAACTTGCTATCACATGACAACTCTTTGTTGCCCCCATATATATGTGGCAAGCACATGGCATTATGATGGTAAATCCCAAGAAGTCTACCAATATGATAGATTTGGGAGATCCCACCACCATAGTCTACCTATTTATTCCTTTGTCATTTGAGCTACAATTTTGATATATATTTTCAATCTTATACATCAGGTAAAGCTAGCTAACTCTTTGTCATACTGTGGTCAAATGCCTGATGAAAGATGACAAGGAAATAAGGATGTGGACACATCCTGGAGGAGAGTATGTGGTGGCTACAGAAAGACTTAGGGTCTGTTCGGATACACAAATTTTGCCATGAATTTTCAAATTTCAAATATTTGGTGCTTTGTAATGTTTTGGGGTCAGTGTGACATATATGATAAAGCATAATTGATGCATTCAAGTCTCAGCCACTGTGGACATTCAAAGAGCACCTTGGTATGTGGAAAGAAGAGCGCACTGGAGGGTCAGGATGTTGAAACCAAGGACTGATGTTTCTGGACACTGGATGATGAAACGCACCTCATCCAGTACATTGCTACCCACCAAGCTAAAAGTGGTGATGGAATGGACTTTGACAAGACCTTCTGGACCTCTGCTTCTATTGAGACATCTAAACATACCATACAAGGTGCACTGAAGACAATCGATGCATGCCAATCAAAATGGGCACAGGTAAGTTCTTATCATGTTGCACCAGTACTAGAGTCTATACTAATAAGACCTCCAGCTCCATAGCACGTTCAGTGTTGTAGATTCAATTGTGACCTATTCTGGATGGGAGTACAGTCTGGAGCATGGCACCAACATCACAGCTGAATCTGAGATGGTATGGACTGACTACATTGGCTCATTGAAAGTGAGTGCTGTCAATACTCTGCTACCAATGGCAACTACTAATATGATCCAGGCTCCTCTCACTGCAAAGAAGTTTAAGAATAAAGGCTGGCCCCACTATGAAGCAATGAAGGAACTCCTACCATTGGCAAAGACACATGGAAGCCATGCTTTCTACACCCGCATGCCTGCTGACAATGCTGTGCTGGTAGGGGCTCTGAGTCATGCTACCTCTTCTCACCTCCCAGATAGCATGAGTTATGATGAGGCCAATATACTCAACCAGGAGAAAGCATTGAATGATATTGAGTCGCAGGACCCAGATATCACCATGATGCTGCCACCCTCCACTATCATGACTGAGCCACACTCTCCCTTTGATCCAATGCAACAGCCTGCCTTCACTCCCTCTACACCAGGTACTTCTACCATTGCCAGCAGCAAACAAAAAGCAGCTGGAGAATCAGGTGACAACATGAGATCGCTTGCTTGCCCTCCAGGCTCTACAAAATCTGCATCCGAGTCAGGGAAGTCCAAGTCACCACATGTGGCTGTCCCAGAAGCTTTCCAAAGCATGTCCAAGGAGATCCATAATCTCTCCACCTCCTTTGATCATGCAACAGATGTCATGCCTGAGTGCACAACTCAGGTTGCCTCGCGCCCCAAAGTGGATCCCATTCCGGTGCAAAAGCAGAAGGCTATCATTCAGCTACAGAATGAGGGTCTGGAGGACCATGAGATCATCGAAGTTATCAAGCATTTCCAAGCAGATGTTGCCATAGCTGATTCATGCCTTGTTATTGAGAAGAAGAGCGTCCAGAAGCTTTTCTTATTGACATACTTGAAGTAAATTTTCGCTGCATCACCTTTGCATTTGATGTTGTTAGTAGTAGTAGCAGCACCAAATACTATGACACTTTGCTGCTCAACCGTCTATGAAAAATCAGTGCAAATGATTACATAAAATTGATGCAAACGACTACAAAAGATTGTCTGCTATGACTGACTAACCTCTCTGCTCTCTCATCAGATTGTAGTCCTCCCACATGCAAAGGGTGATCTCATCATGATGTTGGTGTGCACATGTGCATGCCTCTGCAGTGGGAGGACCTTCTGCAAGTGTGCCAACATCATACTCCAGCTCATTCACACCAACCTGGCAGTAGTCCATCATGTCATTTGGGTTGTGAATACAGATGACATTGTGCACCAGACACAGTGCTGCAGGTATATGAGCCTGCACCTCCATGTTATAATGAGGTGGGAGAAGCAGGATGTTGAAGCAGTTCTTGAGCACACCAAAAATACGCTCAACGATGTTTCAGAGCATGGCATGATGTAGGTTGAATAATTCTCTGTAATTACAGGGCCTACAAAACAATGTAAGTACAAGTTAGCTTAAGTTGAACATTACTTACACCTGATGTCCACGACCCCATTCAGCAAGATGGTAGCATACTCCATGATACGGCACAAGTAGTTCATCACATGCAGCAAATCCCACATCAGCAAGATAGTATTTGCCTGGAGGAATGTTGAAGTCTGTAATGTGAGCATATGATAAACATGTGCATCAGCCACTGACCCCTCCCAGCCACTCAGTATGTAAAGGAACAACATGTTGAAGGAGCAGGCTATGAGGCAGTTCTGAGTTAAGTTGCCTTTACAATTGTGAGTCGCATCACGATCCTTGCCACTAGGGTGGCATGTGATATGAGTACCATCTATAGCACCAATGGCATTGGAGAAGTATGGGAAGAATTTCAGGTTTTGAAGGACTTCGAGAGGTGTTGGACTGTCTGTGCTGGGTAGCCAGACATACAATGAATCAATCAGGGGGGAGGAAAATGTGTTGAGAATACATTTGAAATACCTTCAAAAAAATGAGCGAATTTATCACACCAGAGAATCACATACTTTGATATCATGTCATTGGAGAGTTGAAAGTGTTCACCGAGATGGCAAACAGAGAGACCTGTGATACTTGCATACAAGAAGATGGTGAGCTGCTCCTCAAGCATGACATGTTTTGAATTCCAGCACCCTGAATCATGAAGTAGATTCAACAGTACATAGAACACATGGCGCCACACACCAAGTTCAGATCATATGCAGTCTCAATGTCCTGTGAGGAGTTCATTGACCCATGCCATTCCAGACAAGGTGGAAGTATGATAGGGCTGCTTGTTGTAGTGAGTGCATGTGTGATCTTGGAGTACTTGGCCAGCAGCATCAGCAATAGCCATTGCTACATGAGCAGCACTATGGAACATCTTGTCTATCCAGTGCAGCTCGTTTATATCCAGCTGGTCGGAGTCCACCGCATTAGCATGATTGGACTCTTCATCCAAACTGTCATCATGTTCTTTGATGACAATATCATCTTGGTCTAGTAGGTCTAGCAGGTCTAGCATATTGAAGTTGGTGTTGATGTCGTTGGGATACATTGTGTGGTACAATAGGCTCAGTGACCGCTATCAAATTGATTATCATTAGCATCAGCATGACATCATTTTTGGTCTCCAACTATTTGGTCTTGTATGTGTTAAACTGGAATTTTGAAAATGGCTGATGTCTGAACAGACCCTTAGCATTGATTGAGAGTCCAGAATGCTCTAGGCCCAACTTCCAGGCCTTTCTGAGACTGTATGTTTGATCCACACATTTTATGTTCATTTTCTGTTTATTCTATCACCCCAAGAATCACAGGCTTTATACACTACAGTAATATATAAACCTGTACAATAGTACTTAGCCCCCAGATTACTTTCAATTACTACTAGGCTGGTATCTGGTTAGTACTGCAAAAGACTCTATTTCAGCATTGTGCTGCCATCTAAAGTCAAAAAACTTCTATCTGCCATCAAGGATCAAGACAAAATTGCCCAGTACGATCATATTACCATTCTAGGTATGTACTGAGTTTCAAAGTGTTCTCAGTATATTACATAATAATCATGGATGCTGACAAAGGATGAAGTTGAACCGGGTTCATCACCAAAATTACCTAACTCAGACACGGCTAGACTTGGTGGTATCAGACAATGACTAGGCCATCAACCATGTCAGTGATGTCAGCCAAAACCCAGCCCTGTCTGACAATCCCTATGAATGCTAGTGACAATGTCAATCAAGATTGATATTGTCAGCATAGTTGATATATTTTGTATCACGCAGACTAATAAAGATATTGAGTGCCACTCAGACTTATTCAGATATTGAATGCCACTCAGACTTAGTCAGACTTTTTTCTCTCGTTCAGATACAACACGACATTGATTATCTTCTAGCTAGTACAAGTGATTTGAGTGCAAGTAATGTATTGTAAGTTGTCAACAATGCATGCAGTATGAGAACGACAGAAATGACAAAGTAACAGGAAAGAGTGCAAATGGGAGTTCTGGATGTGAAGTAGCAGTTATTTCTTCTGCTTCTTCTAAGCGGATATGGCTACCTTGCATTTGGTTGAACAGGTTGGAAGTTCAGACTTGCTGTCTTTAGTTTCGACTGCTGGTACCTTGGATTTGCCCTTGCCATGTTTGGCTGGTGCCACCTTTTGCTTCTTTGGCTTTGGCTGGGGTTCTTCTTCCTCCTCAGAGGTTGTCAGTTCACTGCCAGGTGAGTTTCCATTAACTTGCGGTGGAGTCTTTGTTGGTGGAGATGCTAGCTGTGGAGCTGGAGCTGATGATGATGGTAGTGGTGGAGGGGGGTGCCAGTAAATTCTCTCAGGTGGCCAATGGACTCAACACAGCTGGCCTCATAGAATGTGGAATAGGGCATGGACATGGGATGCTGCGAGCCAGTGAAGAAGGTGAAGGTGTCATTGGAGGGAGGTGCAGGTTCTCTCAAATGGGAATTGTACTTGACTGCATGGAACAATGAGGGCTGTTGTGAGCCAGTGAAGAAGATGGAGGTGTTTTTGGAGGAGGGGGTGAGTTCTCTTGAGTAGGCAATGTGCAAACTAGGTGCTATGAGTCCAGAGTGTGAGTTTTTGCAGCAGCATTATGAGCTGCCATTTGTGCATGCAAGCAAGCCAAGTTTCTGCCACCCTTGCGAGCACCTGAAGCTCCAAGCTCATCTGCATCATCTTTAGCCACATCACATCCATTCTCATTCTTGAATATTTTGCTGTTTTTTGTGATGTTAGTACAATAAAAAAATGACAAAGATAGCTTACAGGTTCCAGCCCTTCAACAATCGTTCCTTGTTGTCATCAGGTAAGTCCTCAATAAGCTCAATGATATAGTGGTAGAAGTCACAATAATTTAAATCACCATCCTCCTTGGTCCAGGTATTCCTGGAGCTGATTCAAAATTGGACCTGGGAGACATCAATGTGAGCTATGAGTGACACCAGTGACAACAAACCTGTACACACCCATAAGCAATGTGTGGAGGTTCCCCAGTAGTCATAGCATGCAAAGTAGCATTAGATGGATGTGTCCCTCACAATTGCACACCATATGCAGTAGAAGGGCCTGTGAATATATATCTCATGGTCTAGAAATAATGAGAAGCATGAAAAAGGGAAAGATAGCAATACCCACATGCTCAAGGATGAAGCCATCAAGAAATCCATCCATCATATTGTCCGGGTGATAGTCGACCCCGGGAAGATCGCCATTCCAAAGAAAAGCTGGTAAGGCATCTGCCTCCATGTGAATCTTGCCACCTTGCAGCCATTAGATTGTACTGAAGTAAAGTTAGCAGCACATTTACAAATTAATGAACCTTACATTGTTGGGTCCTCATTGAAACTCTCAATCTCACCGATCGGGCAGAGAAAGCGAGCCAAGACTGGGTGGTTTACACCCAAGTATGTGCGTCGACCACTGCCATCATAGAGAGGGGGCACCACAGCTTTGTCTGCTGGATTTGGAGCCATGTAGTCACACATTGGCATCTTCAAATGGGTCAAGTCATCTGAGCAAGTGCCTGAAATGGCAGATTCCATCTAAAACACAGGTTAGAAAGCACTGATAGGTGCATATATGCGCATATAATCACCTTTTGGACGATCTTCCTGAGTTCCAAGATGAGAGGCTTCAAGTCCGGTGTGAGCTCCAGTAAGTGCTTGTAGTTCTGTTGGTACCTGTCCCATGTTTTCTGAGAGCTATACAAGGGGAAAAATAGTCTATCAGTGTCAGTAATACACTTTTTGGACATACAGTTTTGACAACTGCTTCTCTCAATGAGAAGCATCATCTTCATCCTCGGATAAGTCTCCAGAATCAGCAAGTTCACGCTGCTTCAGTAGCATGCTGATGTCAATGACCTTGTCGATCTTGCAGAATATATCAACACATTGGGTGATGCAGCACGCAGCTGCAAGATACTCCTCATGCAGATCTGATTTTGCCTCTTTCTTCTCCAGCCTATCAACTGAAAAGCAAGGGCTCAAGATGAATAGGTAAGCACCTACTTTTATTTCTCATCATCAGACTTTGATGACCATTGTTTCTTCTTAGTTGAATGCTTGCAAGTAGGCCAAGAATCTTCTGAGTCACTTGAGGAGCTTGATTGTTTGGATAGACTTGGAGAACGCTTGTGATGCGCCATGGTGGTTGAAGGTACTAAAGGATGATACAGGGTTAAGGGGAAGATCAGTAGGGAATGTCATTTGCAGCAAGTCATGTGATCGTGACTTTGATCATATGCGCACAACAGTGATTATATGTGCAACAAGAAATACAACATTAATTCTACATCTACAACTCAAGTGATTTATGCTAGTATTAGTCCATGACAGCAACAGAAGATAATAACCTGAAAAATGGCACTGCAAATGAGTGGTACAGTGCAAAAAGAAAGAAATTCAGTCCATCAGTCCAACTAATCAAGCTTCAAGGCTTCCATAGCTTCTATAGCTGCAGGTATGGTCATGAGCGCATCAATCTTAGTGATCCATGTGCAGTTAGAGCTCTCCCTGAATCCATGGTGGGGAGGCCAGGTATAGCTGTGATCATGCTGGAATTTCTTCCATATACACTCGACCCTCGGAGAATCCTTGGGCATGACAGGCTTTGTGCTGATGTGCTGAGGCATGTCTGAGTTCCTGAAAGCACAATAGTAGATGATCCAATGTCACAATTACAAATGAATCAAAAAAACTTACTTGGGTGCCAGCATTGGGTCACACACCACCGCAGCATCTGAATCCTCAGTAACAGCTTGTGATTTACTACAAAGTCAGAATGTGTTAGTACATTTAGGTTAATAAGAAGTGAAACAAATACCTTTTGCCCTGTCCATCAGCTTCATCATCACTATCTTTCTCTTCAATCATCTTGAACTCTACAGCGTCCTTTAACTGTAGTATAATTTTCTATAGTATTCATGTCAGTAATGAGAAATTCAAATATATTGGGAATACGCACCAACGGGCCTGGGCATTCCAGTGTGAAATCAAGGGTGTAAGTTGGCCATCCAGACAGCATATTATCAACCTCCAGCACGACAACATTATCATGAAAAAATGCTGTCCTGTTGGCCAGGTCAAGGTGGTCTTTGGTATTGATGATGTGCATTATAGGGACAATTGGTATAAATAAAAAGACAAGGGCAAGATAAGCATATGTGTCAAGCTCTAGTTAATCAGAATTTGCCAGCGGGCTTTGAATATATCCATGGTGGTGCAGTGATGATTCTACACCCAAACCTCCAGAGATATTAACTATATATGCAGAACTACAGGAGATATTGACTATATAAGGTGTGCTCTCAAGCTCATACTTCACTGCCCTTGCCATTGACATTCACATTGTCGCCCTCATCACATAATGTCCCTCACCCACCCTCACAGTCTCACTTGACCTCTTATCCTCACCTGTCCTTGCTATCGACATATTTCCCATTGCTCTTTCAGCCCATGTCATCCACTGCCTTCTGAATGGACCAGCAAATTCTGAACAGTCCCAATACAGGACAACTATGGTGGCACGCCAATGGAGGCACTTATGCCTGCTATCATCTCCTTCATCGCACCGATGACCACACCGCAATGATGTTTGGCTCCATTCTGAACCATCCTGATATGGGACAAGGCATGGAGGCAAGTCTGGCTTTTGGAGTGCATTTTGGGAGATATTTTATTTTCCTTGGTCTGGGTTTAATGCTGGATCACCCCATTTGCATGTGACTTAGTGTATGGATTGCAAGATATATTGAATTTTTTTTGCCCTGCATCATGCACCTCTGAGTGATTCTCTAACTGATCCACAGTGCAATAGAAATGGATATAAAATCTTGCACATCTCTGACGACTCCCTCATCTACCTTCTGATGGATGATGAGCTCACCTGTCTAGGCTGCAATAAGGCATTTTCGACTCAGAAACGTCTGAGTAGTCACAAGGCTCAGTGTCCTAAACCGTGCACATCAAAGACAAGAGTGAGCAAGCTGCAACAACACCTGAACAAGAAGAGAAGGATTCAAGATGAGCAGATACATGATGACACTCAGATAATGACTGATGAACCAACAGATATTAATATTAGAGATGACACACCAGTTCACAACATGCAGGTAAGTCTCTGGCACTGTGTATTCAGATCTTACTGACACGAATATTCAAGGTTGATGACTACAACGTCGCTGGACCATCTGGTGCATCACTCTGTCATTCTCCCCCCTTGCCAGAACCACTCCCTCCCAGCCCTGCTCCTGTTATATGCTGTGACAATCACATTAGCACTGGGTGGATACCAGTGCTTACACTCACTTTTCCCTTGGTAATCATAATGGGGCTAACAGACTGAACAAACTCCCATGGCTGCCATTGCTTGTTGCGTGCTTACGCAGAATTCAGTCCGACTGTTCCATTTACCTACAGATATGACATGCCGCACTTACATTGCTACAAGTCTCACCTATGTATTCTGCATCTTCACGCACTATGATATAAGGACCCTTGGTAGATAGTTTTGACTTACTTCCCCTTCCCACAGGCAACTGTCATATAGCAGAGTCACCTAGTAATTCTCATAGTCTTGTGCAATTTTCAACTTCCTTGCCATCTCTGTGACCACATGCGCTACTTGAGTTCTTTTGGTCGCACACTACTACCTAGGTCCCCTTTTCCTCAAAGTTGCACTTGTCACCAATAAGTTGTGCACCTCAGTCATCACACTTCTTCTGCCAGTGCACTCCTTGCTAATTGCTGTGCACCTCTATTGTCGCACCTTCCACCAGCACACTCCTTGCTAATAGCCATGTACCTCTATTGTTGCATCTTCAGCCAGCGCACTCCTCACTAGTAGCCGCCCTACTCTATTGTTGCATCTTCTGCCAGCACACTCCTCACCAATAACCACCCTCCCCCATTGTTGCACTTCATGCCAGTGCACTCCTTGCCAGTAGTCACATATTATTATTACTGCATCTCCCACCAGTGCACTCCTTGCTAATAGTCACACTCCTCCATTTGTCGCATCTCCCGCTAGCGCACTACTTACTTACAAGTAGCATGTTTTGTCACGCCCTTAGACTTTGTGCACTTCAAGTTCTCAGCACACTTACATAGTGCTACTACTTCATCAAGCACTATTGCTGTCAGGTCGCTATAAGGTTGCTATAGGTCTTAAGTCCTTGAGTCCAGCTTCCCTTGCAAATAAGGATAAGTAGAGTTAGTTGCTTTCAGCCTAGCTAAATTTATCTTTCACAATGCTCTGCTCATTCTGGTTGCAGGATATGAATTCCAAATCGCTATGTCGACTACCTTCCAGGCTCTGCAACCCATCTTAAGCACATGCCTCAGGCTAGTGAGCCCATTGAAGAGACTGAGGTTCCACAATTCAATGATGATGATGTCCAGCAGCACCTGCTGCTCATCCCATTCCAGACACCTCCTGATTCAATGGGGCTCTATTACATCTGTCCCACACCTCCCACCTTAATTCCCCAGGGTGGTGCTCTTGACAGTGTCTGTGATGCTGCCACCCTGGATGCTGCAGGCAATACAGCCAAACAGACCTCACAAAGCTTGACTGGAGTTCCCTTACCACCACCCGAAATTATGTGTGAAAATATATACAATGCCTTCAGCAGCCCAACAGCAGGTCTTCTCATGTGTTGGCAGTACTTGGGCTCAACTACCAGGTCAGCTGCAGAAACACACCATCTCACAACATTCCTTGATGATGATGAGTATAGAAGAGAGGATGCACATATATTTAACATTCCATGTGAGAAGAAGCTCATCAAAGATTACCTTATGGATACTTCAAATCCATTTTGTACAGACAACGGCTGGCAGAAGTCATCAGTTAAAATATGTCTGCCAAAGGAGAAGACTAAATGGCCCTCTAAAGTAGATACACCCAAGCTCAAAATTGAGGGAGTGCACCATTGATCATTAACTAACATCATTACATCAGTTTTTGAAGACAGTGTTTCATTGACCTTCCATATGACCCCCTTTCAGCAAATGTAGGAAACCTCTGATGGATGCAACATAGAGATATTTTCCAAGGCCTATTTGTCCATTTCAATGTGAGAAGCTTACACTGAGGTTAATTCACTTCCTCACACAGCTGATGACAACCTTGAGCATGTTGTTGCTTCACTAATGATGTGGTCTGATGCAACCCACCTTGCTAGTTTTGGTGATGTGTCACTCTGGCCATTCTACCTTTTCTTTGGAAACCAATTGAAGTACACCCGTGGCAAGCCAACTGCCTCTGCATGTCACCATGTAGCTTATATTCTGACTGTGCATCATGTCCCATTAATCTTACTAGTGCGCTAATCAATCACACAGCTTCCAGATGATTTTCAAGATAAGTACAGGAAGGTCTTTGGTGATACCTCAACAGTGGATATACATACCCATTGCAAGCGCAAACTAATGCACGCTATATGGGAGCTTCTTCTCGATGAGGAGTTCATGTGTGCATATGAACATGGTATCGACATTTGTTGTGGTGATGGAGTCACATGCAGGATCTTTCCACATTTTTTCAGCTATTCTGCTGATCATCCAGAGAAGTAGGTTACCTGTTTATTTTGCAACACTGTCTTACATTTCCTACCAGGATCCTTCTCACGAACATCAAGTTTCTTGGTCAGTATCCATGTCCTTGATGTCTTGTCTGGAAGGTCAATGTTCCAAAGATGGGAACAAAGTCCAACTTGAAGTGTCGTGAGGTGACTGTGCATATTGATGATGAAGCTTGCTGTCAGAAAATTGAAAAGCCCAGAAGATCATCTTTCAGAAGGGTGCAGGAATTGAAGGCAAGCGTGTCAAAGATATTTTAAGTGAACAATCACTTGTGCTGATGCAAGTGAGTGTTTTCCTGCCCTACATTGCATACTTAGCTTAATTACCCTCAGAATGCATTTTCAGAGCACTTTTTCCAGTTTCTATTCAACTTTTTCATGCTCTTTTTGGTGGACTTGCTCCATGAGTTTGAACTCGGTGATTGGAAAGCCATATTTGCCCATCTGATGAGGATCTTATTCACCACAGGAGGATCAGCAATCCAGAGTCTCAACTGGAGGTAAGTTCAAGTCCATACTTCAGCTGTTGATGGTACTAATCTACATCACAGGTACTGGAATGTACCCACATTTGGAAGAGGAACAATCTGACATTTTCACAATAATGCATCAGCAATGATGCGACTTGCTGCCCATGACTTTGAAGACCTTCTACAGGTATGTTATCTGAGTCTGTCTCATGTGGATCTTAATGTTTTCTTAGTATGCAATACCTGCATTTGAAGGTCTGCTTCAAAAGGATGGTGATGATGACAATGACAATGACAAAGGCAAATACTTCAACAAGATCATACTGGATCTGTTATTCGATTTGGTAACTTGGCATGCCTATGCAAAGCTCCACTTGCACACTGATGACATACTATCTTTCTTTGACTCAGCAACTGTTGTGCTAGGCAAAACAGTTTGCAATTTCTCTTGTACAGTATGCACTCATTACCATACTACTGAACTCCCCCATGAACATGCAGCTCATGGCCAATGCCAGGCTACACTTGCTGCTGAGCACTCTCACCCTCAGACTGCTCAAGGAAGGTCAACTGGAGTAAAATGAAAGCTACTCAACCTTCAGACATACAAGTATCATGCCCTTGGTAATTATCCAAATACAATTCAGCGCATGGGGACCACAGACAGCTATAGCACCCAACCAGCGAGTATTTTTTTTGTCAAAATAAGTCTAACTAACACATTTGAACTTACCAGGGTGAATTGCAACACCAACACTCAAAATGACAGTACCCACGGACCCCAAAGACTAAGAAGCCAACAACTGTGAGCATTGCATCACAGGAAGCCCTAAAGTGCTTTTGTGAGAAGGTCATTGCTGCTCGTGAGCATTTTGCAAGTGAAAACCCAATTCAGTCACAGTATCAGCATGAACATACCTCACCGTCTGACCATTACTACATTGCAAAACATTCAAGGGCAAGTCATGATCTCACGTCTCGGCTATGTGAACTAGGAGATAATTCTGCAGCCAAGGTACTAACTCATTCTTGCTTGTAATCACTGCAACTCCCTCATATTTTGTTTAGAATTTTATACCTCGACTCAAGGACCATTTACTCGCCCACCTTTGTAATATTCCATACGATGGTGATGAACATGACTTCTCCAATGAAGATCACCACTCAGTCCTTATTACGGACAACAAGATATTCAAACAAACCATTCTACACATCAACTATACTACATATGACCTGCGACATGAGCAAGATACCATCAATCCTCCTACCTGTGCTGATATCATGGTGCTCACTCATGAAGATGAACACACGCACCCATATTGGTATGCATGTGTTGTTCAGATTTTCCACATAAATGTGGAGTATCGCAAGGATTCTGCAGCATTACAAACTCCCCCAACTCATCTCGATGTCCTGTTTGTTTGTTGGTTCCATCATGACAGCTCACCTGCAGGCTGGGCTGCAAAACATTTGCAGCGCCTCAAATTTTCCAATCACAATAGCCATCCTGATGCATTTGGATTCTTGGACCCTGACTCGGTTATTCATAGTGTTCATTTAATTCCTGCATTTGATTTTGGTACTACTGATAAGTTGCTGGGGCCAACATTTGCACAGCAGAAGGGTGACTCATGTAGGGATGACTCAGACTGGCGCTTTTATTACTTAAACATGTAGGTGCTTTGAAACTCACAATTGGACTGTTATCTAACTTTACATATGTACAGGTTTGTAGATAGGGACATTTTCATGCGGTTTTGTGGTGGTAGAATAGGCCACAAGGCCACACACAATTGGGATGAATTTCTCCAGCTTGAGGGACACGGACATGATGAAGCAAGCAATGATTCAGACTTGGAAGAAGATATGGAAGACGACTCAGATTTGGAGGTCGATGATATTAGGCTTGAAGAGGGACAAGATGGCAAAGGTGACGAGGATGAAGAGGAGGAAGCAGACAATAACAATGACAAGGACAGAGTAATTGCTGATGATGGTGAGGAGGTTTATGGTGATGTACTTGCAGCGGAAGGTTATGGGGCACTATGATCACAAGTAGCACTGAATGTATTGCATATATGCTACTACAATACATCTTATTATCTAGCAAATGTCTGACAAGATAGGGTGGTATCTATCTGACAGCAAGTTGGACAGATGGATGTCTGACAAGTACACTACAGGTTGGGTGGCATATGTCTGACAGTGAGTTGGACAGATGGATGTCATGCTGACACGTCAACAACACTGGTGTATCTTTAAAGTAAGGGAGAACTCCTGGGAATTGTCTCGCTAGCTTACGTGGCTTTTGCTTAGCAATGCTTAGCTCACTTAATTTCTTTTTGTAAATTTCACATGTTTTTTCAAGCGCCGACTCAACAGGTCAACAGGTTACTGCACTCCTGTGCGCCCTGACTCAATTATCACTGCTGTAGCATTGTAAGTGTATGTCAGTAAATAAATAATGAAATTTTGAATTTTGAATGAGAGAACAGGGGAATGGGTGAACATGGGAACAGGGAAATGGGTCAAAGGAGAGTGAGCTTGCGAGCAATTTTGGCCCATTTCCCTGTTCCCATGTTCACCCATTCACCTGTTCTCTCATTCAAAATTCAAAATTTCATTATTTATTTATTGTACATATTAGGATGCAGCCAAGGCCAGGAAGCCAAAAAGGAGTGCAAAGCACTCCTTTTGCTTCCTGTGCCGAAGGCACAACAGGTGTTGGACTAGTCTTATAATAGCTCACGTGTATCACACATGTGTGAAAATTTGCTACATATCATGTGGTATCTGATTTTGGCAATTTCGGTGATGTTGTTTGAAGTCATTAGTGGTATTCAAAGTTCACAAATGCCAGCACAAAGCAAAGTAAGAAATCTAACAACAATATTATTGAAACACCACATTATATCTCTGCGTTGCTTACACATTACTGATAAGATCAGTCCACCATGCCTTGCTTATCATGTCGCAAACAGCAACTTCAAGCCCTTAGAAATACCCATGATAACCTTGTGATAGCTCGTTACATGGAGCTTGTGAAGTATGCAGTTGACGAGCTCCTTGAAGAGTCTGACTCTGAAGACGAGAGTGACTCAGACAGCTCATTGGGTGATAACAGGTCCATCAGCATATCCATCTCTTCAATATCATCAATTCATCTTGGACCTCACTCATGTCAGGTATCACAGCTACAACTTCCCACTCACTTAGTGTAGCATCCCAGTTCTCGTCTGATGGACCAGAGATGGCCATGCCAGCATTCACAGAGTTTATTGATCCAGTCCATGCTCTGCATGACAAAGCACAGAAGAGCTGTGTTCTGAATGCTAGACCCAAACTTATCTGTGCACCATAGCTGCATCTCCTTCCAGAATGGGAGATGTATGCTCCTGAAAAATTCTGCTGAAAGCTTTGGGTTCCACCTCCTGTCTTTGACCATCTTGTAGCCTGTCTTGAGCCACATCCAATTTTCTACAACAACTCACATAATCCACAACTCCCCGTCGCATTCCAGCTCGCTATTTTCCTCAATGGGGTTGGCCACTATGGTAACACTGCAATGACACAGGATTTAGCTGAATGGGCAGGAGTCTCAATTGGAATGGTGTATAACTGCTTCAAGCAAGTTATGATTGCAATCCTAAGGCACCATGACGACAAGATTCACTTTCATCCCCTGGATCACGAAGATCAGGAGGAGCGGAAAAGGTTGCAGCAGTGGGTTGAAGGGAAAACATGCCGGGAATGGTGTGGGGGCTTCTTCTGTGTTGATGGCACCCCATTCAACCTGTTTCAGAAGCCAGGGTGGTATGGGGAAGGCTTTTTGACACAAATTCGAACTACTCACTTGCAGCTCAGGTATGTTGACCTAAGTTTCCGTCAGACAGGATCATCAGGCTTACTTATCATTTGAGGTCATTATTTTACCACACAACCTCCATATTGTCAATTATGTTATTGGTGTCCCTGGCAGCCTTCACGATTCAAACGTCTTCAGGCATGCAAGAATTGCACGGACACCAGAAGATTTTTTGGTGGAGGCCAATGGCTATGGGCAGACTCTGCATATGCAGCGTGAATGTGGTGTGTGACGCCATTTAAATGGCCACCGGGGGGGGGGGGGGGGGGGGGGGGAAAATGACAAGAGACCAGAGGACGTTCAACTACCACCTTTCAAAGGTAAGTTGCATGCATGACATCAGTTAAACATAGCACTTACATATCAATAGGTCATGTTCGCTCTGAGCACTTTTTCAGCTTGTTGAAGGGCAGGTTTCAGAGCCTGCAAGAACTTCAATTTCCAGTCCAAGGCAAGAAAGATTTGGACTATTTGAATATGTGGATCTGCTCATGCCTTATTCTCCATAATTTCATTGTAGAGATCGAGGAACACCTCAGTATTGCAAGTTCTGGTAAAGAATTCTATAAAGAGTTGACTGAGTGGGACATGGTTGAGGATGACACAGAATGAGGAGGAAGAGGATGGACAAGGAGACAAAAGTTATATTGGCATGGAGGGACAAGATTTTCATAATACCTTGATGGGTCATTTGCTTTGCATCCTGGATCAGTAGATATCCACACAAAAAAATCCATGTATCAGTACAATCTACCAAAACAACAGCCACTGCAGTAGATCAACTAAAAAATGACCAAGAGAATGAGTAAGAGACAATGACAACACACACCAACAAGCAAGAAATGAAGATGATGATATGATACTTAATTGTTAAGACCCCCTCCCTGCTCCATTGCAATACACTGAATTCGTGTCTCCTCCTCTTCTTGGCGTGCACAGGCAAGCTCAAGTTTGAGCTTCGTTTGCTCCAGTTGCTGACCCATGAGGTTGCATTTGTGCATAAAGTCTTGTTCAGCAAGACACATGGCATGTTCTCGTTCATCTTTAGCATTTCGTACTTTGAGGTCCCTGGACCAGATATCACTCGAGCTTCATTCGCTTGTAGTGATCATGCTCAGCAAGACTGTCACATTTCTCAGCAATTGACTGGATAAGCACACCCACTGTGTCAGAAAGGTGGTCAGTGGCGATAGAAGTCTGACTGTCATTGGTGCGCTTGCGTGATGGGGGACGGGATGATTAAGGTGACCTGCTCTGAGGGGACGTTCCAGACAGTTTCATGACTTGCACTGCCAAATGTCCCCGAATGGAAGAACTTGCATTGCAAGAGTTTCAGATGGAAGGACTGGCATGGCAAGAGTTGACACGAAGGCCCTGCATTGCACGGCTAGCACTGATATCCGAATCTTCTGAGTCTTGTGGTGTGGCATCACGGTTGGATGCAGATTTCTTGAGACCTGAGAAAAACAAGTGATGGTTGTCAGACTGAACATCACTGTCATCAGGCAGAGGCTCAGGAGAGTTGAGTGAGAATACATTTTGATCAGAATATGTTGAGATCAGAGTGATAGAAGGACGAGGACATGGGAAGGGAGGGAATATGGCAGAAGTAGATCCATGAGTGATGGACCAATCTGTGGGCCCTGACATGATGGTATCTTCATCAATGGGTTCCTCCACAATTTTTTCTGCAAGAGGGACAGGATCAAGACCTTCTCGATAGGTATCTTTGGTCTTGTCAACTTCCCCCTCCTCTAGTTCTCATTCATTGTCTCCATCGGGGTCATTTTCATCAGGGACCTGTGTGTTGTTGCTGCCAGACCCGCTAAAATATTGTAGCGCAGCAGATTCGAAGTCTTGTCCAGGATCTGCAGATGATGATGTGGTGTTGAATGCTGGATTTGTTCTCCACCAGCTGTGGAGGTCTGGCCACCATGGGAATTTTTCGAGTTTTGAATCTGCAAGAAAATAAAATAAAAGATCATGAGCTCAGAGTGCCCAGTACGATCATATTACCATTCTAGGTATGTACTGAGTTTCAAAGTGTTCTCGGTATATTACATAATAACTATTGATGCTGACAAAGGATGAAGTTGAACCGGGTTGTTCGAAGTCATTATTCAGGACGATCTCTACCAGTTTACCTCTCTGCATCATTAGTGATCTCATACCATCAGACAGAGTCTCTCATTTCTGTAGCCTCCTTGCTGGTTGCCAATTCATTAAACAAATGTATCCTGAAGACAAGAAACCATGTTATAATCTGGCGATGCGAATATTCTTATTTTTATCTCATTTTTGGGAAACACGTCCATCTTATCATGTGCAGGTTTAACAGAAATGATAACTCTTTCGTATATCCATACAGAACCATTGAGAGAACTTTACGGATTTGAGTGCACACTAAACCGTGAATTTGCAGATGAAGAGTCCAAGTACAAGAGCGTACGTGCATCCATAGTCCATCTCCTCCCTGTAATTCATTTGCCTTGGTCTGGCTTGAAGAATGAGTGTCAGGCGTCGCAGAGGGACGTCAAACAATACCCAGATCCCGTCATTCATGCAACAGGCTGGAATGGTGTTGCAGCGATGACAACCACACAGGCGCGGTTGGTTGAGATCATCAAGACTTTCTACTACATTGCAGATCGCATGTCAGATGGTGCTATGACAAGTCATGCTTTTGAGAACGAAGTGGAGGAGCTTGATGGGAGCATTCAGAAGTTACTTATAAGTGATACTTGCTCTTGTTGAATGCATTTATCTATTATCTTCTACCGGAAGGTCCTTATCGTATGACCATCATGGAACCCTCAGGAAGACGAACGCATACTTTCCCATCGTCAACGGACATATCACTAACCGACCATCTGCATTATGTTTGGTGCGCCGTCAACCACCACCTCTCAGATAGTCTTTCCTCTTCGTCAATGTCGACAACTGGCACATCGACAACTGCCCCAGTCTCCTATAAAACACTTTTATTTTTGGTTGGCTGCCAGTGACTTTGGGAGATAGGCGATCACAGATGCTCCTTTCTACCCTACCTAAATAGCTTCTGAGTTGCGTTGGTCCGTGGCTCCCCGATTTTTTGGACTGCTCCTGACTTTCGAAAAGATTGCACTGCCTAGCACTCCCAGGTCATGTACCATCCTTGCAGGCAAACCTCACTATTTAGCAAGATGCAAATTTGCAGCACATCAACGAAAACAGCCACCGCACCGAGGAGTGCTGATGCTGGTATCAGAGGGTCGTGAATGACTGTCATATGTTCATTTCTACCGTTTCTTCTCCTTCTCCTTTTTGTTTTCGACCAGCGCGATATGTATCCACTCTCACGTAAAATCATCGTCTTCATAACTGCACAGGCAAGAAAGTCGTATTGGCGATATCTCGTCTCAACGGAAGCACTCGTTCTTTGTCTATTCTCACAAATCCGATGCAAAATCTGCTGCAGCCACTCTCGCAATCGAAATGGGCGCACTGGATTTCATCACGTATAGAGGCCCCGAAGAGTTCAAACTTAAACGCGGACACGCCCTCGTCTCCATCAATAGCTCACAAAACCAGGAGCGTTCACGGGCAGGGATTAGATCAACTGAGCGTCCAGATGGCAATATGCGACTAAGCAAATCAAGACCACCACGCAGAATGAAGACGGGTCCCTCACTAGTGACAGATGCCTTCAGCTAGGCTCTCGCTAGGGTCGCTGCATCTGGTAAGCATTTTCCATGCTCCTTCGCTTCCTGCTGAAATCTGCAGCTCAACACGGGACGGGCGGCAGATGCTCGATTGCGATCTAAATAAGGGTACATTCATTCAGGCATCCTTCTTTGTTCAATCTCAAGCTCACATAGTACTCCAACATGTATTGTGTCAAAGATTTCCAGAGCATTACAAGCGACCATAGGGCCTTGTCCATCTCGAGAGAAGGAAAGAACTTCCGAAACTCAGCACATACCTAGAATGATGACTGTTGGTTAAGCAATTTTTCGTGCAGTACTTTCGGTTCTGACAAACCACATTTCAGAATTGACTAAACTGGAACATTGGAGTCATCAAAGAACCCTTTGAAACTCAACACATACCTGGAATGGCAACTACCGGTATGATTGATGCATCAATGGCATTAATCGGCAGCTTAAGGGGACGGTCTCTTGCTAATTGCATGATCAATTTTCTCAGCTGAGCACCAAATCAGTCAGACTTATTCACCACTGAATCGTATCTGCACGGGAATCTTTTACCAGATCAATGGCAGGTGGCTACCTAGCGGCTGTCCTCATTGCAAGGAAGCACGTCCCGAACAGCAGCCGAGGATATACTGTAAATGTGGGCAACATAAGAGAGCTTTGCGATATGTTGATCCAGCGCACCAAAATGCCCACTTTTCCATACCCTCTTGCTCTTATTCAACTCTCGATTGCCGATTCGACGCTGTCATGGTCCAATCCGGTATGGCATTCTCTCACGAACGTTCTTGGCGACCTGTGGGCGTACAACCATGGTGGGGATAAGTCTGCTGCATCAATCCATGTCGCAGCATGGATGGTGGGCAAAGCTCAGGCAGTCAAAGCCTTCATAAACAATTGTAAATCAGCTCAGGATCCTGCTCTCCACTACGCTATCACACGGAAAGATAATGATCATGAGGGTCATTCCTCTTGGAATATTTGGGTGAAGACATCATGGGCTAAATGGAAAATCAACACATTGGTCAATAACATCTTGCAAGAAAGCTGATGCGAACCTCACAATGTTATGGCTTGGCTGAACTGCAAGAGTGCAGATGTTGTAAGTTATTTGCTAATCCATTGATCTCATAATATGATATAGCCATGTAGTTTCCGACAATGGAAGCTGCGCAGATAAAGCACATTGTTGCCATCAATTTGGCTGATACCTTGTTCGGTGACAATGCTTTCACCGACGGATCCTTCCTTGTGGTGCCCATCATGACCTTTGTCACCACATTGTTGGCATCGACGTGGAGTAGGTATAGGAAGGTTCTCAAAAGGCAAGCAACCAGTATCGACAAGAAGACCCGGGAAGTGGAAGAGGAATGATGGGGTAAGCTGTGCAGGTTAGTCGATTAGAGCGGGGGGCTAACTATAGTGCAGTCATGATGGCCACGAATGCAAAACCCACAATAGCCAGCATCCACACCTATCTGAAGAAGTTGGAAGCTCTGGTCACACTTCTTAGCATGTTCAAGGACCAGGAGATGGTCAAGAACCTCAGCTTGCGTCGTGAACAGGTCAATACAATGCTGGCCGCTGCCAAGAAAGATCCCACTAAAGCAGAATCGGTGGCACGTTAGTGGGCCAGTATTTGACTGACGTGTGTTCAATGGCTGAAGGTGGTTTTCAGGGCTGCCCAAATCTCTTCGAGATGCGCTCGACAGGTTGGCCACCGAAGAGGAAGTGAAGGTGACAAGGTGGTGATAGACTTCGGGGAGAATATAGATGTAGGTGACTGGAAGAGTGGTGTAGAGGAATACGACAAGCGCAGCAAGGATGAGCTTTGGGAGGACCTCGGCATGCCAGAGAAGAAACTGCCTTTTTTCCAGACAAGATTGGATCCAGACGCCGCTGTTGATCCATGGAGCGAAGATGGCCAGCAATGGCTTGATAATCCAGCAGGTCCGGCCCAGAACCTGGCGCCTCGGTGGCATCAACTGGTCGGTATTCTGAGGCTGATCGACAGGGTGTTGGACAGTAGACCGGCCATGCTGATGGATGGCATTGGTGTTGGGAAAACCATGCAGGCAGTTGGTTTGATTGCATGCCTTGCTCACTATAGGGAACATTACAGGAAGCATGGGAAGTTCCCTGGAAAATTTGGTATGCAATACGGTAATCAGGACAGCTGTATGCACTGACGCTTACCCACAGCCCAGCGATTCTGCAAGAAGACTGGCGGAAACATTCCAGACTTGCCCACCATGATAATCAGTCCACCTAATTTACATTACCAATAGATGAGTGAAATTCAAAGGTACCTAAGGCGGTGAAGGGTCAACAATTCTGCTGGCTAGCAGAACTATGTTGGGTGAATGCTGCCTAGCTGCTATTCAACCCAAGGGCTTCTGGACTAGACTCAGGGCTCAAGAGAGAGAGTGTGTGTGAGAGAGAGAGAGAGAGAGAGGGAGGGAGAATATGAAAATGTCACTCCAGACAATGAGGATAAGACTGTGTATCAGGAGCTGTATAGTGAGCTATTAAGCTACTACTAAAACTAATAAGCTGCAAGTCTGGGGAAGCTACTGAATCCTAGAAGGAGAGCTACCAGAACTATAACTGAAAGTCTAGCTAATGAGTGGAAGTGTAGGGCGAAGATTTGGTGATTATGTAAGCAGTGAAAATGCGAACATAAGCAAGGAAAAGTAAGGTAAGAAAGCTAAGTAAAAACTGTTAATACCAGCCTAGAGGGAAACTAATCCCTACAGCGGGTAACGTTTGATATCACGTCTATAATCGCTCGCACTCTCAGATGTCCTTACATTCGCTATATATATGATACTTGGATATTGCCCACATTTTAATCCGCGTCTATTGTCAAGTCCTCAGGTATACTGTCATGATAATGCATTGATGCATGGTAGTTACAAGATTGTTGTATTGCATTAACAATGATAGATAGCGTAATGCATTACCCGCAGGCTTTTGACTCCGCTTGTAATGCATTAAATTACACTCTGCTGGAATAGGTCCCACATTACTTTATATAACTATGGACCATGCATATGTACTTCGATACCCTTACCTTTTGTGCCCGTCTTATGTTTTCTTCTCTACGCGTCATGCTTACTTTTACATTCAGCTCTTTTCAGATGCACATCGACTCGCTGTGAAAGAATAAATTTAGCTAGACTGAATAGACTAGTTCCACTTATCCTTAATTGCAAGGGAAGCTGAAACTTAAGGACTTAGTGACCTATAACGACCTTATGTCAACCCAACAGCGATAGCGCACTGAGTAAGTCTGTAACTAAGTAGCGCGTTGGCGGGCGATTTTGAGAACTGCGGCAGGCAAGGATATGGTAGATAACCCGCTGGTATAAGGCGCGGCAATATGAGCGGAGTGAGTATTGGCAGGCAATGCATTGGCGCTAAACGCAACTACAAACGCAACTACAGGGAGGAGCGGATATTGGCAAGCAATGGGCTGGCGCTAGACGCGACTCAGGGAGGAGCGGGTATTGGCAAGCAATGAGCTGGCACTGGACGCGACTATAGGGAGGAGCGGATATTGGCAAGCAATGAACTGGCGCTGGATGTAATATAGGGAGGAGCGGGTATTGGCAAGCAATGAGCTGGCACTAGACGCAACTTCAGGGAGGAGCGGGTTTTTGGCAAGCAATGAGCTGGCGCTGGACGCAATACAGGGAGGAGCGGGTATTGGCAAGCAATGCACTGGTGCTGGACGCGACGGGTTATAAGCGCGACCTTGCGAGAGTGAGGGCCTGAGTAGTAGCGCGCAACTGCGGGAACTTAATAGCGCACGCAGACACAGAAGAACAATAGGATTTGAAGATTGCGTGACTATGGAAACTACTAGGTGACTCTGCTATACGACAGTTGCCCGCGGGAAGAGGAAGTAAGTAAGAACTATCTACTGCTGGTCCTTATATCGTAGTGCGTGAATATACGGAAGGCGTAGGCGAAACCTGTAGCGATGTAAGCGCGGCGCGTCGTATCTGTAGGTAAAGCGGAGGATTGACGTTGTGCGACACGGGGATACATGTAATACGGCCTGCGCCAGTAGCTTTAGCGATGATAATCAATGGGAATTTACGCACCAGTGGAGGTAAGCAGGCATAGACAGGACATGGGGGAGCGCAATACCGACATCGGACTGGATTCTACGTAGGTGTGCGACAAGCGAGGCCAGTTATGGGAATTTATTCAATATCCGCCCAGCGCTAATGTGTTTGTCACATTGCGACATTCTCGCAAGGTCACCCAGATGTTGCTTCGTCCGTGGACTGACCTTGTGCCACACGGGGTCTAATTGCCAGCGGAGCCTTTCGGAGCAGTGCCATCCATCTCTCCCCAAGAACTCGCTCACAAGGGTAGAAGAACATAGCGAGGAGGTCATGACAAGTAACGTGTTTGTCCCGCAAGTTGGTGGCCCTGATGCAAGTCAAGCAAGGAAATTTTTCTGTCAATGGTACTCACGAGTTGAATGATTGATGAGGTCATCGATCTTCCTTGCCTTCCAATTTGTTTCGGAATCAGTCAACCACGCAGAAGGGCGTAACTGATATCCATGTTCGACCTTCGCCCGCACTAAGGTCTTACACGTGGCCATGATAAGCTCAAAGGGTGTGGACAAGCTTGCGAATAAGACTTCGAAGTTGGTAGTAGCCCATTCCTCACCAAACGCTACTTACACGCAACCAGAATATCAGTTAGTTTCAATAAACACCATTATTGTCATACCACTCACTTTGATTGTGACAACAAGAGCTTGCCGCCTTCGCTAACGTTTCATGGACCAACTGTTTGATGTCTGGATCATCTAGCATGGAGCATGCATTAACTGCATCCCCGAGGATGGCAGCTCATTTGAAACAAAAGACTTTTTGATATATTTTCGTCAATCTATACACCAACCTATGAGCAATGATCACTGACCTTGATGGCTCTCTTCTTTTCTTTCCGTGATGACGGTGCGAACGAATAGTGGATGAATGGGTCATCACAATGTTTTTTGGCAAGTCGCTGTTTTGTTGGCCTACTTGGACCAGCCTGAGAGGTCTGCGCTGTCATGGTCAATTGGTGCTCTGCTGTGGATGGCAGCTTGAAGGTTCCATCCGTAGATGTGACTGGCAGGGAGAAACTGGGGTGGTAGTCACTGAGGTTTGGCCTCATTATGGGGAGTGGTGATAGCGGGATGAGATCTAGTGCGTCTGTCAGGTCCCGAAAGTCCTGTTGTACCTCCAGATGATCCATACTGTGATACAATGGCACTGGGGGGTTAAAGGAGTCCACGACCTTCATCAGGGTGGTCATCATGGTAGATGTCGAGCTGGGATGGGTCAGCATCACAAGGTAGAAATAGGTAGGGGTTGATATAAGGGTCGAGATAATGACCGCTACGAAATTGACAGGAATGGAAGTATGCGGACTCTATATTGAGATCAACAAGCTCAAGCTACGAGATGAACAAATGAGGATTCGTTTCAGGTGCAAATAAGGTCAGCTCAAAGATACTTACCGTCTTGTTAGATCTCTTGAGCTCAAAAAGAGTGACAGTCATACATTAGACTATTGCATGGTGAATTGCCTCCATAGGCTCTGTAAGATGCTGATAAAACTCGATCACATCTGCTTTACAGATCTCAAGCATGTTCTTGACATCTTCATGAAATCTAGAGCCAAAAACATATGAGAAAGATAATGACGAGAACACTAGAAGGTGAACAGTATGGACATCAAAGAGGAAGGAGGTCACCCACCATGCATATATATGAACGCGTCTCAATTGAAGCTCCTTCATAATATGCTTCAGCGGAGACATGCCACTGGTGATACGCTCTGGTTGGTCTGAGAATGCTTTGAGAAGGCCAACCTTATTCTTTTCTCGATACAGTCGGACAATACATGCTTTGAGGGAGTGAGGAGTGACCCTAGGGGATGCATTAATTTGTCACCGAGCACAACACAGAAGAGCAGTCACACACTTTTCAGCATGTAAAATGATCATACCAGTTACGAACTCCGTTGGGATGTCGGATTGCAGCATGACAACATTAAGAATGCGGGAGGTGACAGAAATGAGGCCGTCATTCTTGTAGAGATCCTGTCTGCGAATGTCGTGTTAATATGCTGGAGAAGAACAACACGATTAGTTACGAGTCGTTCTCAAATTGATCATTGTTCACGATAGGCATGAATAACTTACCTATCCCGCTTGCCCATCTCATAACCCATGATTCATAATCCAGGCCGCCTGCAACCCATGATACCAATATCAGTCTCCTTGTCCAGTGAGGGGTTCAAGAGCAAAATAAGGCTTTGCTTTGAGTCGTATATTTGCATGAGCGTGTGTATGATGCGATGAAGTCCAAGTCCATGGGCAAGGATTAGCAGGTCTGAAGTTGCAGGGTCATGAATTTTAACTTGTGGAACGGCAGGGGTATTGACATTGCAATAAGATTTGATTCGAAAATGGTACGCTGGACACGACCTGCAGTCAGCTTGAAACTGGAAAATTTGTCATGCCAGCAAAGGACCGTTTCACCCCTTGCCATGACCAATTTTCCCACACATCACCCTATTGAGTAGTGAGGCACGCACACTTAACAGGAACAGCACCCCTCCCAGCCCACTGATCACTCGGGTATCACCAGTGCTGCTGGGACAGTGGGACTACATCAGTTCAGACGACATGTGCAGTATGCAGAATAGGTTTGACAAGACGATTTCCCCGTTGATGTGTTTTGGTTGGATATCGAGTATGCAGAGGATCATAAGTATTTTATGTGGAACAAGAAGATGTTCCCAGATCCAGTGGAGATGACCAAGGACGTAGAGGTTGTTGAGTGGAAGGTCTGTTTTGTCTGTTCGCCCTTTCATTTCACCCTTTTTGCGCTCACACATATATGCCCCAGACAGTATCATCGCTGACCGACTACCCAGTATACAAATGTGCTTCAGAATTGCAAGCCCTCATTAAGTCCAAGAGCAGCGAGGGCGAGTACGAAGGATGGTGTTGGCCTGGCTCCAGCTCATGGATTGACTTTTTCCATCCTGGTTCTCGGGACTTTTGGATCTTGCTATTCAAGATGGAGACTATCGATGGTCAGTGGAGTTGGACGGAGAGCACCAATAATATCGGTATTTGGAATGATATGAACGAGGTACGTTCTCTTCAATATTGGAGTATTATTTATTGGTGAAAACAAAATGCTAGCCATCAGTGTTTAACGGACCAGAAATCACGATGCCGAAAGATAACGTCCATGGGAGGATAGAGACATGCATAACATCAATGGAATGCTCTTCGTACGTCCCTCATTTTCTTTCCGAGTCCCTCAATCAAGCTTACGATGCTAATTTCCTGCAGGCAAACCACACATTCCAAGCAGCAGAAGCCCGTACAATCCCCCCACGATGCTCATTCATCCTCACCTGTGCCTTCTATGTCAGTTCTCAGCGTTTCGATGCAATGTGGACAGGCGATAATCATGGTACGTGGGAGCATGGTAAGGATCAAGGTGATGCTTGCAAATGGAGTTGGGGAGATACCTTTCGATGGGTGTAAGTCCTTCCTCCTCTCCTCCCCATCACCTCATTTCTAACCATCCACTTGCTCACAGCCGATGTTGGTGGCTTCTTCGGAAACCCCGAACCAGAAACATCAGTGTGCTGGTACATAGTGGGTTCGTTCTCGCCCTTCTTCCACGCACATGTGCACATCGACACGAAATGTCAAGAACCATACCTTCTTGAGGAGCCATACAAGAGTTTATTGAGGGATATATTGAGGTTGAGGCATTTGATGCTTCCTGTGTGGTATACTGCATTTAGGGAGATGGATGAGAACGGGGTTTCTATTCTCCGGTGTGTTTTTTCTTCCTCGGTTGGGCAATGCGATTAATGTGTGCGCGGATGCACAGACCTCAATATGTGATGTTTCCTGAGGACAAAGCTGGGTTTGGGATCGATGATCGGTGTTATATCGGGTCGTCGAGATTACTTGCTAAGCCTGTGATGCAGAAGGGGGCGAAGGAGGTTTTTGTGTATATTGCTGAGGATCAGGTTTGTTCCTTTCCTCTTCCTTTCATTTATACACACACCCCGACCCTTACACACACCAAACTACCTAGGTCTACTACGACTACTTCACCAACCACACCCACCACCCCACAAGTCGACACATCACCCTTTGCTCAATTTCGAGGAGGAGGAAGAGGAAAATGATCAGGATATGGATGATACGTCTGATGAACTTCCCTCATATGGTACTTACATCGTCTGCCAGGAAGATCTCAACGAGCCCAAAGCGTTCGGCTCTCTAGGGCTTGTACAACCCAGCTGGTTGCTCAGGAAACACCCAGACAGTCATAGTCAATATCTCAACAAGCTTATGACAATGCCTCGGTCGCTTGATCGAGCGAGTCCATGCGCCACCACTTTCCCCCCCAGCCAATGCATAGGAGCTCGACGCCACAAGCTTGCCCAACTTTGATGGACTGAAGTCCAAAAAACGTGGCTCAATCACGGCATTCCACCCAGTGTTCTGCCGGTCAACGAATGTTTCTCAAAGTTAACGTACGTTCAGCGATGAACTTTCACATGCATGCCACGGTGGTGCTATCAGTGTTTGCTTCGTCGTGAAACAATGTTCTCTGCTTTATTTGTATGCCAATAACGGTACATTCGCACAGTCCCCTTACCTTGATGTTCATGGTGAGGTTGATGTCTCAATGAGGTCAGTCTGTTCTTCTGCCGTATTTCAATGGAATGCTCGACTGCATCGTACAGATGCGGTTGTCATCAATACATACACCCAGCTAGGTGGGAAGAAGTCCGAAAAACGTGGCTCAATCATGGCATTCCAACTGCTGTTGCTCGTAAACTCAAGAGCACAGTAGACAGTGGAGGATGGGAAACGCTTTGATTGCTTAGAGAACACTGTCCTGTGATTTTGGAAAGAAGCCTGTGCACTTAGGAGGCCTTAACCATTCAGATGTAATATTTACATTCAGTGACCTGTAGAACACTGATCAGACTCCCATTCATTTAACTACCCTCACGCAAATCATCACCAGCCTGTTGTTGAACGTTGAACCATCAAAATCTGGTGTCATGATGCATTGCAGGCACCTTTGCATATTGAAATTCCCAAAAAAGGAAGTTTGGTTTCGAATACAGCATATCGCCTTTGTACTGCTGGTACCAGACAACTTTGTCGATGCTTTACAAGCTGTGGCGCAAGAAGATAAGTGGGTGCTGGTTGTCCATCCAACAATGTTCAGGGGAGAAGAAAAGTTTCAATACTACTATGTGGTTCGGGACCAGCGTCTCATTGCCTGGATAGAGGAACTGAACGGTTACCTTCTTTTCTGGGACTGTGTCCTTCCAAGCATAAGAGTAAGTATGTTGTCTTCGAACTCATTTTTTCTTTGAGACTGATTGTAATCATGTAGGGCTCAAGCTCAAGGCTCAATATTGGTAAGGGGTGGATGAATGATGTGTTAACCTGATTGACCCAAATACTTCTCACTATTGGCAGGAAACACTTTGAATTCTTTCCGCAGCAGTCATCGATGGATGTTTCGGTTGCCAGAAGCATATGGAGAGAAGTTATTTGTTACCTTGGAGGTAAGTCTTATATCACGAGGGTGACCAGAAACGCTTAGCAAACGCAGAAGTGATGACATTGAGTCAATCCACAGCTGGTTCGATATTCTGGACCCAGGACCAAATGAATCAGATCATCACACATCTAGCTGGTATTGGTACATGTTCATTTCTTCCTGCTTAGCATATTTATAACAAAGAAACAGAAGAGCTTGCAGACAATGGTCTTATACATGAGACCGGCATCATGTTCTGTTGTATGTAAGGCTTGGAAAACAGAATCCAACTGCTGACATTCCAACTGACAGGTAGAATATTATACATCTTACGTGCGTTGCTCTCTCATGAACCTGGCATCCTCGAGTGAATGGACAATGTAGGGCACCATCAATATCTCAACCGCCATAACCAACCAGAAGCTCACCTTATTCGGAGCCATGCAGTGAAAGAGAAACATAGAAATTGTAAACTTCTTTCTTTCATGGCTAACGCTGCAGCTACGGTTTTCTGCATGCCGATCACGATCAACAGCGTCAAGAGGACTTCCGTCGATGGCATCGTAAATGGAGTAGAAGTCAGAAACTTCATCGACAATCTTAGCAGTCAGACGAGAAATCAAATTACCCTAGTAAGTGCTACATCGATGAGGGTGTCCGTCCACCTATTCTCCCACAGGCAGGTGTTTCCATGGCCTTGGACATCGCCATCCTGGCTGTTCCAGGTTTAGGCACGACAGTGACCTCACAGACACTCTGTTCTTGCTCTTTACTTTTCGGTGTTGGCCGCATTTTTGCAGGCATGATGGTGCAACATTTTGGCGACAGAATGAGATCCATTGACTTTGCGGTTTGATCCACACAATATCTTTGCAAACCAAGTCTGACATTATCGACTGAATAGGTATATTACTTGCAAAAGAGGACGGCGATGCTTGTCGTCATTACAAGCATACCGACTTCTTTTTGTGTACTGAGGTGAGCAAACTTCAATCATCGTTACTTGTGTCGCTTACAGAATTTTCATCAGTGTGACAAGTTCTATTTTCGGATTTTTTGCAGGTGTTGCTTCGAACTTTAGGCCTTCTACACCTTTAATGATTGCACGCCCCACCACGCTCGGTGTTGTGGTGGGTTCCCTAATTGTACTGGTGGTCGCTAGTTATGGTCCTGGCCTTGCCAGGATGCGACCGCAGTGAAATTTTGGTCTGGCAATTCCGGCGCATATTCTGTGAGAGTACCGCAGATGTAGAATGGAGCATATCGATATGTTCCGTGGGAGTCATACTCCAAGTCCAGTCCTAGAGGGTAGTTGACAAAGTTTGCATCATAGTCGTTGTGTGCATTGACTTGTTATGATCCCAAGACATCCTAATTATCGGACTTCTCTAGATGCTCAAGTTGTTCTTTGTCGGGCTCAACTTTTCCGGTATTTTCAAAATGTTGGTTGACGGCGACCCACGAACTTGCGCGGCGCATGATTCCAATTCAGCGCCACCTTAATTCGACATCTGTGCACCAAACTCCTATGCTTATGAGTATATAGATTGTTATCTGCGCGGCACCATCATGCTACATGGTAAATGCTACCGGATTTCTTTTGTACTTAGGTCCTCAAATTCCTCGTCCGCTAAGCAAGACAGTCAGTTTATTGAAGGGGAGCACACATCAAACATACATTGAATGGGAGAAGGGGCATCCCATGTGATCTGACCAGGAGATGTAGTACTAATTCCACTTGGTGCATATTCTTCCAGGATTCTGGCACGATAGTTTTCCTCCGGCCAATGCAACCTGTATTTTTGTACAGCTCTTCAAGCCTCGAGCAGCCTAACTCTGCATGTTTCAGTCGTTCTTTAACATCAGCCATGGGCTCCTCGAGGTTCTCTGCCTCAGGGCTGCTCTTGTCTACAACTGCCTTTCTGATCTATGATAAGTTTCGAAACTGATTAATGATGGTGTCTGGCACTTACTTTGCGCTGGTGAGTTCCTCGGGTTCAGGCTTGCCCCTTTTATTGGCAATGATATCGTGTACTAACTCGATCCTAATGTACAGAATTAGCAAGTCCTGTCTTCGACACGTGGGTTGTTGGAAGGCGAGAGCTAGATTAAAGTAGCGCGAGCCTCAGTCAATGGTAAAGAGACTATATTCCTAATGTACTAACCTAGATTAAAGTAGCGTGAGCCTATAGCGGCGCTAGTGAGTACATTGTAAGTATCAGATGAGAACAGCATACACACCTCAGTCAATGGTAAAGAGACTGAGGTGTGGCGACGTGCTACAGCTACCTTAAGTAAGAAGGAAAGAAAGAAAATAATTGTAACTGGGAGAGTGATGTGTGGTGACAGACATGACAGACATGCCATACATGTTATTAGACTGGCACTGGCTCGGATGATCTGACGGATCACCTCTCAACATGGGTCATTAGGTTTACCAGAGGTTCAAACTAATAACATGTCCAGACATCTAACACGATGATTGTTGTATATTCAGGTTCAGCGTAGGCAGTCGTAGTCTAGCGGCAATACAATAAGATGCAATGTTAAGAAGGCTTTTATCCTTCATGGTACTTTGCAAGCCTTTTTTTGAAACACGGAGCTTGCACCATCAATTTGACGAAAAGTTCCTCGTTTCTGGTAGGCTATCTGATTACTGTAGCTACTGCCTAGCTGCCAATCTGCCTGGCCAGTGCTTGGCCGCTATCAGGCACACCATATTACGAGGTGATGAGACTCGGACTAGGAAATGAGTAAGGGAGAACTAAGTACCGTTAGTAAGTATGCACATATGTAGAGTTGTGATAAGTATGCTCACCTCAGTCTTAGTTGGAAAGACTGAGGGATGGGAACAATGGATACTGTGTATTAGAAGGATCATTGAGATGGAGAATGAAAACAGAAAAATGTGTATGATTGGTGTGTAAGTATGTAAGATAGATGCATATGAAGAGCATATCATGATGCTCCCACTCAAAAGCATATCACCTTGATATGCATGTAGAACTAGTCAGTGAGAGTCTCACTTGTGGATGAGTGAAGAGCGAGGGAGTAGCGATGATTGCAGAAGAGTTTTTGTGGAAGGGACTAGGTGAAAATATCTGTGACCATATCATGTGTTGGTATATATGGAATAATTGACTAAGGTGAATTTATTCTCGAGCAGTGTTTGACAAGGCAATATACTCTGCTTTGGTTGAAGATGTTGCTACAACAGACTGCTTCTGAGATTGCCAACTAATGGGAGAACCAAAAAGATAATAGACGTATCCACCAATTGACCAACTATCATCTTTGTCGGATGCAAAATCTGAATCTGAATAGCCTGTAAGACCTGGTTCAGATAGACCAAAAGACAGGGAGTACTGAGCTGTTCTGTGAATGAACCAAAGTAGATGATGAAGCTGGTGGTAATGTTCAGTGCCAGGATTGCTCAAGAACTTTGACAATGTGGATACTGCATACACAATATCAGGATGACTAACTCACATAGCAAAGTTGAGTTCACCAATGGTGTGAGCATATGGGAGGAGTGCAAATTGTTGTTTCTCTGCATCTGTAAGAGGAGTTGTACTTTTGGACAATGAAATACCTGGTACTAGAGGTGTTGATACAGGGTGACAATCTGACATTCCTGTCTCAGTGAGGATTTGTTCTAGGAAGGCTGTTTGGTTGATTTGGAGGAGTTGTTTTGGATGGTCTTGTGTGATATGCATTCCTAGAAAATGGTGTGCTTCTCCCAGGTCCATCATTTCGAAAAGCTTACTCAGTGTGCCCTTGAAATCATTGAGGAACTGTCTGCAGTTAGAGACAAGCAACATGTCATCAACATAGATGAGCAACCAGATGGTTTTGTCGCCTTTACGTAGAACATATAAGCTGTAGTCTGCATTGCTACACACAAAATCAAAACCTTCTTTCTGTAGAAAATGATCAAGTGTTTTGTTCCACTGGTGCCCAGCTTGCTTTAAGCCATAGATAGCTTTCAAAAGTTTCCAAACTCAATCTGGGTACAAGTAGGGATCCACACAGGTATGGGTAACCCGCACGGGTTCCGGGTACAGGTACCCCTGGGGTATGGGTATGACTAAGCGGTACCTGTACCCATACCCATACCCCAGGCAGGGGTTTTCACCAAAATGTTCAACAATTGATTTAACAAACTTTAAACTTAAATTAGAATGATATCATGCATCAAACTAACTTGCCATCTGGCGAACATAAATTGCAATATATCATATATCATATAATACTACCTCACTAGTAACTACCCTGCATGCAAATTTTTGCTCTCGACTTCATCCATCCCTCACCATGTCACAATCCAACTTCTTCACTGTGACAGCAAGATGGATAAGTAAAATGACAGGCAAAGCAAAGGCTGCTTTGGAAGAGAAGACCATGTGGACCTTATCAAAGAAATGCAAACCTGAAGTGAGTGGAGAAACCATTAATCCTCTACTGAAGAAGGCAAAAACCAAATGACCTGCTGATAACACTCCCCCTGGAATGACAGTGTCACTGCCATCGACATCACCAATATCAGTAACATCTGCTACACCAACCCCCCCTCCAACTGACAAAAGTCGTCATGCAGTTGTTTGCATGGAGGAGGAGGAAAAAGCTTTGTATGCAGACAGAAGTGATGCTGATGTGAAAGAGAGTGATGAGGAATCACAAAGCAGAGAGAAAGAACAGGATCCACATGACGAACTAAGTACATTAATAAATCTGTAAATCAACATCATTAATCTAATGCAATATCATTAGAACATCTCATGCAAGAGTGGGTCTCACCGGTCTATGCCTTCTTTCATCCAATACAAAACATTGTCAAAATTGGAGAATGGCGGGTGCATGAATTCAAATGTCAGGTGAAAGGATGTAAGGCAAAAGTCCAACATTTCCTGGGTAAGGGCGATGCTCATTCCACTGGAAACATGCGAAAACATGTTTGAGCATGTTGGGGAGAGGATGTTTTGCAAGCTGCTGACCAGGCCCAAGATGTTAATGAAGTTCGCAAAAAAATTGTCAGCAGCTTCCTGCTCAATGGATCAATTATGGCCTCATTTGAACGCAAGGGCAAAGGAAAGGTGACTTACTCTCATTGTCAGCACACACGAGCTGAGACAAAGTACGTGGCCCTTGATTGCATCAAGAGTACCTTCTGACTCAATTGATAGGGCCAAACATGTCTGTTGGGTCTCCAAAAGCCTGCATCCATTTGAAATCGTCAAAGAAAAAGGGTTTCAGTCACTCATGAAGACAGGACGGCCAGAATACTACATACCATCTCCTTCTACTGTTGCTAGGGATGTTTGAATGGTTTTTGCATGGACACGAGAGCAGATAGCTAGGATGATCAAGGTAAGTTTTTCCTGAAGTCAAAAACATACAAAATACACCTGAGTGACACCGTTTATGTTACTACTTAGTAATGTGAGAATGTACGCTCTCACGTTACTAGTTAGAGGGAATAATCTATACTACAGTACTGCACCACTTACTTCAGTAATCAGCAGTGACTTCGCAGGTACGTTTTTTTTCCTCTCGGCTTTATCCGACAGTGGTTTAGCTGACTACAGCATAATAAACTTTCGGCAATGTGCAGGCTGGGTGCCGACCACTCCCGTGCCGCTGGCACCAACGTTCCCACAGCCTGTTAAAGACCATGGCACGCGGGTGCATACAATCTCTTGGAGGGGTGAGAGTGACTGACTCAGAAGGGCTTGGCCTCAGCTCGTACGCTGTGCCCCTCACCTGAGTACGGTGCCCTTAATTTCGGATAAAGTCCAATAAGGTCCTAACGAAGTCCAGAGGACTCCGGAGGCAGACAACTCTGGTGGAGCGTCCGAAGGACTTCCGGATGAGCGCGGGAACCGTCCGGATGAGTGCGGGAAACTTCCGGACGAGTATCGGAAACTCGGATGGAGTTCCGTCCACTTGATAGGAAGTGGGATAAACGCGTGTATCAATCCTTGGTGAAGACATAGGGTGGATATACTGCAACGGACGCAGTCCGAGGCAGGAATAGTGGTCCGGAGTTCTGGATAGGAGTTCCGGAGCGGACGCAGACGGATATAGACTACCCTTAGGTAGAGACGGAGTTGTATAAGGATCGGAAGGAGTGTGAGTATCGGAAAGACAAGTCTTTGACCTAAGGATACAATCCATTAGGCCTAAGGTAGGATCCGGAAATGGATAAGGTCCGGAAACGCGGAAGAGCGGAGCTCTGGCCTAGGGAATCAATCCCTAGGCCCAAAGGATAGAGAAGGGGTCCTTACAACACTAATGTGCGAGGACAAGAATGCTGCAAGACTGTAATATTCGAACTGAGGATCTATCGAGATGTACAAGAGTTTATATACTGTAGGTAGCTAACGGAATAGTCAGAGGCAGTGTCCGAGGCTATGTACATTAGCGCAGTCAAAGGATAATGGATCAGTAAGCATATCGGATAGGTAAACAACTGAGTACCGGTAGTAGACAAGTAGCGAAGATATTGGGTAAGTATAGAACCGGTTATCCGAAAGGTAGAGAATACCGAATAACGGAATAAGGCTGTGTTAATGCTATATGGACAAGTAATGAATAAGAAAGCTTATCGTATCGGATCCGGAGTGGATAGACATATCGGATAAAGGAATAGGCTATGTTAATCTTATATGGACAGGTAATGGATAGGAAAGCTTATCGTATCGGATCCGGAGCGGATAGGCATATCGGATCGGATGGATGAGCGGTAGTTGGTAGTTGGACAACTGCGATAGTGGATGAGACTGGAACTGGTTATGGATGAAGTCTAGGATCCTAATCTAAGGATTAGTCCATAATCCGACTATACGATAGGTCCAGAATCTGGGATATGACACAGCCTCCGCTCATCGTCTACAAGACAAGCACACTATATCACTCAACCTTACCCAAATCTGAGCACGTTTTTTGCGCATCCTTTTTCTTATGGTCTTACTCTACTCTTATGATGTTTTTTCAGGTGCATCTGTCTCATTTTAGCTACATATTCGGTGAGTACTTGTGTACCTTCTGTGTTCTGACCAAGCATACTAACTCTTGTTCCTCGCCGCTATGGGGAGATGGCGTCTGTTCTGCACAACATCGCAGAGGGTCACAATGACCGTACTTCATCATACAGGCCCACGGACCACATCTGCAAGCCTCACCCATATACGAGCAGACCGCCTGCGAGCTGAGAGAGAGCTCCAACTCCAAGCTCAAGGTGAGTGTACAGATCAGTCTTTTTTTTTCATTCTTACAGCGACATATGCACAGATCAGCATCACACACAGCAGGCTGCCCTCACTGTGGAGGCTTCGCTGGAAGCTGGGTCGACTTTCGATACGATGGACCAGTTTTACGATGGTGAGTCATTGATGCAGCATTCAGATGGCAGCGATGGTGACATGGACGGTGTAGCAGCATGGACTTCCCATTCTTCAGCCCTTACATGACATGGATGGTGTAGCAGCATGGGCTTCCCATTCTTCAGCCCTTACACCTATTTCAAGGGAACGGCAACAATCCTCCATGATGAATTTCCCCTTTTTCAGCCCTTACACTGTATTTTGAGGGAATGGTAATAGTGTTGCACGATGGACTTCCCTTTCTTCAGCCCTTATACTTCCATAGCAAATACATATGCTCTGTACTAATAATGCTAATGATTACTCATTGTCCCCATCATGCCCTTCGTTCTCGTCTCCATCATCCCCTTCGTTCTTGTCACTCTCACTGCTACTCTCAACAATGGCAGCATTCTTTTCTACTGTCTTTTTGGTGCGTGTCTTCCATGGTTTATAGATGGTCTCCCCAGCTGCTTGATGAGCATGATTGCTGGTAATCCTGTCTGCAAGCTCTTCCTCAGTTAGCTTCATCCATTTACAGGTCTTGTTGATGAGTGTGTTGATCAATAATTGCACTGACTTGCGTCCGCCAATACAAGAGGGATTTCGGACTGGCAGAAGTTCGAAGGGCCAACCTTTGAGCTCCACACCATAGTGTTCAACAATGGCGCGCTCGTAGTTAGTATAGTTCATTTTTGCGTGGTTGGCGAGTTTTTTTTCGCACAAGATAAAGTCTGCATCAACATCAGCAACAATGAAAACTCAATGATAGAGATGGCGCTCACCAAGTTCATCTTGTATGAGTGTCCGACATTCACTGACCAGCTGGTTGAGGGATTTTTTCTCCATTGATATAGTCGGTATGTCTTCAGCTGTGGGAATAGAACATCATCAAAAACACATTAGTTAGAGTAAAATATAGAAACTTACTGAGGCCAGAGACAGCAAATGCTTCCAGTTTTAATGCCAGGCGCCGAGGCTCGAGATTCAGAATGGCTCGCACAACCTTCTTGGCCTTCTCTGAAAAAAAGAGTTTGGGACCACTAAGGTCTTCAATTCCACTGCGGACAGCCACATAAAAGCCTTCAACACTGAGGCAGGAGCAAATAGCTGTCCACTGGATGATATGCCTGTCAGAAAATGAGCGACAAAGAAAATAAGAAAGTACCTCTTGGTCCAACTGCTCTTGGGTTGTCGCAGACCATGTGCTGCTTGTCGGCACGCATCTTGATAATCTCGACTTCGTAATTATTCTTTTGAGCGCAGGAGAGTCTTGCATAGTCGTTGCAAAGAGTGTCTTTATGAGACTCAATAAACTCTGTGAGTTTCCAACGGTTACCCTTTGATAGGCCTGGAAAGGAGTTGAAATTGAGCACAAAGTGATATAGATACACACACCTTCATTTATGTCATCCAGTCGTTGGCAAACAAATGCATTCCATGCGTTTGGATGCCGAGAATGCCGAACAGTCTGACCCCCAAGGTAAAGTTGACGTTGCGTCCAATGCTCAGAGCTAGTAGCATCTGTTGAGCCTCGGAGTACTGTCGTTATGTATCATGATAGAAGGTCCCACCGTCCATGTTTCTTGGCAAGGACTTGAACCTGGTCCATGTAGGTTGTGCGAGCACCATTCACATCATCAGTGAGTGCAACGAACTTCGCACGACGTGCAGCCTTCTGACACATTGTGAGCTGGGGATGGATTTTCTTGACTTTGCTTGTATTTCTGCGTGCCATGATGAACTGAATAGGCGAGGTAAGTAATGAAAATTCTGACTTACATTGAGGGCTATTGATTGGACAGCAGCGCAGCAACGGCACTCGCTTGAAAATATGGACCTGAAAGAAAATACGAAATTCTGACATGCGATAACATTACAAAAAATTGTACTTAGTAGATCAAAGACACTAAAATTTGATTCAGTCATTTCGCTCCTTTGCCGAAACTCAAAACTCACCTAGATTATGCATAGCATACAAAAGAGCAGATTTTTGAGGCTCAAGCACCAAGTTATCATCAAGAACATATGGCCACTGCGTGTCCTCGAAGCCTTCCCCCTGAAGAACACAAGAGTGAATCTCACGGACAACACCAGCAATGTCAAGGCGGGTCTCGAGATCCTCAACAATATTGATTTGAATTTGAAGATGGCGTTCCACTGCATGCCAAGCCCCTTGTGCCTGCTTAGTTGATTGAGAAGCTGCAACACTCAACCCAGAGTCAGGTGTGAATGATGATTGCAAGTACGTCAAAAATTTATCAGTTCCGAACGAGTCAAACTGTTGTCTGGATTGATTGTGAACTTTAAAATATATGCAAACGAAGTAAAATGAAACTTACTGGTATGTGTTGAGCTTCTCAAGTGCTTCAATGTAATTGACCGTGAGAGCGTCGCGTGCTGGCTCCGATGCAATGGACTCCAGATATGCGAGTTCTTCGGTTACCCAAGTCTCGAAATCTATGGCTTGGTCAGGAAAGGATAAGCGGTAGGCGTCGAGTTCTTTGGTGAAATCATCAATCAGGGTAACTGCTTGTTTGTAGTTATTGAAAATAAAGTGGCCTAAATTCAATTAGATCAATCAGAATTACTACATAGTCAGACAATAAACGCTCACTGAGTTCCAAATATTTATCCATGTCCCATTGGTCGAAATGCAGGTCTAGGAACTGAGAATAGTGAAAATGCGATGCATGAAAAATGAGACACACTGCAGCATTTGAGCTTGCAAAAATACGTTCACAAGTTTCGAGATCTTCGAGTCCAAAGCCACATAGGTACATGGGGTGATACTGCAGCTGGCATTTGCGGTTGTGAGCGTGTCCGTGGAATGCATTCACTGACAGCGAAAGTTTATGATTGAAGGCTTTGTCTCATATGGAGCTAGCAGTGACTGTCTTAGATAAACTGCAACCGATATCACTACCAATGGCTTGATTATCACCGAAGACGTCGAGAAGCTTATTGATAGTAGCGAGAGGATATTTCGCACTTTTGAAAATCATTAGCAACATATTATTGAATTGTATTGATAACTTACAGCTCGCCACTGTGACACATCTCAGTGACCATTTGAATGATTCCATGTCAACACGCAGAGAGAAAGATACCAGTCTGTTCAAAAACACGGACAGTGTTCTCCTCTGTTGAGTTAGCGGCTTTCCAATTGTCAGTGCAAAATGTTAGTTGATCGGCTCTGTGTTCACCAGGACGTAGTCGTACATCATCCTTGAACACGTCAACTTGATCCGGGGGAATCATGTATCTGCTGGGAAAGATGCGGAGGTCGGCACTGCCGGCATTTGCCATGCGTTTCGCAGAATTGTTCCCATCCATTGGTTTGAGACTGGCAGGATACAGCGGACATTCATTAGGTTGCTATTGAAATAGATCAGACAATGATGTCTTTAAAATAAAAATAATACGCTGACCTCAAACATGCACAGTGGACAACCATGTTGAAGGTGCCAGTCAGGATCTGTGTGGCCAAGTGCCATGTCCACTTGAGACTGAACACTATGAAGTATTGTGAGATAGATGTCGAATGCAATCAAAAATTGATCACGGAATGTTTGCACGTAATTGACCTAATGGTTGATTAGAATGCTGTAAGTCCATGCACAAAGAATGACTTACATTATGTATTGCGCACAAGACCTTTGTGAACGCCTGGATGCTGAATGAAGATTGCCGTCGTCGAAGCTGATGATAGAGCTCAAGACATTGCAGGCTAATTGCAACAGTCGGTGCAGTAGGAGAGCAGCCAAGTAGACCCACATGCAATAGAGACACATTTGCGACTTCTTCGTGCTGTTGTGTGATATCATGAAAATAGTCTAGTTCTAGAAAATGTAAGTAACAAAATCTTTCGTTTAAAAAAAACGTACCAAAGACATGCACCACTGTGACCTGGAACTTGTGAGCCAAAGTTTGAGCAACATTGAGCAAACTGTTATGCTTCAAAGTGAGATACGCATTTGTCAGTGCAGGCAGCTGCAAGTGCCATGAAGCGTGCATATTGGTGTAGTGTGCTTCTCATATCCGTTGGTCACTACGGTGTTTCGACGAGCTGCAGTAACCTTGATTAGCCAGAAAGACTGAGTAGAAGAAATATAATATGTACCTGTTTTGTAATTGCAGCCTAGCATAGGCAGAGAGTAGCCGAGATTCGACTGAGTAATGGCCCTCATTACTGTTGCTGCCCATGTCCATGTCCGTGTCTGTATCTGTGTCTGTGTCCATGTTGCCATCGCTGCCATCTGAACACTGCATCAACGATTCACCATTGTAAAACTGGTCCATTGTATCGAAAGTCGACCCAGCTTCCAGCGAAGCCTCCACAGTGAGGGCAGCCTGCTGTGTGTGATGCTGATCTGTGCATATGTCGCTGTAAGAATGAAAAAAAAAGACTGATCTGTACACTCACCTTGAGCTTGGAGTTGGAGCTCTCTCTCAGCTCGCAGGCGGTCTGCTCGTATATGGGTGAGGCTTGCAGATGTGGTCCGTGGGCCTGTATGATGAAGTACGGTCATTGTGACCCTCTGCGATGTTGTGCAGAACAGACGCCATCTCCCCATAGCGGCAAGGAACAAGAGTTAGTATGCTTGGTCAGAACACAGAAGGTACACAAGTACTCACCGAATATGTAGCTAAAATGAGACAGATGCACCTGAAAAAACATCATAAGAGTAGAGTAAGACCATAAGAAAAAGGATGCGCAAAAAACATGCTCAGATTTGGGTAAGGTTGAGTGATATAGTGTGCTTGTCATTGTAGACGATGAGCGGAGGCTGTGGGAACGTTGGCACCAGCGGCATGGGAGTGGTTGGCACCCAGCCCACACATTGCCAAAAGTTTATTACGCTGTAGTCAGCTAAGCCACCATCGGATAAAGCCGAGAGGAAAAAAACGTACCTGCGAAGTCACTGCTGATTACTGAAGTAAGTGGTGCAGTACTGTAGTATAGATTATTCCCTCTAACTAGTAACGCGAGAGCATACATTCTCACATTACTAAGTAGTAACATAAACGGTGTCACTCAGGTGACAAAATAACATGCACATACCAGGGATACCCAGGAAAGTCAAATTTACTACTGATGGCTGGACATCGCCCAATCACACAGCATTTGTTGCAGTTTTGGTCCACCTCGAACACAACAGCAAGCCACTAACATTGCCATTAGATATTATTGAGGTTGCAAAGGTGCATAGTCACTTACAATGTATCTACAAATTGTTCAGCTGATTGAATCACAGTTGCATACAGGAGAAGAACTCGCACAAACATTTGCAGACATTCTGGAGGAGTATGGGATATCAGAGAAAGTTAGTCAATTTTTGGTTTGAGGACTGTCACTCACCAGCAGGACACACATTCAGATACTCAGCATCACATGCGATAATGCCTCGAATAACATGGTGATGGTTGAAAAGCTGGCTGAGATGCTCCCATCGTTTCCTGGAGCCCCAAATTGTACTTGATGTTTCTTGTATACAGTGAACCTTGTCGCTAAGTTGTTGATAAGGGAATTTGACATGATGAAGAAAGATGCCAATCAGGTGCTTGAGGAGGAAATATCTGAGCCAGGGGATGATTTCAATGAGGCAAGTGCTGAAACTAAAGATGTGATTCCTGAAGAATATGGGGGCACTGGGGATGACAATAATGATGAGGGATGGGTGGATGAAGTAAGGTTGCTGCCAGAGCAGGAGAGGAATGAGCTGCAGTGAGAGATTTGTCTTGTAAAGTTAGTATTAGTGAAGGTGAGTGAAAAAAGACAATGCACACCTTTGAAATTGACATGTGTTAAGGTCGTACTCAAGGGGTAACGGATCCTAAGGGCTTCGGCCTCAGCTCGTATGCTGTGCCCCTTTCCCGAGTATAGCCCCATATTTCAGAATGCTATACGTATCGTATCCGAAGATCCGGATGGCTATTGAAGCGTATCTGAAGGTCTGGACGACTATCGTATGGTATCCGGGTATAGAGGAAAGTAATGTATTCCTATCCGAAGATAAGGAATAGTATCGTATACTTATCCGGATGGCGTCCAGATATCGGACGAGAGTATAAGGGCTAGTCTAGACAAGTCTAGGACTAGAAACTAACGGAGTATCGACTATCCGTAGATAGAGGCGGTTGCGTATAGACTATCGGATACAATCCTTAAGTCTTGGAGGGTGACAAGAGTTGTTAAGACTCGTGTCCGGATAACCGAATGAGGACAATCTAAGATGATATTCGAACTGGGGTGCTATAGGACATATACAAGAGTTTATATACGATAGAACTACGCGAGAGGCTATGCACAAAGTATTGCAATGTATAAGCAACGCTTATTAGAAGTCAAACATAGGCCGGAAGTTAATCACAAGTGAACGGATCAGTAAAACATAGCCGGAAGAAAGCATAACCAATATACCGGAAAGGAGGATATACTAAATGGAGGAAATAAGCAGTGTTTAACATTATATGAACAGGATATGAATGAAGAAGCTTATTGCGACGGATCTGGTACGGATCTGTGGATCAGATCTGATTGGATCTGACATCCGGAACTTGGATGAGAAGCGCGAATGTATGGGATATGACAACATGCCAGAATCTAGCTGTGCAAGCTTGCTTACAAACTCATTCACTTGACTACTGTACTCCTCCCCACATGGCACAAAGCACTGCATGAATCTGGCCAGTCCATTAGCAATATGCCATGGGACATTGCTACCCAGTGGAATTCGACCTTTGACATGCTGAAATATGTGCTGGACCATTGGGATGCAACAATGTTGTAACACAAAGCCAAGGCTTAGGTTTGTGCAAGTTTGAACTCACCAATGTTGAATAGGAGATAGTGCAGCAGCTTTGTGACTTTGTGATGTGCTAAAGGTATTTTTTCAGGTTTACATATTATTACATACCAACTAAGGCTTACATTATAGATTCTCAAAGATGCAACTACATTCTTCTCTCGCTCCATACCCCACTTGGCCACTGTGATTCCTGCCATGGACCTAATCTATAAGACACTCACAAGTTATTCCCAGAACCAGAAATATTGTGCCTCTATCCATGCAGCTGTGCATCTCACCAAGAAAACTCTGAACCACTACTATGAGCTTACTGATAAATCTGAAGTATATCATATAGCAATGGGTGTGTGTTTTCTTTTCACTTTCTTGCTTCCTTCAATAATCATAAAATAGTGTTGCATCCACAGCATAAACTATCATACTTCAAGAATGCTGGATGGACAGAAGAGTGGATCAACACTGCTGAAACCCTGGTGTGCGGGGAATTTGAATGCTCTTACTCAATCCTGGACATTGAGAATGACATAGACACCGAGATGGATGAGGAGCCTGCTGGCTCAATGGATGTTGATTTGTCCATGGTACACTCTATTTCATTGTTTTTTCACTCACTAACGTCATGTTTTTCCTAGAGCAAGAATATCTTTGATCATATACCAGCTCTTGCACCACCCAAATCTACTGACCTCCATGATGAGGTAGATCATTACCTTTGTACTGATGTGGAGCATGCCGACAATGCAATCGCATGGTGGCATGAACATTGTGGCTCCTTTCCTCGTCTCTCCCACATGGCTCTGGATTATTTGACTATCCCCAGTAAGCTCTGTCACTATTATGGTTATTCAGTGCCTTAATTATTAGATAGCAACTTCAGTGGATATTGAACAGCTATTCAGCCAAGTTGGCTTTTGCTTTCTCATGTTCGCTCATGGCTCACGGCTCAGTCAATGTGTGCTCTTCTTTGCCTTGGTTTATGGAGCAAACTCAACTTAATCAAGAACGAGGATGTTTTGAAGGTGACTTCTTTGTCTGATGTTAAAGATGATGAAGAGGAGCTTGACAAAGGCTGGGACCACATTATCATTGAGTAGGATAGGTACTACTACACCATGTCATAGTTCACTGCATTATTCTACATGTACCCATGGGTATACCCTTGACAGGTCATACCCTGGGTCTCATACCCTCATACCCATCACAAAAACTGTACCCACTATTGGGGTATGGGTACAACCTCTGGCACCCGGGGGTATACCTGTGCAGATCCCTAGGTACACAGGATCCTAAAACCTGGTGGTTGGCACCTATATATATCCTCATTGAGTTGACCATTGAGAAATGCCATCTTGATATCCATTTGATTGAGTTTGAGATCAAATTTTGCTACCATTGAGAGAAATGTGCATGTGGTATCATATTTTGCAACTGGTTTAAAGGTTCCAGTATAATCAAGGCCCTCAACCTGTGAAAAACCCTGCACTACAAGACACACCTTATAATGCACAATCTGGCCACTTTTGTCATATTTGTAAGCATATGCCCAGCATGAACCAACTGCCTTCCGACCAGGAGGAAGGGGAACAAGAATGCCAGTGTCCTTTTCCCATAATGATGCTAGCTCTTCAACCATGGCACTTCCCAATAAGCTGCCTCTTTAGTATACTTGCATGCTTGAGACAATGTCTGTAGGGGTTGTTTCCATTCTTCAACAAGTTTTAGAGGGGATAACAGCATAGCAGAATGTTCAATATTGGTTTCTAACAACTTGTCATCCTGATCTTCAGTACCTGTGTGTGTCAATTGGTACATAGGTCCATTGTTGATTGACAGGAACAGTAGGTTTGGCTGGGATTGCAAGTGAATGTGGGAGAGGGAGTGTGACCTCAATGCATTGATGAGTTGATCATCATGGTAGTGGTTCTGGGATTACTGTCACATTGTCATCATGTTGTGGGAAAGGAAGAAGTGGTTTGCCAGATGGTACAGGAGCTGTGAGCATTGGAACTCCCAATGAAACAGTTGGTCTTGGCATTTTTGTTTAAATGGTAATCTCTGGGACCAAAATATCTGAATCATTCCTTGGGTCTTGTTTTGGTTCTGTCACCACAATCAGTGTACTGGTAGGTTTCCATGCTTGAATGTGCTCATTATAGAGCTCAACAAGCAGAGACATCATTGAGTTAGGCATTCTATAAAAAATATTCTCATCAAAACAAACATTATGAGACTGCACTGTCCTACATGCTGCTGGATCCCACAACAAATAGCTAGCATCCTTCATGTGTCCCAATAGAAAGCACCGTTACAACAAATAATAATATTTGTGTCACATGGCATCAGGAATGTGTGTGAAGGCCAGGCAACCAAAAGGATGCAAGTGTGATACTGTCATATCCCATACATTCACACTTCTCATCTGAAGTTCCGGATACCAGATCCGATCAGATCTGATCCACAGATCCGTACCGGATCCGTCGCAATAAGCTTCTTCATTCATATCCTGTTTATATAATGTTAAACACTGCTTATTTCCTCCATTTAGTATATCTTCCCTTCTGGTATATCGGTTATGCTTACTTCTGGCTATGTTTACTGATCTGTTCACCTGTGATTAACTTCCGGCCCATGTTTGACTTCTAATAAGCATTGCTTATACATTGTGATACTTTGTGCATAGCCCTTGATTGTTCTCACTCTGCTATCTGGACTCAAGTCTTATCAACTCTTGTCACCCTCCAAGACTTAAGGATTGTATCTGATAGTCTAAATGCATCTGCCTCTATCTTCGGATAGTCTATACTCTGTAGTTTCTAGTCTTAGACTTGTCTAGACTAGCCTTTATACTTCCGTCCAATATCCGGATGCCCTCTGGATAAGTATACAATACTATTCCTTATCTTCGAATAGGAATATGATACTATTCCTTACCTTCAGATAAGTATATTCCTTATCTTCGGATAGGAATACAATACTTGTCTCTACATCTGGATATCATATGATAGTCGTCCGGACCTTTGGATATGCTACAATAGCCATCCAGATCTTTGGATACAATAAGTATAGTATTCTGAAATATGGGGCTATACTTGGGAAAGGGGCACAGCATATGAGCTGAGGCTGAAGCCCTTCAGATCCGAAACCTATTGAGTATGACCTTAACAGATACATCCAGTGGATATCTGTGTAAAAGCTCGAAAGGTGTCTTTTCTTTGATAGCTGATGAAGGAAGGAGATTCTTGATCTACACTGAATTCAAGGTAGCATATCCCCAAAAAGATCAAGGATAGCCACTCTGATGATGCAAACTCAGTGCACACATGACAATAGTTTGATGACCTCATTCTGCAACCCCATTCTGTTCTGCAGTGTATGGCATTGTGAGTTCATGCTCAATACCCTTATCATGCAGGAAGTTAATAACAGTGCTAGAGATATACTCCCCACCATTGTCACTGTGCAGACGCTTCACTTTCTGACTCTATTGGTTCTCAATCCAGGTAATATATTGTCATAGATGGGAGAACACATTGCTCTTGTGTTTAATGAGGTAGATTGTTGAGTATCAGTCTTATGATCCCCCAACCCGGTGTAAGGAACATTGCATCTAGCCATCAATTTGGAGGGTTTACAGGCTCGAACTTCAATGCTTGTATCACCACACTAAGAGCACATGCTATGGCGCATCCATGCACTTTGCACGCCTCATGCCTCACCCTTTCCTTTGTGCATTTGCCTGTCAATTGTCCTTGCTGATTTACTGGTGAGTCATCTCATTTACTATGAAAGTGCTTACTTTGAATCTGTGTGTGCACCTACACATATAGTTACCTATGTACCAATCATTAGTATTTGGGAGCATGCACTATTCAGCTTGGTACCACGTGCTTTCACACTTATAGATACAGTATATATAGACCTTACTGGACAGTAGTTCACACGCTTCACACACTCCCCACTCCTTAGCTATAGTTTGATTTTGAGAGCATTGAATATATCACTCGTTTTATTGCACATTCCCACTCACGACATCCTGTGCACTCAAGCCATATCACACACAGCACCTTCTGTGCTCCCCACACTGTTAATATGCATGCCTTAGAGCACCCTCCTTCATTGCAAAGAGAGTCCCTTGCTCATATTCTGAGGTTCTCCCTCTCAGTAGCTGTCCTATGGGTCGAGTATATATCTCGCGCCTGGGTCTTACTGCAGAGTTCTCTTCTATACTCATTTCCCCCTTTTTATCTCTGTAGCCAAGCCTCACCCTTCAGCGATATTATTGTTTTATGGTCTGTGCCATGTATTTATGTAGCATTGTTATAGTCAAAAATACAATCAGATGCCAAGCCTCTTGCCTTCATTCTTTATGCAGATAAAGCCAAATTGTCGTCATTTGGCTGGGCAAAAGGTTATCCTGTTGTTGCTTGGTGCGCTAACCTTCCTGCAGGTGAAGGAGGACAAGAAGCACTCTGGAAAGCCGGTGAAGGGTGAGGCTCAACTACAGGGATGAAAAGGCGATTATGGGTATGGGGAAACTCTGCAGTAAGACCCAGGCATGAGGTATATACTCGACCCATAGGACAGCTACTGAGAGGGAGAACCTCGGAATATGGGCAAGGGACTCTCTTGTAACAAGGAGGGGTGCTCTAAGGCACGAGGAACATGAAAGGCGCAGTGCGCATTATGGTTTACATGTGCAGGTCATCGTGAGTGCGGATACGCGATAAATTCAATCGTATATTTGGTGCTCTTAGGGTCTAACTATGGCTAAGGAGTGGGGAGTGTGCAAAGTGTGTGAACTACAGGTCCAGTAAGGTCTCTATATACTGTATCTATAAGCGCGAAGGCGCGCGGTACTGAGCCAAATAGCGTGTGATCCCAAATAATTAGTATGTATGTAACTGTATGTAAGGTGTGCGCTCGGGTCCGAAGTGAATGCTTCCATAGCAATTGAGATAACTTACCAGTAAATCAGCAAGGACAAGGGGTGGACAGGTGTGTGGGGATAGGCACAAGGCGTGTGAGTGCGCTAAAGTGCGCGCTCTGGACGTGGTGATATGAGCATTGGAGTTTGAGCCTGTAGGACCTTGAAATCAATGGGTAGACACAATGTTCCTTACACCGGTATATGTCAACTTCAAAAATCCTGTATGGCATCAATTATTTCTGAAGATCCTTGCCTGCCTCGCACCACTGTCAAAGTTTGGATCTGCCATTAAATGCTGGGATGACATCATGTGTATCTTCTATCTGATCATACTCATCCTCCCTGCAGACTACAAAGAACAGTTCGTGTCAATATTAATGCTCCCTCAGTAATGTCTTTAACACTCTTACAGGTCTGTGATGGCATTAATTCATGGTCTGATGGGAAAATTCCCTTGTCCTATATGTCTTGTGCCTCGTGACGAGCTTATAAGACATCTAATATTTATCCTCTTTGTACATCACATCTCATCAACATCCTCATCCTGAGTCTCAACTGAAATCAATCAGCACAACAATAGAATAAGCAAAAAAGGCCTTGTCATCAGGCTCCTTGTAACAGTCAATATGTTGATGATGTTGAACTTCATTCTTGAATTGGTCGACTTCTTAACAAGAAATGTAATATGAACTGCTGAATTTGCAGTGATCTGATTGAGCTGTGCCAGCAATTTGCTTGCATGAGTTGTTGCTGTCACAGGAAACCAGGATCTTCAGCTTGAGGATCTCTTTGCCATTGACCTAAAAGCACAATTCAGTAATCATAGTATGTGATACAACAAAGCTTACCTCATAGGTGCAGCATGGACACATGTGCTTCAGCCACCAGTCCATCTCATTACACCCAAGTGCATCATCAACTTGTGACTGAATGTGCTGGAGAATAGAGAGATATGCATCAAATGCTATTGAGAATTGTTCTCAAAAGCATGTGCGATAATTGGCCTATATATAAGTATTAGCAACATAAAGATGAAATGAGGTTACATACTTTGTGAATATCGCATAAAGCTCATGTGAATGCCTGTATACTAAGCTGTGCATGTCGATGCTGTAACCTATGATAAAGCTCGAGCATGCGGACCTCAATAGCAACAGATGGTTCAACTGGGGAGCAGCCCAAGAGTCCAAGTCTTAAAAGTGCCACATTGGCAGGCTCCTCAGGACACTGGTGTATTGAAACACAAGCCTCACGCTCTGGATTTTGATTCAATGTATGCCATAGGTACAGCTATGTGACATACCAAATGTTCTTACTGTAGTCACATGAAATATATGGCACTCCTCCATTGATAAATTTGTGTTGTGGTACTTGTCATTGTGTTTCCATTGCAGATAGGTACAAGCAAGCTGTGGAATTTGCATGTCCCAATGAGCATACATGATCCTAAGGTGCTCACATTGTGCTTGTGGGCCTTTGTGACTAGTGTATCTAGAACACAACTCACCAATTCATCAACCAACAAAATGACTGGTAAACATACTTTGAATGGGCTGCAAACTGCAATATACAGTCAACTGCATCCCTATATTCGCCTCCTTCATGCAATATCTCATGGTTGTATTCATCATGCCATTGGTCTTCAGTAGTCGGAAACCCCTTGTTGTCATCAGGCAGGGCACCTGAACTCACAGCAATGCTACTAAATGCTCTGTGTGTATCCATAGGTCATGCTATTGAAAAACATTCAGTAGGGCAAACAAAAGAATGGGAGAAAGTTGATTGCACACACATCAAGTAGTCTCAATGCTGTTTCAGGCCCTCCTGCACCTCCTTAGCAACTTGGGCACCAGACTTGAATTGGCCCTGCCCAAATGTGTGTGAAGTTGCGTTGTAGAGACTCAAGTCTCTACAGGCGTGTACAGACCATATCACAAGACCCTATACTGGCACCTACTACAGTGCAGTGATTTTCGCATTTTCGTGCATTTCACATTTTTGCATTTTTGCATATCTCGCGCATTTCACAATCCTGCACATTTCGCATTTCGCATACTCACATATCTCACGTGTTTCGCATTTTTGCATTCTTGCATTTTTCATGCTTTAACATGCGCTACTGCGCACCTCCCTAGGATCCATCGCATTCCATTCACATGTCCTGTCCTCATCCTCCAAGGTCCATTGGTGCGTATTTCACTTTGTTTCACTCACATTACATCATATATGTCTTTACATTCCCATTTATGTTCATATTACATCACCCTTGTACATTTAGCACTACCTACTCAGCTCCGAGCCCTGGGAACTCGCTTAGCATGCTGACATGTCAGCGCATAGTTGGAGGTTTTTATGGCACTTCTCTTCAATCACTTACACATTAGTTAGTAGGACTTAGCACGTAAAATTCCATTGACTTCCTATCCATCGTTGCATTCTGCGAGAGCCTCAGGATATTCTTGAGAGCTGCATCTACTTCCCCTTCAACCTCTACCCTCAAGTTAGAGAGCCCCACCTTCACATTTTCAAGGAGTAACACACTTCACAATATTTCGCACTTTTTTCCCGCGCTTCGCAATTTACAGCGCGTTTTCATGCCCCCTTAGCCAAATCACACACCACTACTTCCCCTTCCCTCAAGAGCGCTTGAAGAGCCTCCAGACCAAAGCCCAGTCCACGACTCCCCTCTCTTATAGAGGAATCTTTTCTCAGTAGTGTAAGGATTGAATAGTTCCTATGCACGGATCAAGCCTTAATCAAAGAGCTTGAATCCAAATGGTCTATACCAGTCACATGACTACCAATGCTCCTTGTATCCGAATTTACGTAGAAAACACTCCTTTATCTCTCACCTCAGGCTCTTTTTCATTATCTTACTTTGACCTCGCTGCTCATTATCCCCTTCCTTACCAAACTATTTTCACAGACTTACACGCTATCCACATCTGCTTTCGGACTAGTACAACTCCCTGGAATCACTTATATACCGCACCTGTACATGCAGCATAACCAGTGAAATCCTACAGAGAGATTCCCCATCCAAGCATGACCGAAAGTCTCTCGGAGAAAGCGTCTCTACTCAGATCAATTTACACTCTCATTCTTGCCAAAACTCACCTTGATTTGCATATTGTTTAGTTCACAATTCCCTGTCGAACTCATTGTCAGCCTTACAGTAGCAATCCTCTTGGGACAAGCTATATCTCACATCCAGAGGAGCACTGTAGAGCCCATATCAGGTCTAGCCCCCCACCCACTCACCATTCCTCGCCTTCAGTGTGCCAAATTCCAAGAGGGACTTTAAGTTTTGAGGCTGCTACATGCCTACCATGTCAGTGAGACATGATGGGGACAGCGAGAAAGCACTGGAGTGGGGCAAAGAAGTGTCCATGACATGCCACATAGCCGATATCTTCCAGTGGCAACGTAATATTGTATGCCAGTGCAACATCTCGAGAGTTGAGGCCATCATTGAGAAAAGGAGCTCATCGTGTCCGACAGTAGACTTGTAACCAGTCTGACTATGCATCAATTTGAGATGGTGAGAATTTATTGACGTAGTCAGACTGGTCGATCTCGGAGTGATTTGGCAGGCAAAGTGAGGAGTTTGAAATTTGGCAGATGCTGGTATGCCGATTTGGGTAACATTACTTGTCAATAGCGCAAACTCTTTTGTTCATACCGTGAAAAGTACAGTACTGATCCTTATCCTCTTAAATACAACAGTACATCCCCCCCGAGCACTAATCAAAATGACTCCATTTCATGCATTATACCCACCTGTGACGATGTATCAGCAGCCTGAACCTTTGGCTTGGATGATCAATCCTTCCAGCCTCAACGAGGAAGGAAAAATTCTCACTGTCCTCAAAATACTTTGTGGATTGTGGATGACAGTCATGGACCTCATGTTGTATTTAATCTCAGAAAGACCCTCCATGGCAACTTGGAGAGAAGGTTTCTTTCGAAGCAAGGCACTTGTGCAATTTCTGAATGTGTTAGACATGGACAAGCGAGCGAGCAACTTCACATCAGTTTACGACCCCTCACTACTGCAATGGTCATTGATGAGGTTGATGCTGAGATGGAGGCCACTAAGAACATTTTTCGCATGTCATCAAAAGATGTCACACCCGAACTACTCCTCTCGTTTGATCTCGATACATCATTGACAAAGCCATTACAAGAAACCACTCCATTGCTACATCACATTCTTCTGTCAGCTATGCAGACAGTGCGAGCTGCAAAAGAGAAAAAACATCAGCATGTTGAGGCTGTAAGTGTTTGTGTTATATCTTCAACAAAGTCAATAATGAAGTTGATGAAAATGAACAGTACTGTACCATGATCAAGTCACAGATTGCAAACATCCACTCCCAGAACAATCTCGCTTTCCAGGTGATACACGGATTATGCTTATTTAGTGGTGGTTCATCACACAAAACCATTGATCTTCTTTCATGATGTGGTCTCTCTCCTGCCTATGACACATTACACAATGCTCATACTACCATAGCTGACGGCCAAATTCAGCGTGCACGTCTAGTGGCTCATGGACCACATATGATTGAGTAGAGGGAGAATCATAGCAAGGGTCTTTCCAGAGCCTGTTGCAGCTCAAAGTACAATGTGTCTCGCAGAAAGTAATGATGAGGCATCTGAACTGGAACAATTTCGGACGTTGTGATCCTTGGGAAAGAAGATCAAGTCACGAGAAAGCATCAAGAATTTGCTGGTGTTGTGTCGGTGAGAGGGCCCTCGTAAAGTCTGTTGGGAGATGTTAGCGACTAGATTCTAGGCGCTTTCTTACTTGGATAATTTCGTGAGGCCTGGAGTTCAGGTACTAGTCATGAGTCTCAGTCCAACCACTTGGGATGAGCGGGTCAATGAGCTAATAGGCAGGTGCTGTCTTGCAGCCACCAGGAGCTATAGCCAAAGTCATCAGGAATGACGATGAAGGCTTCTAAGATCTAAAGGCACAATGACCAAGGGTCAAAGTGAAGTCGAAGATCACAAGTATAAGCGGTTAAGCTTAAGAGGTTATAGACTAGTTAACCGTGTAGAACCAAGTAGATTCAAGTTAAGGAATACAGCTGTACTACAGAGGGTTTATATACATAAGGGAACTGAGCACAGACCAGGCCGTAAGTAGTGGTACAGAGAAAGGCAGGCAGAAAGAGAACTGAGTCAGATACCAGTGGTAAGGTAAGGGTAGAGGGGAGACCGAGACTATGGTATGGACCGACAGTAAGGTATAGGGCTCTGGATATAATAAGGATGGTTCCAGTAGAATGGGAGGGCATAGGGGAGGCGAGCCGGGGATCTGGCAAGCAACTATAGTACAAAGAAGTGAAAGGAATGATCAGAGGAAATACAACCAGTATAGGTAAGGAGAGAGTACGGTCAACCAGAATAGGTATTGCATGTGTATGCGTGCGTAGTCCTCCGGGTATAGGCAGAAAGTGAGGGTGAGAAGGAAAATGAATAGGGGCCACGCTAGAAGTGGATGTTCTTGTAACAGAAGATTCTCAATTGTATCTCAAGCAGTGAGCAATAAAGGTCATACAGAACTCATGGTTGAAACTTAACATAGTGTACAGTCTGAGCAAGAGCAGACACATAACTTGTGCTATATGATCATAACTACCACCGGCACAACTGGCACCTATCAAATTTCAAACTCCTTGCTCCACCCTGCCACACCACTCCGATATCGACCAGCCTGGCTACACCACTCATTTAACCGTGGTAGTATTAGGCCAGGCTGGTCACGAGCCTAGTCCAACAGTGAGCAGCGTGGCTCAGTCAGCATCAAAACATAAGTCACAGGATTTGTGGGTCAAGGTTATCTAAGTAATCAAGATTATCCAAATATCATTATCAGCGAGATTATCTAAATAGTATTATCTATCATTATCCATCGCTATCTAATACTTAGAGTATTAGTACAAGCTACTGAAGTGTTGAGGAAACGCTGGTGGTATTGCTGGTGTAGTGGATTAATGGATTCGAGGGTTATAACCCTCAGAGATCAAATTAGGCACCAAGCTATATAAAGCTGGGAACTTATGTCACTCTGGTGGTCATTGGATCCTTGCAACCCATTACAAGGCCATGAATCCTGAATAGGAAATTTCCGACAATTGCTTCTGTTCGTGCTTCTCAACTGCATGGCTCTTTCGGAGCTCAAACTGCACACAGGTCAGTGTGCTGAATGCTAGTTTTGCTCACCTCTTGAGCTTACCGTTTTCGAATCAAATCCTATCGCGATGTCAATACCCCTGCCATTCCACAAGTTAAAATCCATGACCCTGCAACTTCAGACCTGCTAATCCTTGGCCATGGACTTGGACTTCATCACATCATATGCACGCTCATGCAAATATATGACTCAAAGCAAAGCCTTATTTTGCTCTTGAACCCCTCACTGGACGAGGAGACTGATATTGGTATCATGGGTTGCAGGCAGCCTGGATTATGAATCATGGGTTATGAGATGGGCAAGCAGGATAGGTAAGTTGTTTGTGCCTATCGTGAACAATGATCAATTTGAGAATGACTCGTAACTATCCGCGTTGTTCTTCTCCAGTATATTAACACAACACTCGCAGACAGGACCTCTACAAGAATGGCGGCCTCATTTCTGTCACCCTCCCGCATTCTTATCGTTTTCATGCTGCAATCCGACATCCCAACGGAGTTTGTAACTGGTATAGTCATTTTACATGCTGAAAAGTGCATGACTGCTCTTCTGTGTTGTGCTCGGTGACAAATTAATGCATCCCCTAGGGTCACTCCTCTCTCCCTTGAAGCATTTATTGACCGACTGTATCGAGAAAAGAATAAGGCTGGCCTTCTCAAAGCATTCTCAGACCAACCGGAGCATATCACCAGTGGCATGTCCCCGCTGAAGAACATTATGGAGGAGCTTCAATTGAGACACGTTCATATATATGCACGGTGGGTGACCTCCTTCCTCATTGATGTCCGTACTGTTCACCTTCCTGTGTTCTCGTCGTTATCTTTCTCATCTGTTTTTGGCTCTAGATTTCACGAAGGTGTAAAGAACATGCTCGAGACCTGTAAAGCAGATGTGATCGAGTTTTATCAGCATCTTACAGAGCCTATGGAGGCAATTCACCGTGCGATAGTCTAATGTATGACTGTCACTCTTTTTGAGCTCAAGAGATCTAACAAGATGGTAAGTATCTTTGAGCTGACCTTATTTGCACCTGAAACAAATCCTCATTCGTTCATCTCGTAGCTTGAGCTTGATGATCTCAATATAGAATCCGCATACTTCCGTTCCTGTCAATTTCGTAGCAGTCATTATCTCGGCCCTTATATCAACCCCTGCCTATTTCTACCTTGCGACGCTGACCCATCCCAGCTTGACGTCTACCGTGACGACCACCCTGATGAAGGTCGTGGACTTCCTTACCCCCCAGTGCCATTGTATCACGGTATGGATCGTCCTGAGGTACAACAGGACTTTCGCGACCTGCCAGACGCACTAGATCCCATCCCGCTATCACCACTTCCCATAATGAGGCCAAACCTCGGTGACTACCACCCCAGTTTCCCCCTGCCAGTCACGTCTACGGATGGTACCTTCACGCTGCCATCCACAGCAGAGGACCAATTGACCATGACAGCGCAGACATCTCAGGCTGGTCCAAGTAGGCCGACGAAACGGCGACTGGCCAAAAAACATCGCGATGACCCATTCATCCACTATTTGTCCGTGCCGTCATCGCGGAAAGAAAAGAAGAGAGCCATCAAGGTCAGTGATCATTGCTCATAGGTTGGTGTATAGATTGATGACAATTTATTAAATAGTCTTTTGTTTCGAATGAGCTGCCATCCACCGAGTCCGTCGCGGCCGGATCATCATTACCATCCACAACAGGATCATCATTACTGGCATCTGCAGCAGGACCATCTTTAACTGCTGCTGCCGCCGATGATATGCGATGCTAGACGATCCAGACATCAAACAGTTGGTCCACGAAACCTTAGCGAAGGCAAGCTCTTGTTGTCACAATCAAAGTGAGTGGTATGATAATACTGGTGTTCATTGAAACTGACTGATATTCTGCTTGCGTGTAAGTAGTGTTCGGTGAGGAATGGGCTGCTACCAACTTCGAAGTCTTATTCGTAAGCTTGTCCGCACCCTTTGAGCTTATCATGGCCACGTGTAAGACCTTAGCGCGGGCAAAGGTCGAACATGGGATATCAGTTACACCCTTCTGCGTGGTTGACTGATTCCAAAACAAATTGGAAGGCAAGGAAGATCAATGTCCTTGTCAATCATTCAACTCGTGAGTCCCATTGACAGCAATTGTCGATCCAAAAGTGGGATTGATAGACGATGCAGATGCTCTCCTCCTCGAATCTCTTCTCTCAAGCGAGGCAGAAATGGACTTTGATACGCACTACGGCTTACTTGCACCCTCGTAGATGGTTGTTGTGCATGCATATACCGATGACATGGACGACCAGATTCTCGCGAAACTGAGGCCAAGATTTATTGTGATGTTTGAACCCAACCTTGATTTCGTGAGGTGCATCAAGGTTAGTCTTTCATTCGAGAGAGGTCGACACCCTTGAGTTTGATCGCAATTGGACAGGTGTGCACAACTCTAACCCTGGTATGGGCGTTTGCATACATTTCATGGTCTACCAACTTTCTTGCGAGGAGCACATGTACCTTGCTGGACTGAGGCGTGAGGACTCTTTCGAGAAGTTGATCAAGGAACGCAGAGTGTGTCGTTTGGTTTCACTTTCTTGCACGTGGTGCGAGTCATTCATCATCATGTCTAGTCTATGCTCCTGCCGATCTTCAAGGACAAACACGCTGGGAGAAGTGATGCAGTCGTCAAAACAATCAGCACCCGTCTCACAGGGGGAAGGAAGGAGTTGAGTAATGTGGCATCGCAGGTAATCGTCAACATGCGCGAATTCCATTCCAGGCTACCTTCACTTCTTCAAGCATCTGGCCTACTCATTATTCCGGCAACGCTAACTGTCAGGGATCACATCCTCACGCCGGATATTTGCATTGAGAGCAAGAGCATACCTGATCTAGTAGTGAGCTTCAATAGCAGTCAATTGTAAGCCTCTCAGATTCATGTTTCCTTGTCGCTGATGAGTCGTAGGGTACATGCAATACGAGCTATTGTCGGTGCATTGCAAACAATCTATATTGCTCATCGAGTTCGAGGAGAACAAAGCGTTCTCACTTGAGGTATATCTTATATGACAGAGCTCCAAATATTTACCGTCTCACCTGTCTTTCAGACCGTAGCAGGATCAGCGAAATCATATGCCAAATCCACGAACAAATATCCTGCGAAGAAATCAACAGGTCCAATGGATTCTGATCGCGCTCCACCTTAAAGCACATGCTTATGGTCACTACCGATAAAGAGGGTACCAAAGATCGGGCAACAACTTTGAGTTTAGCTGCAGCTTGGGCTTGAATGGCACGTTTCGAAACTTCTTTGCTTGATCAACAATTAAACGGGAACTTCCCCAACTGTTGAGGGGCTTTTGGCTTGTTTTGACAACATAATCACACTGCCCAGGTCAGCCTGTATTTTGTTGTTGTCTTCCGAGTTCGAATTGCTGATGTGCCTGCTTTTGCCAGTATATCAAACAATCAGCATGATACGTGCAGGACTTGCTTAACAATGTAAACCACGAAAGGTAAAGGTAAAGGTGTAGGATGGGATTACGAGTATTCCCAGAGCAACACTGGGTAGATCAATCTCTAGCGACAGAGATCTGTGCATGACCCAGAGTGCACAGCAAGGCACACATGGAAGACCCACTGTCGTAACCTGGCCCAACCCTACTAAAACACTGTCACTATTCAGTGTCTGTGGCCCATGCAAGTAGAGTTCTGCTCTCCCTCGCAGATAAGATGATTAGGATTAGAATCTATTCCAGGTAGGAATAAATATTGTGGCTGGAAGCGGCAAAAGCTAAACAGTAGCATGGAGAGCATAATGGTGCAAACAGACACCCGAAGCGGCCGAGGTGGTTGGAAAGCGGACGGCAGACGCAGTTACTATGTTGTCAAGCTTGGATGGGGGATTCAGACAGACACAGCGTTTCTTTTATGCCTTTCATTCTATTCGGTTCAGAACAAATAAAGAAACAACAAAAAAATTGAGACTGCGATACACTGGTACTCAAGGAGACTCAGGATTCATTCAGTTTATTGATTTTCACAAATACTAGTATGATTGCACACTAACCAATTGCACTATGATGTTACTTCTTACAGAGTGCCCACATTTTCGACAGTGCATAGCCTTTTATAACTTTCTGTCATGGAATGAATGTAGGCATGCACCAGAGGTCTTATAAGAAAAATGGTCATGGCAAGGGATCAAGACGAAGTTGCCCAGTACAATCATATTACCATTCTAGGTATGTACTGAGTTTCAAAGTGTTCTTGGTATATTACATAATAACTATTGATGCTGACAAAGGATGAAGCCCAGTGAAAATCGACGAGAAGGAGGTGGATATGCATAGATATAGATCGAAAAAAATACAAGGCAATGAACATTTTCGCTATATTTTGACCCCTTTAGAAAAGTGGGACTTTTCGAGATGAAAAAAGATAGAGATCGAGAGTTAAATTTACTGCTTAGATAGGATTTTCGATAGCTTTAGAATTTTAGATGCGCTGAAAGTGATCCATTTGGGTGGGTGAATATGTATCTAATGCCATTGAATGATGTATCTAAAGGTATCACTGTAATTAGATGCTTGTGGTATCGCTGCGCCCGCACTCGCCTGCCGTCCCACCTCGTATCCATCCGCTACTCCTCATCTGCATCATCACTGGCGCTGTTCCTTTCGGTAGATCCAGCCGAGCCGAGCTATAAAGCAAATCATTGGACCATTCCAGTAGGTTGCGAAGATGCTTGCCGGTTCTTTCTGATGGCCGTTCGACTGCCAATCAAGGGCGCAAAGATTCCTAGAATGATAATAGTGTTAGCCTTACTTGATGCGACTGTAATATATAAATCTCACCGTGCCATGATCTTCAAGCTCACACGCATAGGCTTCGTGCTCGGCTGACGCTTCTTGGCAGGTTGGGCCTTCGAGTTGATCGTACTAGGAATGGGCCCTGGGGGGTTTGCTGCCATGAGTTCCATCTTGACAGCGAGGGAAGCTGCATTGGCATCCAATGGGTCATTGGATGGAGGGGTGATGATAGTCGGCTCAGCGCTAGTGGTTCCAGGAGTGGCAGAGTCAATAGAGGCAGTAACTTTCTTTGGGATTGGTTTGGGGCGAGGTTTAAAGACAAGATTAGAACTAAATTAATGGCATCAGTAGTATAGAATAATCAATAGAGCAATCACCTACAGAGGATTGTTAACCTCCACAGTAGTCACTTCCTTCTCTTTTCCTTTGTCGGTATGGGGTGGTGGAGTTGGTTCACATTCGGGTGAAGGGTGTCGCAGGATTTCCAAGTTCCCAGTGTGGGGTGAGGCAGGCTGTGTAATCTACAATGATTAATAAGTAAAAGGGATGGAAATTATGACTAACCGGTGGCATATACAAATCATTATCAGGGCCAGTGAAAAGAGGTGAAGGTGAGAGGTCCTCCACTTCGACTCATTGTCTTTTCAATGCTGGTTCTGCGACAGGATTGATATCAACATTAACTCGTTTCATAGAAGATGAAGAAGATGAGGAGGAGTGAGGGGTAGCAGCAGGCGTTGAAGAAGATGAGGAAGGGGGGCTAACAGCAGAAATCGCTGATGGTGAGGAAGAAGGAGGGGTAACAGCAGGTGTTGAAGCCAGTAGGGACTTGTTGTCGTTGTCGTTGTCATCATCGACAGTTTCTATGTCTTCAGACTTGACATGACCGCTAGTTTGTTTCTTCACAACATGGTAGTGGTACCATTGGGAATAGTTGTCGATCATTAATTTCATTGCTTTCCAATTGTCAGCGCATAGACGGAGTTCAATGTAATGTTTGCGTAGCATGTGAATAAGCCAGTGTAGGACTTTGAGCGATGCTTGGCCAATGGAGTCAGGCGCGAGACCTTGAGATTCAAGTTGTCGAAAACATGACAGCATAAAAAGACGAATAGTTTTTGCCTGTTGTGCAGAAACAGGCTGCCCAGATTCGTCCTGCAGATAGGTACATGCTACATTAATACCTTGTGCCATGCATGTGGCTCCTCGCTTTTTTCCAGAAGATCCAGGATTGGCTGATGTACTCGATGGCATGTTCTCCTGCCAGTCTTTCTTTGTCCATGATTTGACCAGTGGGTAATTGATTGCATTGAGGTCGCGATCAGAATCTTCACGAGCAACATCCAAAAGAGTAGGTTTTTGATCCACAGTACTGTCACTTGCAGCTGACAAAGAAGAACTCGATGCAGTTGAGCTGGCAGAACCTCGACTATTGACAAGTATGGTCCTAAGAGAAGATATACCATGATGTCATTGATCGGATCAGCAAACATGGTGTGCATATATGCGCATGATATGACTGGTACTTACTGCAATGTTTCGCATTTCATGTTCAGACACAAGTTTTCATTGACAAGTTGTGTTTTCTCCGACTGGAGAAAGGCGACTTTATGGTGGAGTTCAGATATCTCTCGCTTCAATTGTGAGATCATGTTGACATCAGGATCATTGGGAGACAAGCGACCCTGATCAAGAAGAGCCCAGAGCCCTTCATTCAACATGGTAGACATTGCTGCTCCAAAAAGGAAAGGCTTCTTCGACACTCCAAGTCCCCCAGCATCTGACTTGTTGTATTGGAAGTATGTGTCACGAGAGGAGGATGCGAAGTGGTATGATCGTTCACATACCGATAACAGTTTTCTTACAGTCCGTCAAATTAAGCAAGAGCTTAAAGACCTTTGTTAGTACCATTTGTAATGTACAGATTCAGAATGCACATATCATTCCTCGTCCAGAATACCCTCCTCTTCCACACCACTCATCCTTATCATGTCCAACCCTGGTCGTTCCACAAGGTAGAAAAGAATACCGTCAATACCTGGAAAATTATGAGGAATCATAGCCACCACAGACTGTATAGTATGAACCTCAATAAGTTTTAATGAAGCGTCTCCTTGATAACGAGAGGCAAAGACTGTTTGAAATGAGTTTTTGAATAGTTCCGTGTGTGGTTGGCTGAATTCAGATATGAGAGCAAAGGTCTTCTCCTCATTGTGAAGCATCATATTGAAATAGAATAAGACTTCAGCAATAGTGGTCTTGCCGTCAATCAATAACTTTAGTGCACATATCAATTGGTTTGTGCTGGAAGTAAGTAGTTCGGGGTACTTGCTTGGGTTTGCCTTTGTTCTTCTGAAGACAGGCATCGCAATCGCATATGTAAGTAACAGTATCTGCGAGTCGATGTATACCAGTGTCGAGGTGCTCGGACATTGTCGAATTCATACGTCTGAGCGGTCTTTGAGAGAAGTTGCAGCGTGTATGTGCAATCTACTAGTAAGCATAATCTAAGCGTAGCGCAAAGCATTGTTTGCAATAATTGCAGAAAATTCACTGCAAATTACAAAACTTTGCTTGCAAGTTTGGACTTTGCAGAAAATTTCACACTTTGATAATTTTATGTTTTTGTCATCTAGAATTATTTAGATTTCTATTGATTTTGTTTGGTAGTTAGATGTCTATCTATGCGTATCTACCTCCTTCTTGTCGATTTTCACTGGGGATGAAGTTGAACCGGGTTGTTCGAAGTCATTATTGAGGACGATCTCTACCAGTTTACCTCTCTGCATCATTAGTGATCTCATACCATCAGACAGAGTCTCTCGTTTCTGTAGCCTCCTTGCTGGTTGCCAATTCATTAAACAAATGTATCCTGAAGACAAGAAACCATGTTATAATCTGGCGATGCAAATATTCTTATTTTTATCTCATTTTTGGGAAACACATCCGTCTTATTGTGTGCAGGTTTAACAGAAATGATAACTCTTTCGTATATCCATACAGAACCATTGAGAGAACTTTACGGATTTGAGCGCACACTAAACCGTGAATTTGCAGATGAAGAGTCCAAGTACAAGAGCATACATGCATCCATAGTCCATCTCCTCCCTGTAATTCATTTGCCTTGGTCTGGCTTGAAGAATGAGTGTCAGGCGTCGCAGAGGGACGTCAAACAATACCCAGATCCCGTCATTCATGCAACAGGCTGGAATGGTGTCGCAGCGATGACAACCACACAGGCGCGGTTGGTTGAGATCATCAAGACTTTCTATAACGTTGCAGATCACACGTCAGATAGTGCTATGACAAGCCACGCTTTCAAGAACAAAGTGGAGGAGCTTGATGGGAGCATTCAGAAGTTACTTATAAGTGATACTTGCTCTTGTCGAATGCGTTTATCTATTATCGTCTACCGGAAGGTCCTTATCGTACGACCATCATGGAACCCTCAGGAAGACGAACGCATACTTTCCCATCATCAATGGGTGTATCACCAACCATGTTTGTTGCACCATCGACCACCACCTCTCGGATCATCTTTCCTCTTCGTCAATGTCAACAACTGGCACATCAATAACTGCCCCAGTCTCCTATAAAACACTTTTATTTTTGGTCAGCTGCCAGTGACTTTGGGAAATAGGCGATCACAGACGCTCCTTTCTACCCAACCTAAATAGCTTCTGAGTTGCGTTGGTCTGTGGCTCCCCAATTTTTTGGACTGCTCCTGACTTTCAAAAAGATTGCGCTGCCTAGCACTCCCAGGTCATGTACCATCCTTACAGGCGAACCTCACTATTTAGCAAGATGCAAATTTGCGGCACATCAACGAAAACAGCCACCGCGCCGAGGAGTGCTGATGGTGGTATCAGAGGGTCGTGAATGACTGTTGTATGTTCATTTCTACCGTTTCTTCTCCTTCTCCTTTTTGGTTTCGGCCTGCGCGATGCATATCCACTCTCACATAAAATCATCGTCTTCATAACTGCACAGGCAAGAAAGTCGTATTGGCGATATCTCGTCTCAACGGAAGCACTCATTCTTTGTCTATTCTCGCAAATCCGATGCAAAATCTGCTGCAGCCACTCTCGCAATCAAAATGGGCACACTGGATTTCATCACATATGGAGATCTCGAAGAGTTCAAACTTAAATGTGGACACACCCTCGTCTCCATCAATAGCTCACAAAACCAGGAGCGTTCACGGGCAGGGATTAGATCAACTGAGTGTCCAGATGGCAATATGCGACTAAGCAAATTGAGACTGCCACGCAGAATGAAGACGGGTCGCTCACTAGCGACAGATGCTTTCAGCTAGGCTCTCGCTAGGGTCGCTGCATCTGGTAAGTATTTTCCATGCTCCTTCGCTTCCTGCTGAAATCCGCAGCTCAATGCGGGATGGGTGGCAGACGCTCAATCGCGATCTAAATAAGGGTACATTCATTCAGGCGTCCTTCTTTGTTCAATCTCAGGCTCACATAGTACTCCAACATGTATCGTGTCGAAGATTTCTAGAACATCACATGTGACCGTAGGACCCTGTCCATCTTGAGAGAAGGAAAGAACTTCCGAAACTTAGCACATACCTAGAATGGTAACCGTTGTTTAAGTGATTGTTCGCGCAGTACTTTCGGGTTCTGACAAACCACATTTCAGAATTGACCAAACTGGAACATTGGAGTCATCGAAGAACCCTTTGAAACTCAGCACATACCTAGAATGGTATGTATCCTTGTACATATGGGTGGCAATGTGCACTGTGACTGGTAGTTGTCTGCAGCTCTCCCCACTGTCATTACAGTTGCTCGCTCACTATGCAATACCCAGATGAAATCATTGATCTCGCCCAATTAATGATGGCAGACTTCGTTGGCCATTTTCGACATTTATTTACCCAGATGCATGATGATCAGATGGAGCTTGATTTCATTTGCTTTGTGCTAGCTGCAAGGGTTGGGCCACTCGCAGATGAGGAGCTCGACCGATGCCAAGTTTGTTTGAATTGCTTACAAGGCATTCCCCCTCTCCCTGAGCCTGATATCAATCGCCACCTCAACTCGGTCATTGGGGTATCGGACACACTATCCTACACTAGCACGTTATCGATCTGGCCCCTTCCTCCATTCAAGGAGACATTAAAAAAAGACAATCACATCAAGAGTCGTGTGTATAATGGTCAGGTAAGGAATACACTCAACGGTGGTTATTGTATATGCATTCTGACTGGAACCAGGGCACAGAGATTCAAGTCCCGATGCACAAGATTCCCAACGTGCCCTTGGGCAAGGTTCAGCAATGGCACGTTGTAAGAATCTTCTTCCCACGGCTATATAATCCAGACTGGCCAATCAACCAATTGCCTCAGGATAAATTGGCGTTAATATACAACCGATGCCTTTGCCCTACAATGGTGGAACTCGTGCCCAAGTCATGTGATAAATGGCTGACTACTTATGCAGCCGCATACACACACTCCAGGAGTCACACTGGCTCACTCACTTTCAGCAGCACAGACATTCCCTGGTACAGGTTAGAACAGGTTGCGACGACTCTGCTAGCCAAACTTGCGGATCTGGGGCCTGCATTCAGGGATGCCTATTTTGGGCATGAGTTGAGAGGAACAAAAGGTGCTACCATCCACAATGGGAGGGATGAGGATGAGCGACGCCTGGCAATGGACGAATTATTTGAGCATGTTGATGTTGACAGCTTGAATGATGAGGAATGGCACGTAGATGTTGCACTGACCATCAGTGTACCAGGGCATGTCGTCACATGGCGCAAATCTTCTCACCACGAGCTCTTGAGCCATCTCATACCTACCGCATCCGTACAGTAGATCTCTCGCCTAATCAATAACAAGGCACGGTTTCATCTGGACCGCGCACTGCAGATCAAAGAGTTTGCTGGCTTTCGCGCGACTACAACCAATTGTGCATGGGCACTGGGTCTCTCATATGTTCAAGCATATTCCACCGAGAAGAATGTGACGTACTCTCTGAATCCAGGGGTGTTCCGTCGACGTCAGGCTAAGGAGCTTCTGCAGAAGGAGACCGAAGACAGAATAATAAAAGACATGGACATCATGAGTAACGTATTTTTCGAATGCACTGGTGAAGCAGAGGTGGAAGGTCACGATGGCTGTGCCCATTTGGAGATTCGGGTTCCGTTGGCCGATGCCATGAACTCATTGTCTACCCTCCCCAAGGAGCTTATTCAGTGCTCTGTTGTTGCTGTCGAAAGAAGAGTGTGGTGGTGAGAACGCATCAGCATGTCATTAGATTGCATCCTCAAGCTGATACGTCATCCAAGGCTTTTTATCTATTATCATCTGGCTGCGATCCGTCTAGTCCTGAAGAACTTGCAAAAAGCGGATGGCAGAGTGCGTTCTACAGACTCTAATTTGGCTCTAGGAGCGGCCTGCCTCTATATGTCCAATGCTTGTTCCTACCGTCCTGTGGAGGGCTTCGGATGGGAACATTTGATTGAGAGATGTTGTCAACAAGTTCTTGAGGACCCTGCTGACAATGAAGATGACGAAGACGCCCCCACCATACCCGTCCTGTATGATAACGGCACATACTTCATCTGCGACATTGTTCTTAACAGTAATCCAACCTTTCTTCGACTGCCAGTGCAGCGCACCTTCGACCCAGAGTCCTTGATTCGCATCTATCACAAGATGTCTATGGACGACATCCGCTCTTTGTTTGTTTGGAGTGCAGCCCCACTCAGCAGGCGCCTCCCTAACCCAGAACGAACCCACAATCGCAAACGAAAGACTCGTGATGTCGATGACGTCAGGGAACCGGATCATCAGCGCTTGCACCTTGACACGGAGGTTTGGGGTATCCGATTCAAACGTGCTGTTTGCCTGGTAGGCAGGGATGTGGACCTGCACGTCCTGAATGGTGGTGATGAACGAGACCTTGACGGGGCAGGGAATGACGAGCAAGATGAATTCACATGCAACCAGCGCATTGTCAAAATATATGAGCAATTCTTCCTGGACATCATTGAGGAAGCTCCTAATCGAAAATCTGCGCGGGATGGGTCGTACCTCAGCATCCCCACTCGCATGCGCAATGAGCTAGCACGGCCAGAGCTGCTACAGACCGCAGACCTTCCATTTACTACAGCACAATACTGTATCTGCACAGATAAGCAGTGGACGATGCACTTTGACCGTCTCTTTCCCGAAGCTATTGAGGATGCTAAACGTCAGAACTTTGGGAGATGTACGTACTATGCCAATTACATGGCTTTTGTCGGCGCTATAATGAAGAAATCCCTGTCCAGAGCCCAACGTGTGCTCAGAGCCGAATTTGATAAACTGGCATGGGTGCCATACACTGAGACAGACCATCTGTGGTCAACGGGAAAGAAGAAGGGTTCCGGATGGAAGGTACTTCCTCATGGAGCAAATGGAGGAGGGCCAGCAATTGGCATCAACCCACGGCGCCAGAGAGAACTGGTCACCTTGTGCGTGTTTGATCAGCCCGAGGGGGGCGACTCTGAATCTGAGGTGGAGGGGGAGAGAGAGGGGGAGGGGGAGGAGTGAATCATTGTGAACGTTCGTCGATACACATTCGTTACATAGTCACATTTTTAGGGACCAGTCAACAAACTTGCAATAGCATTGAACTTGGTTACAAAATTGCGACACACTCCGTGTTCATGCAGGAGCAAAATGCCTCGGGCGCAAAAAATTCATGAAGATCGACTTCAACCTGCCATTCCATGACCAGTAGTTCTTCGCCTCCAATATTCCTGTGGTTCACTAGAATGTTTGTATCCGGAAATGAACCTTACATACCCCCAACGAAGCCCTACGAGACTTCTCAGCTCATCACAGATCTCGTTCTCCTTGCGTGGTATCTTCTCTGCCCAGGCGAACATCTCGTGTTCTTCCTACATATGGTAAGTGACGAGTACGCCCTACATATCAACACAGTATTGTGCGAGAGGATGGAACTTGTAGCGAATAATTTGCAGGATTTTGGAAGAGGGGGCAAAGGGTAAGTTGTGGGCCACATTATATTCGGGATGCCTGTGATATTGATGTGCTTGTATAACAAAGAAGACTACGCATGCTGAGTCCCAACTACCTACCTTCGTCTTTTGGTTCCATGATATCTCTGTGCAAGAGCGCCTGAGGTAGTCCCAGAGCCAGAAAGCTGGACTGAGACTATGGAGAACATCAGCGTCAGCAGTTGCCCACGAGTAGCAGACCTACACTATCTCTTCCTCTGGGGCGTGGAACCTTGCTCCAGAAAGCTTGGCCTGGATACCCAAGGTCATGTAGCCGAGGGTCACGAGGAGGACAAAGCAGAGCCAGAGAGTGAAAGTGTATATCGACGTAGTCTTCGTCGCCTTCTGCAGGCATGTGGGCCCCACCGCTCTTAAAGGCCTCCCTACCTCCACCTCTCTTATGAATGATAAGATTGTCAGCATTGTCTGAATCCTTTCCTAGTTTGCATCTATGGGGAGTGGAGGAGAGCAAGCCAGAAGAGAACTTGTGGGTAGAAAATTGACACAAAAAGAATCGTCAGCAGCGAAGAGAGGAGCAGAGGATCAAGGGGAAGCTGCATGTCTGCAAGGATCGGCCTGGTGGAAGGTGCGAGTGAATATGCTGAGTGAGCGTGAGAGGCGAGCTGAGAGGAGGGTTATGGCTAGGGAAGCAGTTAGCATGCCATCAACAAAACGTCATATAACAGTGGCAAATAATCAGTCGAATGGGTACCAGACAATATACATTAGGGCTCGGTGAATAATTCATGGCCGATTTCTAACATTTGTTAGTAACATCAGGCGCTCCAGGGCCATAGTTAACACAGGTTAATAACAATTCCTAACATTTGTGTTACTAACGTGTTTGAAATACATTATTAACACTGTTAACAACAAAAACGTGGTTAACAATTGTTAAAAAGGTCGTCCGTGAGTCTAATAATTCCAATCTGCATCTCCGTCGTCAGTCACCATCATGGCAGCCTGCAGAGACTCCAACACGGATGATAGGTCCACAGTGGAAACTATGGAAACTGGGTCAGTAGAGACCATATCCTTCAATGCCTTCGAGTTGATATCAATGTCAGGATGAATCTCGAAGGCAACAGCTTGAGCAGGATAGCATTCGTCTATCTCCGATTCCCCCCACCGGATTAACGACGACGCATTTGAAGATGCGATTCGAGAATACCAGTTTGAAGCGCAGGACAATGTGGAGGATAACGAGAGTTGAGGGGCAGGATGATGATGTGGGGGCTAGCGAGAGCAGCAGGCGAGGATTGAGGTATTAATTGAATCTGCTAATAACTTGTTTGACATGTTTAAATTCATTTATTTCCGTGCTATTTTGTGTGCTACTATCCCTACAGTGTGCTATATAACTCCTTGGAGCGGCTGGTAGCTGCCTGTAGGAGCATCCCTATGAACTACAGGCCACTACAAGCTACTACAGTATTGCCTCGAGCTGCCTGTAGGAGCATTTCCATGAACTACAGGCTACTACAAGCTACTACAGTATTGCCTCGTAGTACTATGTAATACTATGTAGTTGCCTTACTGGCTATATACAAGGCAGGTAGCTCGCGAGCTCCGCTGACTATGCTGACTATATAGCACTATATAGTCAGCTTGCTTTTTCCTGATGTACATTTGGCTTCTCCTCTGTCGTGGGGGTAACTTCTAGCGGACCTCTCACGAGTGTTCCGACCAGCACCGTGTCAGACCGTGCCAGGATAGAATAGATGGCTGGCTTACCGGTAGATTGTGGGGGGCGTGGTGAATGTGGGAATCACCACATAGCTTGATGCTATCGTCCTGTGCAGAAGTATGAACGAGTGAGAGAGAGAGAGGAGAAGAGTCGTACATGACACAAGTTACTACAGTCCAATCAGTGAGCACATCAAAGAGAAATGATGTACTAGGCCAAGCAAAAAATACATTCATGATATCTTATATGACCTCATCAGCCAATCAATCAACACTACCTCGGGTATCACTCACAATTGTGATTCAGCCACGAAAAGATCTAGACATACACACACTTCAGAACAAACATGAACACGACAAAGAAAGAAAGAAAAACACACAGACCGAACAACACTAGCGAGTAACACAATCAAATAGAGGATGATGTCTTGGTGTGGATGATCGTGAAGAGCGATAACGACGAGGAGCGCCAATGGCCAAAGATCGCTAGCTTTAAAAGTACAAAGTCGAATATCGTAGCTAAACATCAATGATTGTTAAGTACCGCGCTTTGAGACGAGAGATGAGACAGGACTCACTGTACACGGTCGTAGCAGCTGAATATGGAGGATTCACAATTACGAATCCGCATAATCCGACAGATGGAGGTGATGATAAGATTTGTGTTTCCTTTGACAGTAAAGTGATGCCGCCAGGGCTGCTCCTCGTTCACAAGAGATTTCTTGTCTGCGTCGAAATTTCTACACTCGTTGTCACGAGTTTTGGGCGGAGCTCCATCTGAAGTGGCGATGACACGCCGTTCTGGAGGATACAATGCTGTGACGAGTGGGGTGGTCATGAACGTGAGCATCAAAGCTTCTAGCACAAACGTGGAGAAGACTCTCGGAGACAATATGCCAGTGGAGAGACCGACATTAAGCACGATCAACTTGATGAGACTAGGTAATATGATTGAACAGATGAGAACACCATAGTATTTGGATACTTATTCCTTACAGCTCATAAGTGCTCCAATTGTGCTGGATTCACACCAGCCAAAACCAGACAACCTTGAGGCAATCAGTGTACATCCACCGAACTTGCCCAACAAATGCAAGGCATGTGATCGCGATCGTAAAAGCCCAAGTAATACATGCAAAGTTATGTAAGAAAAGCAAACCAAAACAAGGCGTGTTGGATGACCGACTGTTATTGAGGAGTCCAAGATTAGTGTTCAATCCTGTGAACATACCAAAGGCAGAAATATGATGGAGACCATATCTTCCAGCTTCTCCGTCAAAGCAATGGTGAGACCGCCCTCCCTCGGTACAATGCTACCAGCTAGGAATGCACCTACACGCGATGTCAAACTGAGAATCAAATAACAAAATAACAAAGCTCACCAAAATTAGCATTGACGCCCATGATATCCATGAAGAACACACAAGCCCCAAGCAAGATCATAACAACAGTCATGTAAAACATTGTAGGACCATTGTCTGTACTACCCGTAGCTCTCACAAGCCAGAGCATTACTCTCTTGACAACAAATAAGAGAAACATTGTGAATACCACGCATGTGAGCAATGCCCATAGGGCGGTAAGACTGGAACCGGCATTTACAAGTGCTACGCTCAGCGCCAAGAGAGTTGAACCCACGACATCATTGCCTACGCCAGCTGAGAGGACAACAATGCCAACAGCGGTATCCAAGAGCTTGAGCTCAGTGAGAATACGACACAGTACAGGAAAGCGGATATAGCATGAAATGCGTGAACTGGACGGATGGGTCGATGAAGTGGTGATATAAGGGAACAGACAACGCAGACCCGACGCCAAATGGCAAGGCCATGCCCACGAGCGACACGATAGCTGACATGCGAGCATTGCGCTTGATGATACTGGCATCAATTTCGAGACCGACGATGAAGAGAAACAGGCAAAGGCCAATATTAGCAACGAGATAAGTACGGCAGTGACTGGGAAGGGAATATGCGTTGGGTAAAGCTGGGTACATGCCCAAGGGCCGTTGGGCCTAGATTTGTATGTCAGCTAAACATTTGACGCAGAAGGTTTTTTGGTTGCTTCATCCTGCCCAAGCCCAGAAAAAGCAGCTGGGCCATCATTATAATGACACCTGGGTTGGACTAAGATTATGCCAAGCAGTGAGCACATAAGCTATATATCACACACCAACTTGGATGATCCATAGCCTCAGCGGGTCTGAAACATTGAAAGCTGATGGATCAGAACCAGTAAGCAAACCACCCTGTGGTGTAGTAGACAGGCGAGTTCAGCGCATGTCAGTCGCAAGACCGAGAACAAACCTCTCCGGTGACTTATCTCTTCTTGAAGCCGTCGAAGAGCCTGATGATGGTGTCTGAAAACTCTGGCACAGGAGTCAGTCTCATCAGAAAGAGAGAGAGAGAAAGAGAGATGGGACTCTAATTAATGTCATGTCATCTTTATGGACCCGGAATATTCAAGACGCTAAATGGTGCCCAGGATCATCCTCCATTGGCGACTCAGGCTACAGTGGGCGCAACGGCAAGGCACATATACGCCGGGTGGCACCTTGCTCTAAAATATGTATATGTGGCATTCTCTCTTCGTGTTCTATGTTTTGACTCGGGGTGAGGCAGAGAACGTGTGTCATGCTGAGGAGGAAGATATGATTTGAGAGTGAGGTGGTGGTGTCAGATTAGTGCGAAACCAAAAGTACTTACCGATCATCAAAGAACCTGTGTCAACTCCAAAAGTTTGAAAGAATGTTCTTCGTGCATGTTCACCAGAATGAGGAATATCAACAAAATCTTGGTGAGATAATGAACCTTTGCCTGGTCGTTGTCAACTCCAGAAGCATCGCCATGATACTTGATGATATAGATGATCAATCGCAACATCGCGCCAAGAACTGGGAAAGCGTATTCACTCTTCATTTGTCATGCATTTGATGTAGCTGTTCACACTCGCCTCCGCACACACGCGGAAGAAGACTGTTTGAAGACTCGAATTAACTTAGGGGGTTAAGTGACCGGCAAGGCCTGAGCCTGGTATAATACCTGCGCTGCCGGTGGTATATTGTCATAGTGAAAGTGATGGCACTAGTGACTAGACAGCATTATGCAAGTCATACCGTGTGAGGTTGGTCCAAACATTTATGCCCACATTTGGTGTATCAATTATGTGCGAGCTGAACTCTGCACATACCAAAAGAGGTACTCATACAGAGCCTTTAAAGCTCCACACATACCCTAAAGGTACATGTAGAAAACACATTCTAGAATCAGTAGGTGAGAAACGTGAACCTCCTCACATACTAAAAATGGGGAGACATGAGAATTACCCAATATATCGATTTTAATATCGGGAGGTATCTTTATCAATCAGCAAAGGAGCCTTTCAAATTCCGAAGCCTATTTACCAATTTCTTACACTCAATGGCAGCCCCCCAAGCAACGTCCTGCACCCTTGAAAATGAACTTAGCCGCTACTACACCAGATGAGGTCATGGTTCCACCACCAACCACACCTCTACAGGACCCCTATCATTTCATCCCTCCAATCGACATCAGCAGCTGGTGCTATGACTCATATTATGATCCTCCAAGCTCTCAACTTCCATGCCTAAGCTCTGCTCATCCCCATCAAAGATCACCTCCAAGCTCACCTCTGAGCTCACCCTCGAGCTCACCTCCAAGCTCACCCCCAAGCTCACCTCCGAGCTTTCATAGGTCAACCAGAGCATCAGGTATTTATTACTCGCTGTGGATAGACTCAAATTACAACAATTGCTGTAGATGAAGACTCGGATGTCCTCCCATTTATGCCTAACTCTAAGCGTTCTACTCGTGCACACCATACCATTAACCCCTCTCTTGGGGCCCATTCTCCTGATGTAAACGACAACAGTCATTATCATCCATATCGCCGGCTGCTTTTGTTTGAAGAAAAACATTTCTTTGAGAGATTTAGCAGACAGCTCAACAACAAAGAACCAACACAAACCGTCAACCGCAAGGTAAGCCCTATTATATACCGAGCACATAGTAGTCCTCATGCGTCGTGTTTCCTAGGTTTTGCAAGCATATCTGAGGCACATAGAGGGGATGAGCCCGAATACCTTCCGCTGTGCAATTCACTACAAGGAAGCGGTTCACGAAATCTTACGCATGGATTATTATTCCAGACTTTGGCGACGCGAGGCAGCGCGAAGGTTGTGTGCCTTCCAAGGATCTGTGAATGCTGAAAAAAAGGCGCAGTTTAAGAAGGCAGAGCAAGAAACGCAATGGCTTCTAAATATACTTGTAGGACGTGAAGCATTGCCTGCTGCCATCGCAGATGCGGAATATTTTTCTGCAGCTAGTGATGACAACGTGAAGGCCCTCAATATGGCTGATACTGAGCTCAACATCTTAAAGGGTCAGCTATGAAATAGAGAATAAGGATTGTAGATCGGATGCCTCCCGAGTTGTTGATATGTAGTAGGTATCTTCTATTAAGTAACAGTTATCTCGCTAAAATGATTCTTAGATGCCAGAGATTTTTGGGGATATCCGAGGTTGGTACATGCAAAAATTTGAATAGCCTCATGCCTCGTTGTTTGTGCTGCTGTACATTAATGCCGCTTGTCTCGTAAAACAATTGTTTCCTATCGCAGAAATCTCAGCTCGCGTCAAATGACTTAATCAGACTAATCGTACGGCAGTTGTCTGCCAGGTTGCTTGCACTCCAACTCGTCGTCTATGATGCAGCCTGCCACCGCTAGTCACGGTGAAGGCGACAATGATGTTTCGGAAGACCTCGACTTAAACGTCTTTCCCAATCCATACTATGGTCAAATTCGTAGCGGTCATTATCTCGACCCTTATATCAACCCCTACCTATTTCTACCTTGCGATGCTGACCCATCCCAGCTCGACGTCTACCGCGACGACCACCCTGATGAAAGTTGTAGACTCCCCTACCCCCCAGTGCCATTGTATAATGGTATAGATCGTTCTGAGGTACAACAGGACTTTCGTGACCTGCCAGACGCACTAGATCCCATCCCGCTATCACCACTTCCCATAATGAGGCCAAACCTTGGTGACTACCACCCCAGTTTCTCCCTGCCAGTCACATCTATGGATGGTACCTTCATGCTGCCATCCACAGCAGAGGACCAATCGACTATTACAGCGCAGATGTCTCAGGCTGGTCCAAGTAGGCCGACGAAACGGCAACTGGCCAAAAAACATTGCGATGACCCATTCATCCACTACTCGCCCGTGCCGCCATCGCGGAAAGAGAGGAAGAGAGCCATCAAGGTCAGTGATCATTACTCATAGGTTGGTGTATAGATTGACGACAATTTATTAAATAGTCTGTTGTTTCAAATGAGCTGCCATCCACCGAGTCCGTCGCGGCCGGATCATCATTACCATCCACAACAGGATCATCATTACCGGCATCTGCAGCAGGACCACCTTTAACTGCTGCTGCCGCCACACTGCCGCCGATGATATACGATGAGGAAAACCTGGTCCACAAACAGATTGTAGAAGCTGCGAATCGGAGTGTTTTCGGCGATGCAGTTAATGCATGCTCCATGCTAGATGATCCAGACATCAAACAGTTGGTCTACCAAATGTTAGCGAAGGCGGCAAGCTCTTGTTGTCACAATCAAAGTGAGTGGTATGATAATACTGGTGTTCATTGAAACTAACTGATATTCTGGTTGCGTGTAAGTAGCGTTCGGTGAGGAATGGGCTGCTACCAACTTCGAAGTCTTATTCGTAAGCTTGTCCGCACCCTTTGAGCTTATCATGGCCATGTGTAAGACCTTAGCACGGGCGAAGGTCGAGCGTGGATATCTGTTATGCCCTTCTGCGTGGTCGACTGATTCCGAAACAAATTGGAAGGCAAGGAAGATCAATGACCTCGTCAATGACCATACATTCCCCTTGAAATTCATGTTCAGGAAGGATGATGAAACTGATAAGTGGTGGCCGTTAGAGCACAAAGTTGTATGGGATGTGCTTATTGGCACCATTTTGCAACTCAAGCTGCAACGCCACATCAAAAACCTCGACAACTTTTTCTGCACTGCTGCAGCTGCGGTGCACTGTGCTTTGTGGGAGCTCTGCAACAGAAAAATGGCTGACATTGCATTTTCAGCTTCCAGTTACAGATATATGTACGATCAATTGATGGACTACATCATCAAGTACATTGCCCCTAATGTTGAATTGGCGAAGCGATGGAAAGATTTCAAGGCTTGTACTGCTACACATTTGGAAGACATCCTGATCTAGTAACTGGCTATGAAATGTTTCGTACTTAACCTTGACTCGGCTCGCTTGGACTTATTCATCGTTGTGGCACAGTACTGGTAATGAAACGTGTTATCTCGACGGATTGCATTATTTAGCTGGATAGTAATATAGAATTTGCTCAATGGTAATTAATACTGTCGTGTTAGTAGTCAGAGTTGGAATCGGTTATGAAACCTAAACCGGACAGCTGACAAGTTGGCTTTTTCATTAGCAGCGATATCACCAGGCTTCGCAGTAGATGGGGGTTTCTGCCATTTTTAGAGCTGAACTTGTTGTACATGGAGAGATGGAACGTGTCAAATTATTTTCATTGATTATACTCCAACTATTGATCGTTTGTATTTACAATGTGGTTTATGCAAGTCTCTAAAATATAAATGGGAACTCGCTTCATACATTGCACTCGTTCCGCATCCTACGAGAGGCTCTAGGAATTAGCATAGGTTTGTTTGTTCGACTTCTGGGTTAAGAGGCAGCTGGGCGTAGATCACATGGAAAGACGAAGCAGATAGTAGCCAAATTGTCAATATGATGCAGGCATTAGATATTGAGGGTGGGCTTGGAATGCTGGACTATGAGGCGGAGGTAGAAGTAGGAGCATATGTGACGATGGAACCGCTTCTCATACCCAGCGCAAGCTGATAGCCCTTGGGAGGCCAGGACACTGTACAACGGTCAGAATATCAACATGACAATGAAAGAAGACATGTACTTGATGTGAGGATGGTATTTAGTAAACTCCCAGCTAACCTCCTACAGATGTAAGTTTTTGGACGTCGAGAAGCTCTACTGCTAATCCATTTGAGTCACATTGAGAGTCCCGCAAGATAGCCATGAGGATGATATGGTCGGTCATCTGCATCGTTGTCAGTAGCAAATGCAGAGCGAAGATCACTGAGTGATGCCAACACAAGGACTGCAAGACACAATTCAGGAGACATGCAGTATTGATACATTATGACACTTGTCCCAGAATCAGAATCTCGGCTCACTGCTGCAAACTATCCTCAGAGTTTGCAACTGCAAATAAGGGGGCCCTGCCTGGGATGGGCAAAAGGTTTATGGGTTCTTGGCAAGGGCAAACACAAGTTCGCTCATCCAGTCGTCGAATAACGAGAAACCAAATGATTGACAGTTAAGATAAGAACTGAAAGATTGACGCACGTCGCATTCTTCTCCCTCAGCTTAGGTGACGTTGTTGGTGGACGGTGTAGTGCCAGGTAGGAACGAGTTGTAAGCTGGGGTGCGAATGTCACAAGTCGATGTGCATCTGAAAAAGAGCTGAATGTAAAAGTAAGCATGACGTGTAGAGAATAAAACATAAGACGGGCATGAAAGGTAAGGGTATCGAAGTACATATGCACGGTCCATAGTTATATAAAGTAAAGTGCGACCTACTCCAGCAGAGTGTAACCCAATGCATTACAAGCAGAGTCAAAAGCCTGTGGGTAATGCATTATGCTATCTATCATCGTTAATGCAATACAACAGTCTTGTAACTACCATGCATTAATGCATTATAACGACAGTATAGCCTGGATGAGACTGCCTACCTGTTGACAGGCCATGAGTGTGTTGCTCATCTGTCAAGGTGAAGCCCTCCTGACCAGTACTGATCGATTGACAGGTTGTGAGTATATCTATCACATGTCGACTTTGAGCCTTACCAATGATATGTTGATCTGTTGAATAGTGAGTGAGTGTTGATCCTCCATCGAACTCGGGTCTTTCTGACTGAAAACATTGCATACCTGTTGACAGAAAGTGAGTGCATTGATCCTCCGTTGAGCTCAAATCCTCCCAACCAAAGTAATTGATGGTCTGTCGGTTGGATGTAAGCGCATTGATCCTTGACTAACCTTGAGCCCTTGCTCACCAATAAATTTGTATTCCTTGATAGCTTGTCAGTTGGTTGATCACCTCCATCGACTTCGAGTATTGCTGACCCTGTTGACAGGACGTGGGTTTCATACACTGCCAGAACTCATCGATCAAGTGCGTTGTCACTGTTTTATGGGTTATTTGCATGTTCTACAACAGGTCTATTCTGCATTTATTTGTCTTCCCTCACGCATCGCAGGAATGTCCTTGATCCTGCAAAACTTGCATATCTTAACAAACATCACCTTATGCGGAGTCTTGCAGGTGAGCATACATTACCTATTGGATGAATGTACAGCTAGAGCGCTCCCAGGGTTGAATAACAAATCTCCATAACGTTCCAACACTCGCACCATTATTTTTTTTCAAACTGGATTATGAATTGTATGAAGCGCATTCCATGAAGCGAGGGCTATCAGCTGATGACTACGGCAAGTCGCACACAGTGTCAGTAATCAGCATTACTTATCACTTTGCATCATTATAGACCATGTGCTGTGACAAGTTATCCTGCAACTCGAGTCTTCATCGCCATCGACTCGATCTGACATTGCAGTTTTCTTGCATGATGCGTGCGAGAAAACAGGCTTAAAGTCAAAGGTCTTCATGACTGCTTTGAGGCACGCGCTATCCGGGGTGAAAGCCGGACCCAGCCTTCCTGAGATTATCAATATTCTTGGCACTGAAAGGATAGCGGAAAGGCTGAAATCGGCGCTCTCAGCACACAAAAGCAGCGATTCAAAATAAAAATGATTGAATATCTAGTTATCCATTTGCACTACTTGTATACATATGATATTTGAGTAGTATGCACAGGCTTCTTTCCAAAATCATGGGACAGTGTTCTCTAAGCAATCAAAGCGTTTCCCATCCTCCACTGTCTACCGTGCTCTCGAGTTTACGAGCCACAGCAGTTGGAATGCTGTGATCGAGCCACATTTTTCAGACTTCTTCCCACCTAGCTGGGTGTATGTATTGACGACGACTGCGTCTGTACGACACATTGAAATACAGCAGAAGAACAGGCTGACCTCATTGAGATACCAACCTTACCATGAACATCAAGGTAAGGGGACTGTGCGAATGTACCGTTATTGGCGTACAAGTAAAGCAGAGAACATTGTTTCATGACGAAGCAAACACCGATAGCACCACCGCACATTGTAATCACAAGGAATCAGCATTATGTTGTGGCATGACGTGGAAAACTCACTCTCGTGTATGCATATTACACTTCCCTCTGACCCCTAACTTGTCTTGACAGCAGTAACTGGCCATACAAGACATTATTCTACAGATCAAACAAATTGCAGCATCTGCAGACCATCCATGACACTGTCTGGTTTTGACTTCAAGATGCTTATCCCTGTGGCTCTAATCCAGTCTGGGAAGGGGGTCTGGCTTGCAGGAGTATTGTTGGGGTGAAGGCCGGGGAGAAGGACATTGCCAAAGCTCTTACAAAGCGGGTAGATGTACTCCTTGCACTGGATGTTTTCAGGATGATTTCTGGTCGCATGTGAGCGGTGCCATTCATGCAGAATGGAGGGATTATAGACTTGGAAACAGTTGAGGTGCATCATGTGGCCACATGCAGATGCGTGGAGCCCGAAACGAGTGTACTGTGTATGTGCTGTGTAGGGAGTCCATCAAAGTTGGGCAAGCTTGTGGCGTCGAGCTCCTCAGCATTGGCTGGGGGGAAAGTGGTGTCGTGCGGACTCGCTCGATCGAGCGACTGAGGCATTGTCATAAGCTCATTGAGATATTGACTATGACTGTCTGGGTGTTTCCTGAGCAACCGGCTGGGTTGTATGAGCCCTAGAGAGCCGAACGCTTTAGGTTCATTGAGATCTTCCTGGCAGACGATGCAAGTACCATATGAGGAAAGTTCATCAGACGTATCATCCATATCCTGATCAGTCTCCTCTTCCTCCTCCTCAAAATTGAGCAAAGGGTGATGTGTCGACTTTTGGGGCGGTGGGCGTGGTTGGTGAAGTAGTCGTAGTAGACCTAGGAGTTTGGTGTGCATAAGGGTCGGGGTGTGTGTATAAATGAAAGGAAGAGGAAAGGAACCAACCTGATCCTCAGCAATATACACAAAAACCTCCTTTGCCCCCTTCTGCATCACAGGCTTAACAAGTAATCCTGACGACCCGATATAACACTGATCATCGATCCCAAACCCAGCTTCGTCCTCAGGGAACATCACATATTGAGGTCTGCGCATCCACGCACACATTAATCGCATTGCCCAACCAAGGAAGAAGAAACGCACCAGAGAATAGAAACCCCGTTCTCATCCGTCTCCCTAAATGCAGTATACCACACAGGAAGCATCGAATGCCTCAACCTCAATATATCCCTCAATAAACTCTTGTATGGCTCCTCAAGAAGGTATGGTTCTCGACATTTCGTGTCAGTATGCACATGTGCGCGGAAGAAGGGCGAGAACGAACCCACTACGTACCAGCGCACTAACATTTCCAGTTCGGGGTTTCCGAAGAAGCCGCCAACATTGGCTGTGAGCAAGTGGATGGTTAGAAATGAGGTGATGGGGAGGAGAGGAGGAAGGACTTACACCCAGCGAAAGGTATCTCCCCAACTCCATTTGCAAGCATCACCTTGATCCTTACCATGCTCCCACGTACCATGATTATCGCCTGTCCACATTGCACCAAAACGCTGAGAACTGACATAGAAGGCGTGGGTGAGGACAAATGAGCATCGTGGGAGGGTTGTACGGGCTTCTGCTACTTGGAATGTGTGGTTTGCTTGCAGGAAATTAGCATCGTAAGCTTGATTGAGGGACTTGGAAAGAAAATGAGGGACGTACAAAGAGCATTCCGTTGTGTTATGCATGTCTTTATCCTCCCATGGATGTTATCTTTTGGCATCATGATTTCTGGTCCGTTAAACACTGACGGCTAGCATTTCGTTTTCACCAATAAATAATACTCCAATATTGAAGAGAATGTACCTCGTTCATATCGTTCCAAATAACGATATTATTGGTGCTCTCCGTCCAACTCCACTGACCATCGATAGTCTCCGTCTTGAATAGCAAGATCCAAAAGTCCCGAGAACCAGGATGGAAAAAGTCAATCCATGAGCTGGAGCCAGGCCAACGCCATCCTTCGTACTCGCCCTCACCGCTCTTGGGTTTAATGAGGACTCGCAATTCTGAAACGCATTTGTATGCTGGGTAGTCATTTGAGCATTTTAAGTGCGGGTCAGCGATGATACCATCTGGGGTGTATATGTGTGAGCGCAAAAAGGGTGAAATGAAAGGGCGAACAGAACAAAACAGACCTTCCACTCAACAACCTCTATGTCCTTGGTCATCTTCACTGGATCTGGGAACGTCTTCTTGTTCCACATAAAATACTTATGATCCTCTGCATACTCAATATCCAACCAAAACACATCAATGGGGAAGTCATCTTGTCAAACCTATTCTGCATACTGCACATGTCATCTGAACTGATGTAGTCCCACTGTCCCAGCAGCACTGGTGATACCTGAGCGATCAGTGGGCTGGGAGGGGTGCTGTTCCTGTTAAGTGTGCGTGCCTCACTACTCAGTAGAGTGATGTGTGGGAAAATTGGTCATAGCAAGGGGTGAAACGGTCCTTTGCTGGCATGACCAATTTTCCAGTTTCAAGCTGACTGCAGGTCGCGTCCAGCTTACTGTCTTCAAATCAAATCTTATCGCAATGTCAATACCCCTGCCATTCCACAAGTTAAAATCCATGACCCTGCAACTTCAGACCTGCTAATCCTTGCCCATGGACTTGGACTTCATTGCATCATATGCACGCTCATGCAAATATACGACTCAAAGCAAAGCCTTATTTTGCTCTTGAACGCCTCACTGGAAGAGGAGACTGCTATTGGTATCATGGGTTGCAGGAAGCCTGGATTATGAATCGTGGGTTATGAGATGGGCAAGCGGGATAGGTAAGTTATTCATGCCTATTGTGAACAATGATCAATTTGAGAACGACTCATAACTATCCACGTTGTTCTTCTCCAGCATATTAACACGACATTCGCAGACAGGATCTCTACAAGAATGGCGGCCTCATTTCTGTCACCTCCCGCATTCTTATCATTGTCATGCTGCAATCCGACATCCCAATGGAGTTCGTAACTGGTATAATCATTTTACATGCTGAAAAGCGCGTGACTGCTCTTCTGTGTTGTGCTCGGTGACGAATTAATGCATCCCCTAGGGTCACTCCTCTCTCCCTTGAAGCATTTATTGACCGACTGTATCGAGAAAAGAATAAGGCTGGCCTTCTCAAAGCATTCTCAGACCAACCGGAGCATATCACCAGTGGCATGTCTCCACTGAAGAATATTATGAAGGAGTTTCAATTGAGACACGTTCATATATATGCACGGTGGGTGACCTCCTTCCTCATTGATGTCCGTACTGTTCACCTTCTAGTGTTCTCGTCATTATCTTTCTCATATATTTTTGGCTCTAGATTTCACGAAGATGTAAAGAACACGCTCGAGACCTGTAAAGCAGATGTGATCAATTTGTATCAGCATCTTACAGAGCCTATGGAAGCAATTCACCGTGTGATAGTCTTATGTATGACTGTCACTCTTTTTGAGCTCAAGAGATCTAACAAGACAGTAAGTATCTTTGAGCTGACCTTATTTGCACCTGAAATGAATCCTCATTCGTTCATCTCATAGCTTGAGCTTGATGATCTCAATATAGAGTCCACCTACTTCCATTCCTCTGATGCAGTAGTCCGCAGGCAATTAGACCCCGTGTGGCACAAGGCTGGTCCACGGACGAAGCAACATCTGGGTGACCTCGTGATGCTCAGACGTCTGTTAACGTCTGTTTTCATCACGATTATTACACTATTCATTGTATACTTGGTATCAACTATTTCCCATATTTCCTGTGTTATTGCCTACTGTCCATTTTATACTGCCACTGACTTGGGTTCTCCATCAAGATACCTGCTGTCCTACGACACGCTCACTTTTCACGCATACCTTGAAACTCAAGCAAACAGCTTGGCTTCGCAGTGATCTGCGATATGGAACATGGTGTGGATTGCATTAGAGTGTTGCGGGTTCAGTTTTTTCTACCGTCCCTGCAGTGTCGGCTCCCTTACCCTACATGTCAGAGACATGCTAAGGAGTTCCTGCATGTGATTAGCCTAGTTCCATGCATGCGCGTTTTTCAGAATCCCCTGTGATGAGACTGACTGCCCTCAGGTCACATTGGAGGCTATTTACTCAAAGCCGATAGCCAAGACTAGATTTGTCGAATGTGCTGCTGCTTTTTCGCTCGTCCTTTGATCTCCTGGTTTGTCCCTCGTGGCCTTCTCTGGACCCCGCGCTATGAACTACTCAGGATCCCCATTGGCAGATCCAGCTGGTCGATCCTGTCTTATTTTGTCCTTTGGTCATGGGTTTGGCTCATATCGCTGAAGTTGACCATCGGCCCACTGCATCACCTCTCCTACAGGAGGGGTGATAGAGATTTGTTCTCGAGGTCAGTGGTGATGGGATGGCCGTGGCGTCATGTCCATTTCCCAGGCGACAGGGATTAACGCACTGGACAGGTAGATCTAGAAGGGTTATGTGCATGATGAGTGAAGGGCTCATGGAGCTGTGGCTGTCTTGGTTCAATGCAACCGGTGCACGAGCAAGTAGGCGATTGGAAAGTTGCTAGCCAGTGCGTTCCAGACTACAAGCGACGGCAAGCCAGTGACAGGCCACAAGGGTTACTGTAGGTGACTTCTACGTCATGTCATGGGAGTGATGAACATCGTAGGAGTGTGGATGGATGGTTCCAGTTGTGCGAACGATGATGATGGTCCCAGTTGTGCAAACGACGATGAGGATGGTCAGTTGTGGAGCGATGAGGATAGTCCAACGAATGATGATGATGGTCCCAGTTGTGCAAACGACGACGAGGATGGTCAGTTGTGGAGCGACGAGGATAGTCCAATGGAGCGGTGACAAGGTGAACGTACGTGTGCCACCCTTGCTGCGCAGAGCACACTTGGGATTGGTCCATAGCGGGGAAAGCATTTGGCTTTGAAAGTGGGTTGCAGCCTCCTTTACAGGACTGCAGTGGGTTCGCAGCAGAAATGAATCATGAAATCCTCCAATTTTTTACATCTCACTGTCTTCGTGACGGTCATCATTCATCTGTGGCGTTCTGGTTGCACCCTCTTATACCTAGCTGTTTGGCTGCAAATTATGTTTATAGTCTCGTAGCTTCCAATGTACTGAGTACTGAGTCCGTACAATATGTACATTCAAGGCATGTATGCGGACCAGTTGCTGAGTCAAGAACACGCAACTAATTCAAAATTCGTTAACTGCACTCGTCACGGTGGACAAAGCATGCCTTACCCACGTTTTCAGAGCCTCCCAAATTTTACTTTGAATACCATTGATATTGGCTTACCCAGACCAGTACATGATGCCCACGCACTAGAACGTCTGAACGAGCCGATGTGTCAGGGGGAGGTTTAGGAAAACTAGAAGTGTTTGAAATATTGAGATTGTCATAAAACCAGCCCTCGACAATTGCCTGGTTTATTCAGTATCACATGTGCAAAGCTTCTCCATACTTTTGACAATGAGACAGATGATCATGACCCTCAATCACACCACTCCTTTATGCCCTCCTGCACGTATCATGCTAGGTGAATGTTCTCATCAGATCAAAGAATAGATATGCAGCAACGATCAAAATTTCATCGAGAAATTCTCGCGAAAAGGAAGGAGTGGATAAGATCTCCACATGTATCCTGAAGAAGCACACACAAAGCAAACTTTCCACAGAGTCTTGAGATTGACAAGAGAAAGAGAAAGGCAACACCTAAAAGGTATGCACGTAATGATATCGGAGTTTGTCTAGCATGACAAATCACGCTCATGCCTGCAGTATAAATTGTGTGTTTTGTCTTTTCATTCCTGTATCATTTCCTTCTTCAGCATTGTTAAGTAACCTCTGAACACACCGCTTCACCTTGCTTTATCGATCTTACTTATGTCCACCAACAACATTTCTCTTGTCACCGGGCCCGAAACCATCGAGACTCTACTCATTGCTACCACTGCAACAGCTCATCTGGATCTTACAATGCGCGTTACCAAGCTTGAGGAGGAACAGCGGGAGATTTTGAACAAGGTTTCAGTGGCAAAGAGGTTAGCTGCAAAGTGTATTCTGAACAGGATGGGACTGGAGGAGAACATACTCACTTTCATTCTATACCATCATATCCCATCCACTTAATTCACGCACTACATTTAAATTTACTTACTGTAAATAGCTGGTCTATATGTCTATCTAGTGTACATGCACGAACTATAGAATCTTTGATTTGAAAATTTGGGTTCCTTCCCTCAGATATCGATTCTGCCGAGGGTGCCGTTGCGGAGTCATTAAACTCCAGTGTGACATTGCCGTGACAGATTTTGAAAAGCATAGCCAGTCCCTGCCAAACTGACATCGCACAGCCGTAAAAACAAACAAAAACAGTAGCAGACCAACGAGGACATGCATGCCCCAAAGAAAAGCGACAGACCAACCAGCAGCCACTCCTCCCAAGCGCTACAGCTCAGAAATGCTCTGCCTTATACAAGTCAGAGGGAGTATCAAACTCTAAAGCCTCCAGACACCAAAAAGAGGCGGCAGACCAACAAGAATATGCACACCACACCCCACACAGACACAAGACATGAACCACAGACCACAGCCACAGCCAAATAAACATAAACACGACAGGCCACAAACCACAAACACTACTATCACTTGCGCCCTTTTTCAAAGTTTGATGCGTAACTCCCGTGTCTTGACAAACCAATGGGAAATATCGTGCTCTATTATACCCAGGTGAAATCTGATTTTTCTGCGACGATGTTCGAGTGTCAGAAGGAATAATAAAACTTTTTCAAACATATCTATCTGTTTTTGTGGGGGAGGGCCTTTGGACATTCCCATTCCCTTTATTTCCTTTTATGGTAGCATCCCACTTGGGGGGGACACCTTGGGCATGATTTTTCATCATGTCACCATCCCTCATCCCCTTTCCCACAGCTTTCGTCCCCTCTTCTTTTTATTCTCACAGCCCTCAAATATCCCCTATCCCCCCTTCTTTTTATTCCCACAGCCCTCAAACATCCCCCCTGCTCCCCCCCTCATGCATCCCTCTCCTGTGTCCCCCACATCCTCCTCTCCTGCATCCCCTCATCCCCTCTCCTGCATTTCCTGGTCCCATCACAAAGATCCCCCCATTCCCTTTCCCATGTTTCCTTGTCCCCTCTCCCACATTTCCCAGTCCCCTCTCCTGCTGCTTCCTCTCAGTCCCCTGTCCCCCCTCTTTTCCTCAAATTGTCCATTCCTGTCTTTACATCATCCCTTCCTCAAAGTCATATCAGTTCTATGTGTGGTGGTGATATGTGTGATGTATGGTAGTTCTGTGTTGCAGCATAGTGATGACATAGTGTCGATATGCAGCGTGAAGCAGTATTCTAAGCAGCGGCAATATTCAGTATAGCAGTAGTTTGTCGTCGTTGTAGGGGGCAGTGTTAGTGTTGATATGTGGTGAGCAGTTTCTAAGCAGCAGCAATATTCAATATATAGCAGTAGTTCTACATGGCAATTCTAAGTGGGCTGCAATATATAGCAGTGGTTCTATGTGGTCATTCTAAGCGGCGGTGATGTATAGCAGTAGTTCTTTGTTGTATATAGGGTAGCAATGTGCAGTGTCCATTCTAAAGTGGTTCTAAGCAGTAGTCATGCTCAATATAGCAGTAGGCAGCATGATATATAGTGGTGGTTCTGATGCAGCGGTTCTAAGCAGCGACACCCTATGTTGCGACTTATTAATCCCAAACCCAATCTTTTGTCTGTCTCTTGCCTATGCACTCCCCCTTCCCACATGCTCTGATCTCCTCATGGCCTGTCATCCTTCTTGACAGTGAGTTCTCCTTTCATGGTGCCACTCCTCCAGTCTCATGCCTTCTTCCCTCCCTTGCCATGGCCTCTTGCTCTTTCTTTCACACCATTCGAACTCTCAGTCAAGCATTTTTTGCTGGTCAGTCATCTTTTTACAAAATGATTCTGATCCATCTTCATTACAGGCATATTTACATGAGACCTGCCCATGCGAATTTCAATCTCTCATTTTCCTGATACGCTCTGATTCTCTTCTGAGTGGTCTGTGTGATATCCAAACTACCGGTGGATATACTAGCTTGTTGCTGACTTATTTGAATTCATTTGTTTACATGCTGTTTCATGCACTATTATCTGAGTGACCACAGCGCGCTATATAGTTGCTTGGAGTTTCTGGTAGCTGTCTGTAGTAGCACTCCCATGAACTACGATCTACTACTACTACTTCTACAGCAGTTCCTGGTAGTGCTATGTAGCTCAATGCAGTACTACACAGTCAGCATAGAAGGCATGTGACCCACCGAGCTACATGTGCTACATGGACTATATAGTACTATGTATTCAGCTGACTTTTTCCCGATGTACACAGTAGAATAAACTCATGTATACCAATTTGCGCAGTTCATCAATCGTCGATCTTTTCTCTGGACAGGGGGTGTTGGACTGAATGTCATACTGCATGGCATGCTGATCAAAAGAGTAGACGAGAGAAGCCACAGGGGGCTGGTTTACCCTGCCTGGTGCAGGATGGCCCACACATTCAGCACCTGGCACAGGATGAACCAGCCTTCAATGAGTCTCCCAGGCCAAACAAGGGATGGTGCATACCGATGATCATGAATCAAGAGCTTTTCTAGCTTCTTGAGCGCACCCAACCTTGCTTGGCTAAACAGGGATGGTATGCACTGATGATCATGAATGGGAGAGCTTTCTAGCTTCTCAAGCACACCTGACCTTGGCAGTGAATTGATGCCTCCAAGCATGGCGCTGATTCTGCCAAACAAGTCAATGGTGCATGCTGAGACAGAGATCAAGACCCGACATACTTCATGGCCAAATTTGAATGATACTGGTCATTTGCTCTCTTGATCCTGTTCTCTCAGCTATATGGAGAAGATTATGATGGAGGATGTAAAGAACATGACTTGACTCACAACATGCTGTGTTGGGAACTAGGCAAAGCATGAGCATCACTCAAACTGATCAGGTAAGACCATGTACACCAATGAAAATGTCGCCAAATGATTTCATCATGTGATGAATATCTACCTCGCTCATCGGTAGAAGAGCCAGTACCATCTCCAGATCTCTTGCCCTATCTTGCCATGGATGAAAACCCTAAGGAACCTCATGTCCTGCTCAAAATCAGGCCATATCAATGGTTGAATTGATGTAGCACTTACTTTGCACCCCAGAAGATGCGCCCAGAACACGACTGACTCACTGCAGGTGGGGATATATCTGCCAAATGATGATCAGCAGCTAGAAATGAAATCAGACATGTTATTTACTTCATTCCTAAAACATATAAGGTTGGTCTGGGATACATGGAAGATAAAAGGATGTGGGCAGCGGTATCTGAGCAGCAGCAATGTATAGCAGTGGTGGTTACTAGCAGCAGCAATACATATAGCAGTAATACATAGTAGCAGGTTCCAGGCGGTAGCAATGTGTGGCAGCAGTTTATACATAGTGATTTTGAGCTGTAGTGACATGCAGTAGTGACATATGTGGTGGTAGGTACTGTGCAACGGTCAGTAGTTTCAGCTTCGAGCGGTTCTTAGCAGGAGTGATGTATAGGAGTGATATGCAGCAGTAGGTTCTTGTCATATCCCATGCATTCATGCTTCTCATCCGAAGTTCCAGATACCAGATCTGATCCACAGATCCATACCAGATCCATTATGATAAGCTTCTTCATTCATATCCTGTTCATATAATGTTAAACACTGCTTATTTGCTCCATTTAGTATATCTTCCCTTCCGGTATATCGGTTATACTTACTTCCGGCTATGTTTACTGATCCGTTCACCTGTGATTGACTTCCGGCCTATGTTTGACTTCTAATGAGTGTTGCTTATACATTGTGATACTTTGTGCATAGCCTTTCACTTAGTTCTATTGTATATAAACTCTTGTATATGTCCTGTAGCACCCCGGTTCGAATATCATCTTAGATTGTCCTCATTCTGTTATCCGGACTCAAGTCTTATTAACTCTTGTCACCCTCCAAGACTTAAGGATTGTATCTAATAGTCTAAAGCATCCAACTCTATCTTCGGATAGTCTATACTCTGTTAGTTTCTAGTCTTAGACTTGTCTAGACTAGTCTTTATACTTCTGTCTGATATCCGGATGCCCTCTGGATAAGTATATGATACTATTCCTTATCTTCGGATAGGAATATGATACTTGTCTCTACATCCAGATATCATACAATAGTCATCCAGACCTTTGGATATGCTATGATAGCCATCTGGATCTTCAGATATGATAAGTATAGTATTCTGAAATACGGGGCTATACTCAGGAATGGGGCACAACATATGAGCTGAGGCCGAAGCCCTTCATATCTGATATCATTGAGTACGAACTTAACAGTTCTACATGGTAGTGACATATGGTGCTGGTCAACAGCAGTTATAAGCAGCAGCAATATATAGCAGTAATACTCCTGTATAAAACTTCATCTTGTGCATGAATGACATGTTTTTGAAGTGACCAATTGGACAGACGAGTGCGAGATGACAGCAGAGAAAATCTGATTTTGGATCAAACAGTAACACATCGTAGATGACATGTGCTCTGTGCTCGACCCCCATTTACAATGGTAGAACTGACTCTGCAGTCAGCTCCCCATCAGAGACATGATTAATAGGAAAGAGGCTCACATTGTGAGTGCATCGCATGAAGAAATATCACTGCCCATGCCTTGTAGAACTACTGGTATAGATCACCATGGTGTGTCAGTCTGCGTAGTAGTTCCAAGCATCAGCAATTGACATGCAGGCAGCGATATATAGTAGTAGTACTCCTTGGCGTAGCATCTCCTGCCTCTGTAATATGACATGAACGACATGTTTTGAAGCATCCTATCAGACAGACAAGCACGAGATGAGACAGCAAATTGAATCAGATTTTGAACAAAACAGTGATGCATTGTAGATAGATGTGATGTATTTCTATGCTCCTATGCTCGACCCCAGAAAACCTGTATTTATGATAGCATCACTGACTCTGCCGTCAGCTCCCCCATCCAGCAGAGATGTGATTGATTAAAGATGAGACTCATGTTGCACGGGTGGCATCACATGAAGAAATGGGGCTTGGCTTTCTCGATCTCCCCACAGAACCAAAGAAAGGCCTCCAAGCAGTTGCCATATTTCCCTTGCGAATCATGCTCTTGGACTGCCCAAGCATGGAACTTGTCTAGGGTTGAGAGTGTCGCTCCTCTGCAGATGGGTTGCTGTATGAGCAGTTTCCTGAACTTGTCTTCTGTCCACATGCTGAAGACCGCCTTGAAGATGAATCCAATGAACTCGCACGTCTGCCCTTTCTTGTATGAGAAACCAGTGTGGCATGCTGGTTCCTCATCCATGAAGCCCTTCGACTGGGGCAAGCAGCAATGGAAGCAGTAAGTGTATAAATCAAATTTGAATGACTTCTTGAAGATCTTGTACTCGTCCATCTGCACAGCTTTCACCTCCATGCAATTGTGGCCATCTTGCAAAACCAGCTGCACAAGCCTTCCAAAGTGAATGGGGCAGTGGTTCTCCAATACTGGCATGTACTTGTTGAGCCAGGAGGTCCATGCCAGGCGACTCATCAAGGCATCATTGTTGTGCCCTGCTCTTGATGCAAAGGTGTAGGGATTATTTGGGAATGATGAAGGAGGGGGCAGTTCTGGCCTCGAGAAGGTGGACACAATGGGTTGTGATGCCGACTGTGAGGAACAATGGATGTGTGAGCAACATCAAGTCAGACAGGACGGAAGTGAGGGAAGTCATACCATGAAAGAGTTGTTACTCTGCATTTCCGAGGTATGCTGTGGGAGGAAGAAGAGTCAATCAGTGCTTCAGCAGCATTCATGGAAACTGACAGGCCAATGAATGACCTCCATGGTGTTGAGGACCAAAGCTTGAGATCGAGTTATCCTTGAGCTGTCCAGGTCATACATCTCATCACTGTCCTGGAACATTAAAGCCTCCTGTGATGCATGGTGAATGCTCGGAAGGGAGATGATGGTATGGGACATTGTTAATCCCATGGGGATGTCTGGGATCAAGGCTGAACTGGATGCTGGTGCTGGTGTGGAAGGCAAGGTCTGCATGGCATTAGTTGCTGCAGCATCCATCAGTGGGAGAACAGGAGTGAAAGGGGTATGGATGACTTCCATGGCAAATTGTTGCATGGGACTGTCAGGAGAGCACATGTTGCAAGGGATACAGCTGGGCTCTTGGGTGCAACATATGGCGAGGATCTCACCATCCATGCAGAGGGTGGTGGAGTATTGGTGACATTCTTCACCATGGACCACAATGTCCAGTTCTTCTATGCACTGCTTCTGCCTGGTCTTTTCTCCACAGAAGGAGGTCACCCTTTCAGTGTCGGTGACAAAAAACACATGAGACTCCTTTCCATCTTGGCCCACGCAACCCACCACCTGACTGTTGACTATGAGTCCATATGCCAGCCTGAAGATCAGCACATATCCAACATTGGATCTGTCCATGCCCTGCACGAAAGCAGTGGCGCACACCATCACCTTCAATTCCCCTTGGTCCCAGAGGTTGAGGCCATATGCCTTGGTGTTCCCAGCCTCAAATAGGTTGCTGTGATAGGAGGTGCACTTATTCTGGGTCGCAAACGATTCAACATTGCCTTGGGAGGAAAAGAACACAAGGATGTGTTCTTCATCCACCAAATGTCCCTTCAAAGCACAAACCAGGTGATTCAGAGACTCCCTTGCCATGATGGGCTCCACTGAAACCACATGGATTCCAATCTCTGGACAGTTCATTGAAGATCTGATGTTGGTGAGGTCTGAGACCTTGATGCCAAATGGTTTGATGAAGAGCTCCAGGCAATGGAAAGGCGCTGTGGCAGACAAGAGGGCAATTTGCATGTTCATCTTACTGAATTATTTGGCTAGAACTTTCCATTTTATGGTACAATTGGGATGGCAGTTGAGGATGTCATGAAATTTGTCGATGAACACTTTGCTGAACATTTCCCAAGGGGGGACACCAGGAGACTGTCCAAAGAATGGATCAGCAGCAGCTAGTGGAAAATCAGGTGAGAAAATGAAGGGGGGGGTTCATACCTGGCAAATGTCTGAGAAGAACAATGCTTGACCTGAAGGAACAGGATCTGAACGCTTTCCAGCATACTTTTGGAGAGAGTGTAATTGTGGCATCTCAGTCCGGCAGTAACAGCCTTGGAGTACTGTTTTTCGAGCAACACCATAAAGGGGCATACCATGATGGATTTCACCTCTTTGTCCATCACTGATGGAACCATCCACAGCATACTTTTTCCTCCCCCTGTCTTCATGAACCAAATATGGTGACATTAATAAAAATCAGTGCCACCAGTGTTGCATTAACACAATCCATTCTAATCCAGCTTTACTATATACTATTGGGTTTGGTGTTTTTTTTTTGTCCACATGGGTGGTCAGAAATGGAATGACAGAAATGAATGGTTGCCGATCATGCTGGCCTGGAAGACTTTAAGTTCAGAGTGTCACCACATGTATTCATTACAAAACCATCCTAAAAGTATCTCATACATATTTGATCTTTGGCTGCTAACATGCTCTCTTGCTGTGTCTGCAAAGATGGCAGGTCTTGGCATCCCCATTCTGTCATGAAATATGTGGTCACCAAACATTCTCCATAAACCCATGGTCCAACTGAATGCTCCAAGACAATGTCTGACATCAAACCTGTAGCACCCAGGAAAAGGTCTGGCTCCGCCTGCATGTGTGTCAATGCAGTCTTTGCAGTGTGGCCTTTTCCCAGGTTGAGCAAGTCTGGTCGGCGAACACAGTCCTAAGGCCCGAATCAGCAGGCACAGAGAGACTGGGACATTCAACATACTTATCAGCTGAGATGATAACAGAATGTTCGGTGGAATATTACCAAGCCTGGGATATGATTCTCAAACTTACTGTGTTTTGCTGGCAGGCATGACCCACCTTTGCAGTTGGCCTGAGACAACTTGACTCCATTCTACATCCCCATTCACATTGTCTTCCCCCCCAGTTAATATTAAGCCTCACAGCCCCTGTCTTCAAAACAAGTATACACTCACATGGGTTCACCATAGCATGGGGAATCATGAGTGTCGCTCGTTGAATTTCAGCATTCAAGAATGATATAGAACAGCCAGGCATTGCGACATCTAAAGCCAAGCAAGTGCACCACTTCATTGAGTTTCTTGACCTTCATAAGGCAATCTGGTCAACGGTTCTTGCAGAATTGAAGTCAGGAACAGACACATATATATTTGTATAGGAGGTCAGATTTTCTCACCCTCTCTTTGAGGAACTTGAGGCTGGAACAATAATTCATTACTTCATGGCTTAAGGTAGTCAGATTGACTTTCGGTTTGTCCATGATGGCAGAAAAAAATGAGTGATCAATTAAATCGGTTCATGATCATTTGAATTTTTTGAGTTTGGTGCTGTACAGTTTGGTAATGGTTGCGATTACAGATCCATTCAAACAGGTGTGTATGTAAGTAAGATTACTTTCCAAAGGGGTTTGCTGTGAGTTGGCATGGCACCGTATATAAAGCGAAATTATCGATCAACAATGCTAAATGTAAACTCCAATTGCTTGATGGTACTGGGCCGAGCATTTTGTGAATGCTCTCAGGAATGTTCACATTCTACAGCTCATTTATGGATGAGGTTGGTTTAAGTGTTTCATTTGAAAGCAGGGTGCTTCAAGAGATTCAATAGCACTATGGAAGTTAGATGTATGGGAGATGCTATGAAATTGTAGGTAATTGTGTACTACACCCTAATGCCAGCTTTTAGCAATCTCAACTGTCTCTCCTCCCTGTTCCTCAGACACCTTTCCTCCTCCTCCTTCTCATCTCTGGTGGGAGCTTCCACAATCACCACCTTGTCATCCTCATCCACGATCCTCTCCTTTCCTGTGCAGGCCTTCTTGGCGGTGGGTTCTGTGATCTTTACTTGGTTGTTGTCTCTGGGTCTCTTTGCCATCCTGATTCTCTCATTCCATGCCTTCAGGATGGCCTTATCTCTCAATGATGCCCTCATGATGGCATCATCTCTCTCCCTCTTCTCTCTTTCTTTGCTTGTCTCCATTGGAGTCTTGGACGTGAGGCACCATCTTCCTCTTTATCAAGGCTCTGTTAGCTGCTCCTTGTCTGGGTGCTGCCATCATCCTTCCGACCTTTACAACCCTTGGTGGTGCGCCATCAATAGGCTGGTTTGGTTTGGTTTGGCATTGGGCTTGCGTCATTGTAAGTTATTAATAAGGGATGAGAGGGCTGTAAGTCGAGAATTAATGTGATGGTTGCAGGAGAAAGTCAAAGATGTGTGTATTTGTAGTGAACCTGATAATGTGGGTAATGATGACTGACTGCTAAGTGGGGCTGCACTCCCTCTGTTCTGTAATGGGCAAAGAATTCTTTGGTTGTAATACCTGGGAGGAGTCACTGCTGGGCTGATTTGAACGTTAATGGTTTGTCCCCGCAAACATGGAGGCTCGTTGTTGATGAGACTGCACAGCATGCAGAGATGGGCAAGCACTCAATTCAATTGACAATGCAACATGCAAATATTAAATGTTCAGATATAACATGTTACGCCATGCACACAGACTACATAAAAGTGAGTCTCTCCTTCAGATAAACTGGTGTGGCATGGAGTATGGGCACTCAAAGTCAAAATGCCCAATGCCCAACCTCTTGACCGAAATGAGTATGCCTAGAATATACAAAGTGAACCTACTATTATCAAATGTTATACAAGCGAAGGTCAGTCATAAACGAGAAACAGAAATTCTAACACTTGATGCAATGAATGCATTCCACAACCGTACCTGTGCTTTAGGCATGTGACAGATACATGTACAGTAAGCAACAAAACTGTTGCAATGTTTGTATGAATTTGATTATTCTGGCTATATCATTGCAGGGATTTCTGCTATAAAAATGTGGATAAGAGCAATATTGTAGCCCTACATCCAGGCTACTATAGTCATACTATAATGAAGGTGTGAAACAATCCCCACCTCACATGATACTGGTGTATACCATAGTAACACTAGCAGAGTTCACTTTAAACTTCATTTTGACCTTCAAAAGTCCTCTGGTAGTTGTCCTTCTACTGTTTCCTCCTGTGGTGTTTAATTTACTATTTGGCTAATCAGCACAGGCAAGGCTGAAAATACCACTCAAGTCACAAGAGCACTTCTGGACATCAAGAACAAGCCTATGTCCTCTCAGACAACACACCACTACTTGAAGAAATCTGGTTTGAAGGTTGTAGTCAAGCAAAAACACCCTCCTCTCTCCTACTAGCATATTACTTAGGCCCTCTTCTGCCTTTTTCCAAGCCCACTTCCTTCCATCTGACACTAAATGATTAATTTTGGTTTTATCTGACCATATGACACTTTTCCAGTCATACACTATCCATTGGTACTAACTCATAGCAAAGTCTAATGTTGCTCTCCTATGACACTTGGAGAGAGGAGGGTGTTTTTGCTTGACTACAACCTTCAAACCAGATTTCTTCAAGTAGTGGTGTGTTGTCTGAGAGGACATAGGCTTGTTCTTGATGTCCAGAAGTGCTCTTGTGACTTGAGTGGTATTTTCAGCCTTGCCTGTGCTGATTAGCCAAATAGTATATTAAACACCACAGGAGGAAACAGTAGAAGGACAACTACCAGAGGACTTTTGAAGGTCAAAATGAAGTTTAAAGTGAACTCTGCTAGTGTTTTGTATTTACTTCTATTTATTCTAGGCATGCTCATTTCAGTCACGAGGTTGGGCGTTGGGCGTTTTAACTTTGAGTGCCTCTAGTGGTAACTGGAGTCTATCTCCATCAGCTTTCCTGACAGCTAGAGTGAGTCTGTTGCCCAAGTAGATTGGAGTGACGCACATGAGATAACATTAGACAACTCCTGATCAATTAATTATGAACACATGCACAAGTATGGTGCTAAGTGATTGATTAAACCAATTCATCCATGTCTAGACTTCTTACACCTCCTGCTGACCTCCCCTGCTATCATCTCCAAAAACAAACTTTGCAAAGGAAAGGCAGGTTTTGGCACTCCCAATCTGTCATGAACTTTGTCCTTCATAAAATGAGTGATCATGAAATGTTCTCCGTTGTCCCAAGGCCCAACTGAATACTCCAGAACCCTTCCAGAAATATAGAGCATGGTGCCAGGAAAATAATCCAGCTCAGCCTGCACATCCACTAATTTTATGGTGGCAGCATGGCCAACACCATGAGACTGAACTCATGCAGTGAGGCATTTTGATTTCTGATGCCAGGCAGGCTGGCAGCTTCATGGAGATCCTCAACCTGTATAAGCAAAGAATTTGACCTCGGCTCTGAAGATTCAAGGTTGCACAGGACTTACCTAGCTTTATGGAGGAGGTGAGGGTAAACAACCCCTTCTTTTAAAACCTTGACAGTGGAAGATGTGTTCAGCACTTCCACTATCTTGGTCATCAGCGCAATCCTTAGGTGGTTAGACTCATCCTGCTGTTGCTGCATGAAGGAACAAATAAAAAAATCCACAACTCAGCCCCCCACATTGCAAACTTAATCAATTTTCAAGTTTTGGTACTGTATAGTTTGGTAATAATGCCTCATTGTCAAGGTGACTGCATCTGAAGTCCCTAAGGATATAATTATATGAGCATGTGAAGATCTTCATGTTTGGGTCTATGTTCTGGGGGAAAATCAATCAATGATTGTTTGTTCGAACTGCAGGGATGGAATGGCAAACATTGTGCATAAGGTGAACCTTAAACTGTGCTTTTGCCTTGGCAATGCTACAGTCAGACCACAGGAAATGCTTACAAAAACCTTAATGAAAGATAGGAATGTTTGGTCAAGACATCTGCAACCAGAGGCTAGGCATGATTTATATACTGAGGTCAAAAACAGAAGAACATGAGACAGCACCTACTTATCCACACAGCCTCTTAGTTAGACCCTAAGAAGGCCAGGACCTTTCAACTGCAGTTTTTGTCTATGCAAAGGAGTGTGGTATATGTTGATGTCATGAGCAAGGAGGCATTGATGGGGTGAACTGATGGGATCGGTTGTTGGTCTATCATAACTTTGTGTGTAACATTCTGTAGGATACATTTGAATACAGCTATATACATATTAATAGACAGTGTTTGGTAATAACTAGAGTCAGAGTCAGACCCGAGATTATTGGGCAACCTGCGTTCGACCTACAGGTATCAGAAATGTATAAGGTGTTATCATGAGCAAGGAGGTGTTGACGTTACAGGACAAAGGGTATATTATCTTAATATTTGGTCAAAATTTTTCCATTAACAAACTTTGTGTTTTTCATCATATCCCAGGCAAAAAAAAGTGTAGAAAAAGGAAGAACACAAGGTGATATAAATCAAAAACTGTCTAGAAAGTGATTACAATGAAAATACTATCTTCCTTGCATTCATAGACAAAAAAACAAACACAATATAATCACAGTTTAAATTCACTCAAAGTGTAAGTTCATAACCTATTGAAAATATGGTCATTATGCGGTTGCAAGGAAAAAAGGAACAAAAAGATGTCACAAAGCAAATGTCATGTCTGGTTAAAATGTGTACAAATGCTGAACAAAAATTACATGTGAGAATAGAACTCAAGTTGATATAAATTAAGGAAAATGTGTGCAAAAATCAAGTTATTATTGTTATTTTACACCAGAATTAAAAGTGACCGAAGTTTGTCTGAGATCACACTGGGTTCAAAATTTGATCAGTGGGCAAATTGGTCCCTGCCCCCAGTGTGCTTCAAACGATTTTCTGGACTATACAATGGCAGTTGTGGTGTTTGCAGAAACTGTTGACAGAAGGCATGTCATAGAATCTCGTCAGATTAGCAAGGACATCTCAGGGGTTCGCACCTTTGGATATGAATTCAAATCATGCGCCACCCCTGGGTGTCAGCCAGTGCCAGCAGATATGCGCATGCACAACAACAGTCCAAGAGTTCACCTTCACTGCTTGAAATGCAAGTGGAGGTCTTCCGGATCTGCAAGCTGCATGCACCTCAGCTCTTCTGGCATCATTTCCCTCCATTGACTGACTTACAAAACTTTTTTGTTGAGATCACCAATTCTGACAATACTCAATCTGCACCACCTCGTGTTGTGAAGAACAGGGAGAACAAGAGGAAGAAGAGGAAAATCCAGGCTGAAATTGCCTTGGACATGCAGGAAGATTCAGAGATGGTAACCAATGATGCCAACAATGACTCTATGGAGGTTGCGATGGCCAACTGCATGATTGACTCTTGAAATCATTGTATAACTCATGGTTGGAGACAATGTGGCATAAATGCAAGTAGTGTCTTCGATGTACAATGGATTGGACAGAACATTTGATTTCCCCACCTTTTGTGATGATACGAAGTATGGATCATATGAATCTAGTATGATATATGCCTCCACGGACACACCTTGACATGATAGCAGCCTGTGGACATATGAGAAGCCAGCTTGGCACATCTGATGAACTAATGTGAGATCACTGTGCTGTGCCAGCACTGTTGATCTATAAAATCATTGAAATCAGCTGTACAACATTACAGGTCATCATCAGACAAGAAGAATATTCATAATCATCTCTCTGGAGATGCTCAGACTACCGCGATGAAGTTCCTGTACAAGAGTTGATGGCAATTGGTGTAAAACAATGTAGGGTATAGGGCCATCAGTTGAGGCCATGGATCAAATGGGGATCTAGCACAAACATGAACACACAAGCTTAAGACTTTATATAGCTGCCCATTTTGTAACTCAGTAGTTTGTTTGTAAATGTCCCAACAGCGGAGAGGCAGTTCAAACCTGCTGCATGCCTGTTATGATGGACCAGAAACACATGGGGTACATACCGCTTCCTAAGAGATACGTTACAGTATGGTTGGAATTGTCATACTATATCATTCTACACACGAACATGTAGAGACTGTGGGAGGAGGAGGAGAAAAAGGCAAAGAGGAAAGCCCAGAAAGAGAAGGCTAGGTTGCTGCGTTGCACTACTGGTATGCTAGTGGTGCAACACATGCTGGCTAGGTTGCTAGCTGTTGATGAATTGGTGAGCTGGTCTCATGACACTGACACATCTGGTCAAGAGAGAGTTCTTGCCCTTGATGAGTGGAAGATTTGTTCGTCCCGCAACTGGTTCAACATTTCTTACGAGCAGGTCCCTTCCAGAGACCATAAATTCCTAAATGCAGATCCAATCAGGCCTGAAAATTGAGTTCTTTTTGGTGAGTTTGTCTCCTATGGTTGGGCCCTTGGCAAATCTGACTCTGAATATGCAGAAGAGGGATGGAACATCAAGGAAATGGACTATTGTCGCCCCCTGATGACACAGCAGAATGGATTGATGGTGAGATTGATGGTTTGCCAGAGATGTTTTGAGATATGTTGAAACCTCAGGCCTTAACAGCATTGAATGCGCAAAACTGTTATTTTGAGACTAAATATGACGAGAAGGCAAAGCTCCTGGAGTGATGGCATGAGGGGCATGATCCTATTCCGCATTTTTGGAGCATTAAACAGTAGGATTGGACAGCTATAGGTAAGGTGCCAGACGTCTTTTCGTGGTGTTCATCTCTGATCAATGTGTATCTCACAGGTAACAGCCCTTGGCATAATCCTATCAACCTTTTGTACTTTGTCCTCACACAAGACCCTCTCTATGATGATATTGTGGAGTTCACCAGAGACCTCGATGGCTTGTTCATGCTTGTTGTCAATGAACCTGAGATGAAGCCAGTTTACAAACTTGCTAGTCAGCTTTGGCTTGGAGAGCTGACTTGGAGAGAATTTGGGGAAAGCTTAATGAAGGATCACTTGCATCTTCGAAAAGCCATCTCAGCCACCTTGGAAATAAAAGGTAAGAAATAGTTGCATTTTGTGTTGTCACTCACATCCAGGCCACTCCTTTTCAGACCTGGACAATGTGTTCAATAACTTGGAGGCTCGTATGGTCTTGGAGGGTTATGTTTGCTGACACCATTTGCAGCCAGGTTCGCCTTGGGATGTGAACAATGACATACTATGGTCATCCTTAAGGAGAGTAAATGACAAGAAGTACAAGTCCGGTTGGTCATGGATTATTTCAGAGATTGTGTTGGGAAAGGAGATACAAGACATGTTGGAAGTGGCTGGGCTGTGGTGGAAGAATTCACAGTCCAGTCAGTGCTTATTTGAGTTATTCATATATCCATTGACTTAACCTGATCTTTACAGAGAAAAAGCTGCAAAGGCGCTGGAAAAGGCTACAGCCATTGAAGAAGTAGATGATGGTGCTGGCGATGATGGTGAGCAGAAGTTGCATTGACATATCATCCTGGTCCTCTGAATTTTGTTAGACCCTTCTGTATCTGACGTGGAAATGCAGGAGGAGGATGAACCTCTGGTAGAAGAGTCTGATGGTCATGTATATCCAGGATCTGATGGGACTGGTGAGATCTGGAGATATTGTCTTTTATTGTTAAACCTTCTCTGAATGCAAAGTTTCCACAGGCAATGCTGGCATTGGACAGAAGGATGCTATGCAAAATTCTGCTCCCTCAGATCAGCAGCAGCAGGTGGAAACCAACAATGGACAAGTAGAAAAGACATTGGACACTAGTTCTTCTGAAACTCAAGCTAGAGTCGGCCCCTCTGTTACTAGTATCCCCTCAGCGACACCCAAGCAGATACTTGCCATTGAACAATTCTATGAATTTAACAAACACTTATCCATCAAAATGTATACAGCGGTAATGAAATCACACTTCTCATCAGAGCATGCCAGGAGCATCAAAGAATTTCTGGAAGCCATGGGCGCTTTGGGTCCATTGACTAGCGAAACAGCAATGAGAGTTCTGGAGTTACCATTTTGTGAGTTTTTTCATCGAGTTGGTGTGATCGAGGCAAGAAAAGAGGCTGGACGTTTGAAGGAAGATTTTTGTGATGACGTACTTACATTGAACTGTCCGGATCTTGTGCATTGCGCTTTTGTTAAGGTTGTGCTCAAAGATATCGGATCCGAAGGGCTTTGGCCTCAGCTCGTATGCTGTGCCCCTTTCCCGAGTATAGCCCTGTATTTCAGAATACTATACTTGTCATATCCAAAGGTAAGAGTAGTATCATATTCCTATCTGAAGATAAGGATTAGTATCATATACTTATCTGAAGGTAAGGATAGTATTGTATTCCTATCTGGATGAAAGGAATAGTATCATATACTTATCCAAAGGTATGTCCGGATATCAGATGGAAGTATAAGGGCTAGTCTAGACAAGTCTAAGACTAGAAACTTAACAGAGTGTAGACTATCAGATACAATCCTTAAGTCTTGGAGGGTGACAAGAGTTGATAAGACTCTAGTCCAGATAGCAGAATGAGGACAATCTAGGATGATATTTGAACTGGGGTGCTACAGGACATATACAAGAGTTTATATACAATAGAACTAAGTGAAAGGCTATGCACAAAGTATCACAATGTATAAGCAACACTTATTACAAGTCAAACATAGGCCGGAAGTTAATCACAGGTTAACAGATCAGTCAACATAGCTGGAAGTAATCATAACTGATATACTGGAAGGGAAGATATACTAAATGGAGGAAATAAGTAATGTTTAATGTTATATGAACAGGATATGAATGATGAAGCTTATTGTGACAGATCTGGTACAGATCTGTAGATTGGATCTGATCAGATCTGACATCCAGAACTTCGGATGAGAAGTACAAATATATGGAATATGACAGCTTCCCAAATCAGCCAATTACCTATGTGAATATATACATATGCTGTTCTTGCCCATGCTCTATGTTGTTAGGATGAAATGCTGAAGACATACTAAAGTTTGGTGCTGTCAGTTCCGATGTATTTTAGGAATCGTCATCAGATATTGGAATAAATTATAAATATCTGTTTGTTGTGTGTGAACATGATGTCCTTAACAACTATTACACCAATTGCTCTTCAGCCGATAGCATACCAATTCACATGATCTCCATGCATGACATTTAATTGTTTGTCATGCATGGAGATCATGTGCCTTTGTACATTGTTTGTTGGACAGCAATTACCAAATATAGAAGTCAGACTTTGGTCAGTAAAATCTCGAAGGGATTTATGTGTACTTCACATTAATTGCTGTTCAACCGACAGTGTACCAAGGCACATGATATCAATGCACAACATTTGCCTGTTTGTCATGCATGGATATCATGTGCCTGGGTACGCTGTTGGTTGAACAGCAATTAATGTTAAGTACACATAAATCCCTTCAAGATTTTATTGACTGAAGTCTAACTTCCATATTTGGTTATCGATCATGTGCTGCATTTGTGCGCATTTGTGGCTGCAGGTTTATTTATCTCTGTTGTATTTATGTTTATTTGGCTGTGGTTCATTTTTGTCTTTTGTTCATTCTCTTCTCTCTCTCTCTCTCTCTCTCTCTCTCTCTCTCATTCTTTTATTCTCTGACTCTACTCTTTTGTCATCCAACTATCTGGTGCCTGCCTGCCTGTAGTGGCAGGTGCATCTTGATTATTCAAGAGTCGCGCTGGGTGGGGTGGTACTCCCTCTGCCCTGTAATGGGCAGACCATTCTTGGGCCGTTTAGGCTTGGGAGGAGTGACTGCTGGATGGTTTATTGTGTCTGTTTGAGGTGTGCATGTCCTTGTTGGTCTGCCGCCTCTTTTGGTCTCTGGGGGCTTTAGGGTAGTGCATGTCCTTGTTGGTCTGCCACCTCTTTTGTGTCTCTGGGAGCTTTAGGGCAGTGCATGTCCTTGTTGGTCTGCCACCTATCTTGTGTCTGTTTGAGTTGTGCATGTCCTTGCCAATCTGCCACCTGTCTTGTCTTTCTTTGGGGCTTGTATGTCCTTGTTGGTCTGCAACTGTGTTTTTTTATTTGTTGCAAACTAACTGCACGCTATTCTGCATCTTCCTGCTACATCAGCGATCAATAAGCATTGTGCAAGGCTACAATTGTCTTTCCCTTTGACTCATGGTGGGTTTGATCATAACTTTGGCCCCTGGTACCTGACTAGCTTGATTATCATAGCACCCAGCCTGTTTGGATACTTCTTCCAATAATCTACCTGGCCTAGGAGTATGACAGTATCATGTGAGTACCAAGTTGCATATCATCTCTATCTGAATGTGATAATCAGACTGGCTCTGCATCAACAACTGTCTTGAGGGATATTATAGGGCAATCCCCAAAAGGTTAGTTATCCTTCCTCTCGATCATCAAAAGGTCCATCGCAGACTTATGATTTTTTAAGAGGAACTCTGCATTGATGTTGTCAGGATCATTGTGCAGGTCTCTCTGTAACCTGATTCAAGATGTCTGTTTCTGGGCAATGTGGGGCCTTGCTTCAAAAGTTCTAACAACAGCAGAGTTATGCAAGATTGGATACATACTAGAGGATGGTATGCCGCAAAGGGGGATGCCAACAGCCAGATGATATTAAGGAACACCCTAATGCGCTCCATCATTACAGGACTGGTAGCAAGAAACAGCAGACAAGACTGGAAATTCTTGAGGTCCCTATTCTGTATTTGCTGTATCACTTCATGTCTCACTATCTTTGTTGCTCTGCTTGATAAATGACCACCATCTATGCTTAAATTCATGTCTTGATGCATGGACAACCGCAGAAGAAGTTGTGAATTTTTGTTGTTGGTTATCAAGCTTGCACTTATGAGCCCCCATAATTGACCATCAAATCTCTGAAGATGTCTTGATAGTACAGTAGCCCCAGCAGAGCATTTATTTGTTTTGTATCGGCAAAGTTGATATCACTGGAGAAAGTGTCAGTCTTCAACATTTGTCATTAGCCTCTACACACAATCTCCGCTAGGCAAGATGCTATTGATATAACTACTGGTGTAATTACTCTAACCCATGCCATATTCAAGGGTATCAGTTGAACTTCAAGGGAGCCATGATCCCTGCTGCAAGAGATCACAGATTTCCTAATGCAAGCATTAAGAGCTTTTCTGGATCCATCCACAACAGTGAGTCCTTTTTCCAAATGATTCCTTCGAATCACATTTGTTCATCTGCATATTGTCCTCTCAAGATAGCACCATTTCCTGCCCTATGCTGTCTCACCATTCGGGGCATCACAGGCAATGCCTTTGATTAGATATGTTGTTTTCCCTTCTGTCAACTTGATTTCTTCATCTGACCATAAAGTCATCTACTTGGTTTTGAAATCAGAAACATCCATCCAGAAACCCTCCTATATTGTGCAGTGGCATGCCTCCACATTTTGCCTGCATTGTAGCATTTTGCTTTCTTGCTGGTGACTGTAAATGAGCAAGTCTGAAAATTTTCATGCTAGCTCTGGGTCCCTCGCTCCAAGCACTCAAGCTACAAATAACTCATGTGTGGCAATGTTCAGTCTTGGTATATACTGTATGTATAGTTTGATAATATGATTACTGCATGGTCCTGGCTGAAGCCCATCAACCGCTCAGGGGCAGTGAGTCTTCAAGCCTGCAACAACATCTGGTGCTGTCCACAAGGTCTCATGGCAGGCAAATATTGACTGCTACCCTCAATTACAAATTCAATAAAATAAAATAAAGCAAAGTAAAGTAAAATCAACACTGATTTGACTACCTAATGTGGTTGACATTTTGAGGACCACACCGCAACAATACACAATGAATCTCGTGTGATATCAATGTGTCCACTGTGACCAAAAATTGTCAAAGGCAGCTTGTGGACAATCATTGTCCCCAAGTGTTTGGGACTCATATATTATGACACATCAGAGAAGGTTCTGTCCTCAACCCTGTCAAGTGCTACTACATACATGTCAAAAAAAAAGCACAACCACCAAGTCTAACAGCCTGCCTAGAAAAAAGGCCAAGGTTGGAGCCTACTTCAGCAGCATTTCAAGATCTGCTGCAGGAGAAGTTGACATCGGGAGTATGGTTGGTTTGACCAGTGCTACATCAACCCCATTCCAAGTGTCAAACATTCTTGTGCATGACAAGACCATGCAAGATGACTCTGGCATCATCAACACACCATCTTCAACTCACACAGTCCAAACCAGTGCCCCCAACCCTCCCTCTCCAGATGTCACAGTCGGTACCTTCTGTCATTTTTGTTGTGACCAGGCGACTTCTCCTCATAAGCATGAATAAGTACCATTAATATCATTGCAGCTCAAGAGTCCAATGCTTAATGATGAGTGATGGACAGTTATTCACATCCATCTTGCATATGTGTGGAGGTGCACACAAGTCCAAGTTGAAGAAGCTGGCTCCCGGTGCGATATTCATGGATCGTAACATCAAAGCTGGGTTCCCACCCATTCAGACGAATACTCTGGCATGCTCCAACACACCAGAGGGCACACTGGCGGGACAAATACCACAATCACTGAGATATTTATATGGTCAAAACAGAAATAGGTTTCAAACTTGGAAAAAAGTATCTTCTTCTGGGCTGGTACATATCATAGAGGGTATTCCTAGGAATGATATGAGCTAAGAATTAAGAAAATCAGCGGTTTGGTTATGGAGATATGGTCAAAATACTGACTTTTTGACCCCCTCACCATATCTCAATACCATCAACCTCCAGAAGCTCTGGGACCATTCCCAATCGATTCTTACACTTGAAAAACCATAGGACAGGTGTTTACAGTATCGCTCTTGTGCCAAAATGAGACACAGTGAGATATAGGGGGTAGGAGGGGGGAGGGAGACCCTGCATAACTCAAGAATGCAATTTTTTCTGGGAAATCTGGCTTGACCATCATGTTCAGAATGTTCAATAGTCCTCAGGAAAAATGCTCTTGGAGTCCTGGCAAGTCATGGGAAGTCTGTAAAAATCAGTCTTTGTAGGGGGTATCAAGAAAACTGACATATGTCATTTCAGACAGGCTCAAGTCTCTGGGTCTGTCAAGCTCAAGACATCTCAGCTGATCTTTACCATCATTTTCAGACATTTCAATAACCTCAAAATCAAGTCCTGCATGAACCCCAGCAAGTAATATGAAGGATGTAAAAATCAATGTGGGGGGGAGCGGTGTGACATAGGTGGCCAACTTTGGAACCTGATTTTTTTTCAACAACTTTGGCTTGACAATCCAGTTCAGAGTGTTCAATAACCTCAAAATCAAGCCTGAACTGAACTTCAGCAAGTGATATACAGATTAGAATCTTGGGAGAAGGTGCTTTATGATAGTGGTACTGCTTATATAATCAAAAATGCAGTCAGCTTCAATCATCTTCAGTCTTGCTATTTTGGTCAACATAAACCAAAAAATTTCTCTTCCTTTCTTCTTCCTCACTTACTATATTGTTGTTACTATGTAAATTTCGCTTTTTTGATACTTATGTACCTATAAATTCTCTCTGGGTGTCACTCCTCTATGGGAGTCACTCTGCCAATGGCAGGCCCAGTGTTTTTTTTTTGCTTTTTTTACTTTTATTATTATTTTGTACCTACAAACTTCTCGCCTGAGTGTCACCCTTCTATGAGAGTCACCCTGCTGATAGCAGGCTCAGGTTTTCACTGTTTGTTTACTTTTCTATCTATAAATTCTTTCTGGGTGTCACTTCTCTATGGGAGTCACTCTGCTGATAGCAGGCCCAGTTTTTTTTTCACTTTTTTCATTATTGTGTATTTACAAACTTCTCTTCTGGGTGTCACTCCTCTATGGGAGTCTCCTGTTGATAACAGGCTCAGTTTGCCATTTGCCTTTTTCACTTTGTGCCCTTTGTACATCCAAACTTTATCTTCTAGGGCAACTCCTCCATGGGAGGCCTCTGTTGATAACAAGTCCAGCTTTTTATTCGCATTTTTTGCACTTTGTACTACATACATTTTTCCTGAGTGTCACTCCTTCATTGGAGCCAACCTGTTGACAACAGGCTGAGTAATTTCACTTATTAGCACATATGTAGTTTTATGGTTGGAACCCAGCTGTTTCACAATTTTTACACTTGTGTAGTAACACACCTCTCTACAACAGAATAAATGATTTTTGCTTCTAGGAGGATTTGTGAATTATGTCACCCTGGATAAGTGTGTGAATGACAAATGTTTTGCTTCCAAAAATATTTGAAGTAGAGTTACTCTCTACTGGTGGAAGTGAGAAATTCATCAGATTATATTTTGGCTTTTGTGCCATTTCTACCTATAAGCTTCTCTCCTGGGTATCACCCTTCTGTGCAAGTCACCCTGCTGATAAGCAGGCCCTGTTTTCTTTCAATTTGTTTGCCCTTGGTACCCAAAGCCTTCTCACTTGGTATCGCTAATGTCATTGATTTTATTCCTTTCACAAGATACAACCTTATCTGATATTGCTGATATGTGAAATAATGCAACATTTTATCATGTGTCTTCCAATGACAAATGTGGTCAATTAGATCCAAAAAAACCTCTTTCTTTCTTCTGACTGACTGACTGACTCACTCACTCACTGTGTCTTTACTTTTTTACTTTACTTTACTTATAGATATGTGGGCTTGTGTTGGTGTCACTCTGCTATGAGGGTCCTATCATTGATAATGGTGCCAATATATTTTTCTTCTGAGGCTTTTTTTTACTTGTTACTTTATCTTACCTTACTTTACTTCACTCAATATTATATTGTGGATAGTAAAGGGCATCATGATAATCAGGATACTGTATCACATTACAGGGCTTACTGCAAGGAGGACATTGTCTGTCACCAAGGAAGTGAGCAAAATGGCAAGGCGACTTTGTAAGAAAACCCTGCAAACACACAAGCCATACTATGATGAAGGAATAATTAAGTCACTTGACTCACATGTGCCAGTCTGTATTATCACAAGCTCAGGGTATACAGATACAGAGCATTGGGGAAGGAAAATTAACTACTTGTAGCGCTGGTTCAAATCAAAGAAATTTAAATTGAGACACAAAGTGACTAAGATGCACTAGTTTGTGTTCTTGCATGCTTCTTAGCTTATCCAGCTATAGAATTTTTTGGAAGGATATTGGCCTGTATTATTGTAATTTCAGCATATACACACAGAAGACACTTGATCAATTCAAAGTTCAAAGAGAATTGAGTTGAGCTACATATTAATTCACATGCACAAGTTTGTGTACTTGAATGCTCATGAGTGTATCTAACTGCAGAGAATTTGGTTTGGATTGTTTGCAAAGGAAATAATACACAGCGCTCAACTAAAGATGTAGAAGTATGTTTGTGCAAGTTTAAAGTATTCCCAAGGTATATTCACATGGGGGCATTTGCAGGAGGCTGACCATTATGATGCAACAGAACCTTTTTCTACTAAAGTGTAATCAGGGGATATGTTACCCTCTAGTAAATTTCCCTCTTTCCTTCTCACCATTACCTTCACAGCTGGTTTCTTGCCTCAATAAGCCTTTGCCATCAATGATGGTAGCCACCATTCTATTCCTTGTTCTATTCTTACTATTCATGTAACCCTTGGACCATGGTGGGTGGTCTCTTGCCTCCATAGGAATTCACTGTTGATGATGGTGGCCATTTTCCTGTCTATTTGTCCTGGTAGCATCCTATGTCCTTCTAAATAATGAAAATTGGTTTCTCACCTCTATGGGAGCTCACTTTTAATAATATTAGTCACATGTATTGTCTATTATCTCTGATTGTATAGCCCTGCAATACTCTGAATAATTGTAAGTTGTTTCTCACCTCTATTAGCATTCACTATTGATGATTTTGACCACCTTTCTTCATCATCCCATTCACACATCTTTGTCTTTAAGTGTTAGCATTTGTCAGTGTGAGTAAAGCACCATCATATCCACTGCAGCAATAAGTGCATTATGTTCTAGACAAACAGAAAATGTTGTAGCATTATCATACTTCAAGCATGAAACTCACATTGCATGGATGTGTGGTTAATGCACTTTCTGATGTGAACCATCTTGAATGATTGGTATCTCTGTGAGGCTATTTAGCAGTAGGTGATGTGTTTAACCCTAATGAAGCTATTAATAATTGTCACTGACCATGGCAGTTGAACTTGTTGCAAGCTCCTTTTTTATTTTGGTTAAACTAGGTAACTAGTAATTTTTCCTGTAAGAATATTTGCAAAACAGAATAATTATTGCCAGATAGAAAAGGATCTTCTATCATCAAAGATAAGCAAGTGACTTGCTGGACAAAAAACCATTGCCTGATCATAAAAGCATGTTATAATATTCACAGTGACATCAGAACATGTTATTGTGATCAGGTATAATGTTCATAGTCAGGTAAGATTTTCTGCACATTTGATGTCTCCATTTATATAGACATAATTGTGTGACATAGTTGACCCCACAGTATAAAGCCTTCCTTTCTTCTCAGGTATAATGCTCCAGCCCAGTTGACCACACTAGGAAGAAAGGAAGGTTTCATACTGTGGGGTCAACCATGTCACACAATCATGTCTCTATATGGAGATGTAAATGAACAGACATTTTACCTGACTGTGATATCACTACCCAGTCAATGCCCTTCATATGAATTGGAAAATTTTACTGAATATTTAACTTCCTGGGAAAACATGATTCCTCCCACCCCCTCCCTTTTGTTTGACTCTCCATGGTCAGGAGACTATTCTTACTAGAGGACTACTTGTGTGATATAAAATTACTGATTGCAGACAGCAAAAAATCTGTGCCAGATACTAATCATGATATAATGACCACCAGAGGATTATTTAATAATATATTTATATTACATCTATAAGCTAATCAACACTCACTTCCTCATGAGCATGCCCAGATTCTCCTACATCAATGAGAAATGGCCTAGGTTTGCAAGGACGTGGAGGAGGGGGCACTCTCTTGTTTCTCTTGTCTATTGTCATCTTTTTGTTGATCTCCCGACGCTTTTGCCTATCTGTCTTCCTTCTCAGATTGCCATCAGTGTCAAATGGTTGTGAGTCCATCAGGTCAGCTGCAAAAATGTGCTTTCCTTTAGTCAGCTTGACTGTACAACGTGCTTTTGGGGCTCTCCTCTGACTATCTGACCCCCTTCCAATTGAGTCAATTCTGTAAAATGAAGGATTTGTTATGAATACAATGGAATCATTCTTCTGCATCCACACTCTTGCACCACTTGCAGGAAGACAGTGCAGGCCTGAAAACACCTTGCACAACTCTTCTTTAAGGGATTCCTGCTGATTCTCTGTCATTGCCTCCATCATCCTGTGAAATTCCATGATATATCCATCTCCTTCCCATAGTCTAGACCACTGGGTCTTCTTTCTATGGGAAGCATTGGGGTCAGGGACAAAAAGCTGACATCTGTCCATAAATGATCTTGACTTGGGACCCATGCGACCCAGAGTCACGCCAGTACCATCATGCAGCCCAGAATTGCATGCCTCAAAGGTGACTGTACTGAGGGTGTCATCGATGCTGGTTATTGTCCAGCACTTCAAGGCTGTCATATCCCATACATTTGTGCTTCTCATCCAAAGTTCCGGATATCAGATCAGATCAGATCCGATCCACAGATCTGTACTGGATCCGTCACAATAAGCTTCTTCAACCATATCCTGTTCATATAACATTAAACACTGCTTATTTCCTCCATTTAGTATATCTTCCCTTCCTACGATAGCCATCCGGATCTTCAGATATGATAAGTATAGTATTCTGAAATAAGGGGCTATACTTGAGAAAGGGGCACAGTGTACAAGCTGAGGCTGAAGCCCTTCGGATCCGATATCCTTTTTGAGTACGACCTTAACAGTATATTCAAACTCACACCTTTCCGAGTATACTTACAACACTCTCCATGGCACCTACTAGAACTGCACAGAACTCCCTCCGTAACACTGGACTTGTGTCCATGCAACGAGACCCTACACCCATAGTCAATACCTTCACCAGTTTTTCTCAACATCGCACTAGTATTTCCAGACCAGCTCAGAGTATATCTGAGTTGATGAGCCGTAGGCATCCAGAAACCCCTATGCATACTCCATCCGGATTAGGCCTGGACGATGAAGATCCTGACGATGAAGATGATGATACTCCAGGTGGAAACCCACCCGATGATGAAGGTGGAGATCCAGATGATGAACCAGACCATGATAAAGATGATGGTCTTAATGCTCAGGACCGCGTTTTTATGTGGTTATCCAAGGCCATCAATAACCTTGCGTGTAATAACCGACGCACTTCCTCTTCAGACAACTCCAAAGTCAAAGTTCACGAGCTGGATACCTTTGACGGATCCAAGCCTAGGAAGTTATGCGCATTCTTTGTTCAGTGCGAGCTTAATTTCCAAAGTAAACCCAAGACTTTCCGTTCAGACCGGGCCAAAGTTAACTTCGCCTAGTCCTATCTTAAGGGCATGGCCCTCGAATGGTTTGAACCCGACCTCCTTTTGGACGGGTTAAGTCCTCATCCAGATTAGATGGACGACTACTCCGAGTTCATGTTAGAACTTCAAACTAATTTCAGACCCCATGACCCATCCGGAGATGCTGAGATGCAACTCGAGCAACTCAATATGCGCGAAAGACAACGCATCAACAAGTACGTTGTAGAATTCCAGAGGCTTGCTTCACAAGTCCACAGATGGGGTGATGGAGCCTTACGTCACCAATTCTATAATGGACTTCCAGCTCGTATTAAGGATGAAATCAGTCGCATGGGTAAACCCGCTACCCTCTCAGAATTCAAAACCCTTGCCCAGACTATCAATGCCCATTACTGTCATATCCCAGATCCTGGACCTATTGTATAGTCGGATTATGGACTAATCCTTAGATTAGGATCCTAAACTTCATCCATAACCAGTTCCAGTCTCATCCACTATCGCAGTTGTCCAACTACCAACTACCGCTCATCTGTCCGATCCGATATATGGATCCGATCCGATATGCCTATCCGATCCGGATCCGATACGATAAGCTTTCTTATTCATTACCTGTCCATATAACATTAACACAGCTTATACCTTTATCCAATATGCCTATCCGCTCCGGATCCAATATGATAAGCTTTCTATTCATTACCTGTCCATATAACGTTAACACAGCCTATTCCTTTATTCGGTATTCTCTACCTTTCGGATAACCGGTTCTATACTTACCCGATATCTTTGCTATTTGTCTGTGACTGGTACTCGGTTGTTTACTTATCCGTTATGCTTACTGATCCGTTATCCTTGACTGCGCTAATGTACATAGCCTCGGACACTGCCTCTGATTATTCCGTTAGCTACCTACAGTATATAAACTCTTGTACATCTCGATAGATCCTCAGTTCGAATATTATTGTCTTGCAGCATTCTTGTCCTCGCACATTAGTGTTGTAAGGACCCCTTCTCTATCCTTTGGGCCTAGGGATTGATTCCCTAGGCCAGAGCTCCGCTCTTCCGCATTTCCGGACTTCATCCATTTCCGGATTCTACCTCAAGCCTAAAGGATTGTATCCTTAGGTTGAAGTCTTGTCTTTCCGATACTTACACTCCTTCCGATCCTTATCCAACTCCGTCTCTACCCAAGGGTAGTCTATATCCATCCGCGTCCGCTCCGGAACCCCTATCCGGAACTCCGGACCACTCTTCCTGCCTCGGACTGTGTCCATTGCAGTATTTCCACCCTATGCCTTCACCAAGGATTGATACGCGCACTTATTCTACTTCCTATCAAGTAGACGGAACTCCATCCGAGTTTCCGATACTCGTCCGGAAGTTTCCCGCACTCATCCGGACGGTTCCCGCGCTCATCCGGAAGTCCTTCGGACGCTCCACCAGAGTTGTCTGCCTCCGGAGTCCTCTGGACTTCGTTAGGACCCTATTGGACTTTATCCGAAATTAAGGGCACCGTACTCAGGTGAGGGGCACAGCGTATGAGCTGAGGCCAAAGCCCTTCTGAGTCAGTCATACTCACCCCTCCGAGAGATTGTATGCACCGGCGTGCCACGGTCTTTAACAATTACTGGGAACATAAGGGTGAGATTTCTAGGGAAACCAAGTCCTTATCATCCAATCCTCCGAAACCCTCCACATCCAACCACGCTAGTTCTCATCCGTCTGGATCCGGAAATCATAGATCTGGACAGAACAAATCTGCTAAACCCACATCTGCATCTACCTCGTCCACTCCTAAAGCTCCATACCTTAATACCAAGCTGGGTAAGGACGGAAAGCTTACGGCCAAGGAACGTCAAAGACATTTAGATAAGAAACTCTGCCTATTCTGTGGTGGACCTGGGCACACTGCTCGGGACTGCACTAAGTCGACCTCTCGTGCTGCTAAAGGATGTGCAGCCATGGTCACTCCTGAAACTAAACAGGAGGCTTCATCCAAAGCAAAAAATAGTCTGCGACCCTCCTGACTCCGCATGGGATGAGGGTCGCGTTGACTCGACCTGTGCTAAGGAGTTAAGACTCAACACTGTCGCGCTTTCAAATCCGACTTCACTTTGTCCATACATTTCACTTCCAGACTATCCTAGTATCTCTGAATTTCCAGCTCTTGTAGATTGTGGTTCCTCTTGTTGTTTTATAGAAACTAGTCTCATCCGAAAACAAAAATTTTGTACATATCCGATTCCTCCTATTCTGCTCTGCTTGTTTGACAGTACTTGTAATGCTACCATTTCCAAAGCTATAGATCTCTCCGTTCATTTCTCTTCCGGCAAAGTTACCTCCAAAATGTTTTATGTTACTCCTTTGGATTCATCTTGTCTTATCGTCCTTGGATATAGCTGGCTTTCCCTATACAATCCATTGATTGATTGGGTTACAGGCAGCATCGACTTCTGGATGACACCTCATAGAATGCCATCAACCCCTCTGACGTCACCTCCACTTCCAGATCCCATTCCTGTGGTGGAACCTCACCCTCCGACTTTGCCAGAACCATCCACTGATAATCCGGTTCCTAATATATCGCTAATCAATGCAGTAGCCTTTTGCAGGGCCTGTAAATTAGAAGGATCCACTCAGTTCAGCATTTACCTTCGTCCATCTGGAGTAGATCTCCGCTCCGCTAAGCTCTTGTCCGAAGGTCTGGACCTATCTGGAGTACCTTCGGATTATCAATTGGAATCCCTTAGCTGCGCCAAAATCTATATGAAGATTGACCTCTGTTCCGCTTATCATCTTGTCTGGATTGCATCTGGAGATGAGTGGAATACTGCCTTCCAAATGCGCTATGGTTCCCATGAATGGTTGGTTATGCCTGAAGGTCTCACCAATGCACCGGCTGCATTCCAGCGGTTTGTCAATAGCATCTTCACCAATATGCTAGACATATGTGTTATCGTCTATCTGGATGACATCCTTATATATTCCCAAGACCTCACATCCCATAAGAATCACGTCCGAGAAGTACTTCGACACCTCCGCAAGCATCGGCTCTATGCCAAACCCAAAAAATGCGAATTCCATTCCATGTCCATGGAGTACCTTGGTTATCTCTTATCTCTGGATGGCCTTACTATGTCTAACGAGAAAGTACAAGCTATCGTAGACTGGCCAGAACCCCAGAAGGTTAAGGATATTCAATCCTTCCTCAGATTTGCAAATTTCTATCGTCAATTTATCTATAACTACTCGGATATCGTAGTTCCGCTTACGCAGCTTACCCACAAGGATGCACCTTGGAACTTTTTGGATGAGTGCCAGAAATCCTTTGAAACACTCAAGAAAGCTTTCACTACAGCTCCAATACTAATGCATTGGATGCCGAACATTCCTTTGATTGTGGAAATGGACGCTTCGGACTACACTATCGCTGGCATACTGTCCATAGTATGTCCGGATTCTGAAATCTGTCCAGTAGTGTTCTATTCCAGAACCCTTACCCCTCCAGAACTCAATTACAATACCCATGATAAGGAACTCTTAGCTATTCACGAGGCTTTTCGGACCTGGCGACACTATCTAGAAGGCTTGTCCAAGCCTATTGACGTTGTCACAGACCATAAGAACCTTGAGTATTTCGCAACCACCAAACTCCTCTCTCGCCATCAGGCTCGTTGGTCGGAATTCCTCCACCAATTCAATATCATCATCCGTTTCCATCCCAGAAAACTTGGAGCTAAACCGGATTCCCTTATTAGACGCTGGGACGTCTATCCCAAAGAGGGGGATAAGGACTACGCTCAAGTTAACTCTCATAATTTCTGTCCTGTATTCACATCCGAACAGTTAGCTTTGTCCCTACGAGCATCAACCTTAGCATTTCCAGTACTCCGCACAGCTGTGCTTATGGATGTTGAACAGCTTCATAAGGATATCTTATCCGCACTCCCTAATGACCCTATTGGATCCGCGCGCATGTCCGACCCTCCAGACGATAGATGGACCGTGGACGATAGTGGTTTCCTCCATTGTGATAATTGCATATATGTTCCAGAATCCAATGACCTTAGGCTTTGCGTCCTTTGGAATACCCATGACCATCCGTTATCAGGACACTTTGGTCAGAACCGTACCCTAGAGCTTATCTGACATGAGTATACCTGGCCCAGTATACATACCTATGTTAAGGACTATGTCAAATCCTGTACTACCTGCGCCCGAGCCAAGGTTCCGAGACATAAGCCATTCGGATTACTGAAACAACTCCCCATACTGGAAAGACCTTGGAATTCCATATCCATGGATTTCATCAAACAACTTCTGGACTCATCTGGCTATACAGCCATCCTCGTTATCATTGATCATTTATCCAAGCAAGCTATATTCGTCCCAACCCATGATACCATTACCTCTCTGGATCTCACTAGACTATTCCTGCTTCATGTATTCTCTAAGCATGGAATTCCTTCTCATGTTACTTCGGACTGAGGTACAGAGTTCATATCCCATTTCTTCCGTTCTCTAGGAAAGGCACTCGATATGATCCTCCACTTCACATCCAGATACCATCCAGAAGGAGATGGACAAACGGAACGAGCCAACCAAACCCTAGAACAATACCTCCACATCTACCACAATTATCAGCAGGATAACTGGTTGGAACTCCTTCCATTGGCAGAATTCGCATATAATAATGCTCCAAGTGCTACCACTGGAGTTTCACTATTCTTCGCCAATAAGGGATACCATCCGAACATATCCATCCATCCAGAACGCGACCTCTCATCCGCCCTTGCCCGTGACTATGCTATAGACCTTGACGAACTACACCTATTCCTTCGAGAAGAGATATCAAGGACCTGTGGACATGCATCAGATACCCACTCTGGACTTCAAAGTTGGAGAACAAGTATTTGTAAAAGCTAAATACTTCCATTCCACTCATCCGTCCAAAAAACTATCGGAAAAGAACTTAGGTCCATTTGAGATTATAGCTCATCCGGGATCACATTCCATCCATCCTGTTTTCCATGTATCTCAATTAGAACCTGCAACACTGAACACCATTCCTAATCATATCCAACCCCCTCTGCCTCCAGTAGAAGTTAATGGAGAACCAGAGTATGAGATATCTAAAATCCTAGACTCTAAGCTAGACCAACAAAGAAGACAATGTCAACTCTTATACCTTGTCTGATGGTCCGGATACGAAGGAATGAACAAAGAGACTTCATGGTTACTAGCTACTGAACTCGGAAACGCGTCCAAACTAGTATTGGATTATCACTCAGCATATCCGGACAAGCCTGTTCCTATTCAAAATTGAAGTATACAAATTGTACATAATGGAAACTACAAGTACAAGTAGTGGAAGTCAAGAAACTGGATCCGAAAATATCTACATCTCCATAGACCCCTCATCCCCTCCGGATCCGCCCTCCTCACTTCCGGACACATTTTCCATCTCCTCATTACCTTCCTCTTCCTCATCCGGACCAATCCAAGCCTTATCCAAAGCGATCTGGGGGTCAAGCCTAAGCTCCTTGAACCTATCTCCCATGCTGTTAATATGATGCAGAGGCGTCTGGTTTCACGAGAGGCTTGCTTTGCACGAGCGGCTTGCTGAATAGCATCATCTGACATGCGCTGTAAGCCACGTTGCAGGATATCCTTGGCCTGTATGACAACTTGTAGATCAAATAATATGTTAGAAATGATGAAATTTAAACTCACTACTTGTGCTTCTATCAACAACAGTTCACTTTGATCACTCATTGCAAGTGACTTTCCTATGAAGCGAAGCTTGGGTAGAGATGGTCCAAAAGGCTTTGCATGTGGCCCAGATTTGCTTTGGCTAGCTTGAGTACATCCAGCCATATGTCTGACAATGGCATTTGGCGGATAAGAAGGAGGGGAACCCATAACTTGAAGGGAATCCATAGGATGAGGGCTATGACCCATAGTGTGAAAATGTTTTATGTCATCGGTGGTAGGCTGCCGATTAGCACATCTTTTGCAACATTCCTCATTACATTATTGGTGCTATGGTTCTACATATTCCAATGCTGTCAGTGAAAACTTCTGGATATTGCACTTGGCACTCACATGCTTGCGGTGTTCTGGATGACGGTGTGAAGGTAAGTTCTTGTGGCTCAGTGCTTTTGCATAAGCGAGTTTCATGCTAGATGGTGAGTGAGACACCAGGTGTTACGAACTGGGATAGGTTCGAACAACCGAGACTCAAAAGAGAGCCTTCTTGGTTGAGTCTAGTCTAATGACGCAATGACAATGAAGTCTACTTGCGAAGTTAATAGCTAACAACAAGGTGCGACCTTGGAGTTAGGTTCAAAGGTTTAGACTGTCAAAGAGGAGTGCTCTAAGACAGATATCGGTTCAGATGACTAAGCTTGGAGGGCTTAGGCAAAGGAAATCAAGTTATCAGGTGAAAACCCAGTAAGATTAAAGTAAGGAACTACATAGTACAAAGGCGCGTATTTATAACGAATTGGAGGAGGGATTTAGGGCAGGCATAACAGCAAGAGATAACCACCTAATTAAGTATGTATGCACAACAAGCGATCTAAGAAAGGAAATGTAAGTCATCTAGTGATGGCAGTAGTAAGCGATCATGATGTAATACAATGGTAAGAAGAAAATGAATAGGGTCTAAGCGTACTGTAACACCAGGATCACAATTAATGCGGGCAACAGGGCAATATCGGAGCTTGAAAGACTGACCATTGGGTCCAGTCACATCATATCTTCAAGTGATGAAGATACTCATGCAAGTGTGAGTGGCCAGTGACAAAGATAAAGACAAAGAGCAGACAGGAGGCATTATGAAGGTACTAATGAAAGTATGCGAGTGGCTAGTGATGAAGCAGATACTAGGATATCAAGGTTACTGCTACGTTTTACTTTTGAAGGCCGCTTGCTTAGTTAGACTATAGAAGAGTCATGCAAATGTCACCACAAGTCACGACATGTTACAGGCCAATTTCAAAGACCAGCACAAGTATTTGGTGTGAATATTTGAATATTTGAATGTTTGAACGTAAATATATCTAAAGTATGTGTTAGAATATACAACCACACATAAACCAAAGTCATCTCATCACGAGCCAATTGCATTGACTAAAATGGCCGGCTGGAATGGCGGACTGATAGGGATAAGCCTCACACCAGGGCATTCATGAATTGGGAGATGCGAAAGGACACAGGTCCAGGTCCAGTAGACTAGAACGTATTGTCCTTCATAGAGTACACTCTCAAACAGGACAGAAATTGGAATTAATATATATATATATATCTAAGTATGAGAGCAACTGTTATTAGTGCTGTAATTATAAATTTGAGGTGGATGTGTAGGGAGGCCATGTATACATTGTTTGAGTTGGACAAGATATAGAATAGATAGAATAGAATAGAAGAGGACGAGTCTGAAATGGCCGGTCTGGGGGAAAGTCTACACAGACACCGGGTCTGTCACAGTGTTTGCAACCAAGTCTGTCTGCAGTGTGCATGCTCGGCATGGGTGGCGGAGTTTGAAGTTGGCTGACAGTGCCCGCCAGGGAAAATGGGCAGAAAAAAAGACAATGGAAGGAGGGGGTACCTCAAAACTGTGTGGGCATCAATGCCGGCATGTTCAAAATTGATGCCAGCGGCACCATCCACACACAATGATTTGTAGCTTAAATCAATCAATGAGCGAAATCAATTACCGACATACATTGTGAACACTGACTGACCTTGTCATACCACCACCAGTTAGTGCACATGCCAACCTGCACACCTCCCCGCAGATCATAAGTTCTACCGAGGAAATTACTGCATAGAGCAGCAAGGTCTTCTCCCTTTTCACCGTTTTGAGCGAGTGCGCCGACGCCATCACGACCTGGAGCTGCATCATCCAAGCAGACAATGAATAAGGCATCGTCAACCAGGCGCAGGCAAGCTGCATTAGTCTTGTCCTTGGCAAGTTCATGTTGAAGGGAAGACCAAGTCTTTCGGTTCTCAGTAGTGAGAACATCAATATCCATACGAGCAACCTTTATGAGTCGCAGTTAGAGCAAGTAGTTAAGTATTATTTAATAAGTCCTAACATCAGTGATCAGAGTCTTGTCAGCGTCCTTGCAGATGGCTTGAAGGTTGTGAAGAACCTCGCGCTCGGTTAAGAGTGGTCAGTTGTCCTCATCAAGGGTATCAAACTAATCTAGTGAGATATTAGTGGCTGAATGTACAGGCTAGCATGTCCAGTTAACAGAACTGTCCTCTCCACAAAACTACTATAAGACAAGCCACATCATTCACGAGCATCTTGCAGCCATGCTAAGCAGATGCCGGATGGATAGATTTAACCTGAATTTTGAGAGACATACCTCTGTTGGTTCACGAATCTTCTTTACTGATCCATATCTAGTGTATGACCATGTACGGCATTGGGGTCAAGTAGACCTAATGATGATATAATAAGAGCTGTAGCGCAGGGTAGTTGAGAGCCCCGATCTGGGGTAGAATCTTTCCTACTCATGATTAAAAGGAAATACCTCGAGGTAAAGTAAGAGAAACTCACCAGAAGTTCTTGATGTGGCTGCAAGCAGTGAAAGAGTCACAAGGCAAGATCTGGAAAGTCGTGATGAAGAAGCAGCTTGATCAGTTGGATGGCTAACGTGCCTTGGCCTAGATGAGAAAACATAAAGTTACCATGACTGGGAGAAAATCTGCACTGTGCAGGCACAGCAGTCTCAGAACAATAATGCTGCAGTCTTCCCATGTATGGATCAGGGACAGAAAATGGGTTAGATTTATGGTAAATGTCCGAAGATGGACAAGAAATACTTATTACACTACTACTAGTACCACTACTGGTGTTACTAACTATAGCGAATATGCGAAACAGATTACCAGTAAGATGATCGATAGTCGCTGAACATTGGTATGATATGCGAAATGATAACACCCTTAGCGATGGCGTGATGCACCATCACGACTTGCCGGAGTATGCCCCCTAGTCCCGCCTCCATGCCTAGGCTTGGTGATTGACCAAAGGGATATATGGAATGCCTGGATGTCATCTGACTCGGAGTTCTCAGGTTCGACTGAGTTTTTGATTGAATCGATCTGTGCATGATCACTGCGATGGCTTGAAGTATGGCCCCAAGTCCCACTTCCACGTTTGAGGCGCGGTCAAAGAATCATATGAAATGGTGGAAGTTGTTTGGAATACAGTCATGCGGCATGGGTATCGTGCTTTGTGAGTTCAATTACATGCTGCTCCGTATACCATGCCATGTAGCGGCGGTGGGCTGTTTCAGACATAGCCCCCGCAATCTTGGTCGCAATTTCATCGTTGCAGAGGATGAAGGGGGGTACTCGCATGGAATTGGCATCGGCATGAGGGTTAATTGACTGATACACCATGATGAGCTGCTCCCCTATCGCGCGAATGCCCTTCTGGATCATTGCGTGTAGCGCAACCATGTCTTCTACAGGATATAAAGTCTATAACAAATATGATTTAGTCACCTATCAGAGCACAAAAAGTAAAGACATACACCACACACGACCAAGCTCTTATCCATTGTATCAAGGTCGATAGGCTCCACCCCACGCACCCATACTTTAAACCGAACTGAACATATTGAGCACCACGTATGACCCTCAACCTTAACTGGATTGTTGAGGGCCGGTAGTGTACCCGTAGCATCATTGAAATCGTCTGATGAGCATGGCGACGTCTCCTGTAACATTGTCATCGCACATGACTTTTTCTTGGGTGAATGATACTCCGTAGTTTCGTCAATCTCAGCCATGATCACCATCAATAGACCAGGGTTCAGTTTTATTGTGTTTCTAAATTTCCTCAATAATGTGCGCCAGTTTTGTGACAAAGAGGTCACCCCAAGGACGGACACGTAAACTTTCTTTTTGGTGTCAGACATATCCTGGATGGAAACTCGTAAGTCTGGAATGACAGGGTTTGTCGAGGATGCCTCTGTGTTGCACAAGACACAAACATTGAGTAGTGAACGGTTAAAGTCAATAGACCCAAAGAAACATGTGAATGCGGTGTGGAATGGAACCAATGGGGCTTCATGCACAGCAGATGGCATTTCTACTATTAAAATATATTCTTCCGCAAGGTAACTCAATCTGTGTGTAATGTAAGAACCAAGTAGTAACAGTCAGACTTGGACTCACTTTGGTTTCAGCCTGCTCTCCTCGAGAAAGTGCACTAATAGTTCGTATTCTTGAGGTCTGATACCGGAAAATTCCTGAAATAAATCTTGATGAAATCGACACCTCATTAGAAGTAAAATGATGGTGCTTACCACACACTCTGACTTACGACCTGACTTGCCAATAAAAATTAGTACCGTCTTGCATATGTGTACACCTTGAAGATGAGGTAGTATCCGCCCATTTTGTGTGTTCAGAGTAGTAAATACATGCCTGATGTTGAAATGTCAGATTTGCGGGTAAATTGACTAAAGCTATCCAGCAGATAACTCAACTGATTTGCTGTACTCGTAGAAGCAGCAAGCACAGCCATATATTGTATTCTCGGTGTAGTAGTTTTGATGTTGATTGTTTGAGCTGCAAGATTGCCCTCCGCCACTGCTGGTGGTTCAAGTTTGTGCAGTTTGGACAATCTCCAAGACGTCACAGTTGGCCGTTTTTTGTATGAGGCACGAGTTGAGTAAAAGGAGGAAGGGGTGGATGATGAGTTTGGGGGTAGGGTTGACATGGTGCGACAAATATTAAAGACAGCCTGAAGAAGGGCAGAGGGCAAACTGCTACTATAGTAGTCACATTGAAAACACGATGGCAAATTAGTAACTGAACATGCTTACCTAATATTTCCCCTATCTCACTTTGGACTCAAAAAGCAAATTTCAGGTTCCCCTTTCAACAATCAGGCAGATACTCGGCGTATGCCATGATGGTAAGGATGATGGAGTAATGGTGCAGAATCTGTGAGATCTTTAGAATGAAATTATTAGAACTAGTAGGCGCTGATCTCGGATATCATCATATTTCAGTTCTAGCAGTTTGTTTGAGTGGTGATTCGGCACAGTGTGACTCACCTTTACCATGACTGGTTTCAATGGTTCCTCTGACAAGTTTGTCTGTCAACCATTATTGACTACTAGGGATCGGCATTGACATACCTTGCAGAGCTCAGGCTGGTGACAAAAATGAATTTGTGATTCAATGACTCGAAGATTGGCCATTCGTTCGCAGAGTTGGTATGGGGCAGGCTTCATGGATCTTGAGAAGATTCGAATAGTTTAGCCCTGCAAAGAACTGTATAACGGCGTACCAGATGGGAGGTCCTACATAAGTGGGCATGGTAATGGATGGCTTTGAATGGGAGATAGTTTGATGGGGATACATCAGTATTGTGTAGCAAAGACCAACTGACAGGTCCATACCTAGTTGGACTGCACTTTGTCTTTGATGCACAACAGCTTTCAAAGTTTAATGGTGAGAAATTTGTTCGGTTCATTCATGAGCCTTGGACTGCTAATATGTTCTGGGAATATCAAGTATGTGTCAATGGTGCTATTATTTGTCATGTGCATGTACTGATCGAGTATCATAACAGTCAAAAATACCAGCAGATGCCAAACCGCTTGCATTTATCCTGTATGCAGACAAGGCCAAATTATCATCGTTCGGTCATGCAAAAGGCTATCCCATAGTCGCTAGGTGTGCTAATCTTCCTACTGCTATTCGTAATGGTGAAGGCTTGGGTGGCGGGCGAGTGGTTGGCTGGCTACCTATTGTTAGTTTTTGCTTTGCTCAACAACTCCTATATCAGTACTAACCACCAGCACTTTGGCAGGTCAAAGAAGACAAGAAACACTCTGGAAAGCCAGCCTTCGTCAACTTCAAGAATACAGTATGGCATACATTGTTTTTGAAGCTGCTTGCTTGCCTTGTACCATTATCGAAGCTCGGTTCTTCTGTTAAATGTTGGGATGATATTGTCCGCATTTTCTACCCAATCATACTCATACTATCTGCTGACTACAAAGAACAGTGAGTGGTTTGATGTTCTGAGCGTGAAGGTTTGTTCACTATCACAGGGTTGTTATGGCATTAATTCGTGGGCTGATGGGAAAATTTCCCTGCCCCATCTGCCTTGTGCCTCGTGAGGAGCTATCCAATATATCAAACGTGCATCAGCTTCGCACATCTGTAGATGCAAAGGCATTATGTGCCTGAGCCCGAGAGTCTACAACATTGGAAGTAAGAGAGCAGATATTGAGCTCTGAGAGTCTCCGTGATGTTGATGTAAGTCTTTCGCCTCCAATTTTCTTTTATTTCATTCATTACTGTTATCAGAATTCATTTGACACCATGGAGCACACCGATGTCTTCCGGGCCTTATCATTTGATAAACTTCATTTTAATGATGAGGGAAACTTCGATCACCTGTGGACAGAACTACAAAAATGGATCGCTGACTCTGGTCGACAAGCTGCTGTGCAGATTGACAGTTTGCAAGTTTTTTGTTCTGTAGTAGATAAATGTTAATTTAGATTGCCAGCTTCAAATCATTTCCGCGTTGGCGAAACCTCAACCACTTTGACCAAGTCATATCAGTATCCTTTTCTGATGGAACCAAATATGAAGATATATCAAAGGTATGTGATATTCAAACTTTCAAGCTTTAGATCAGTTATTCATGTCATTTAATAGCTTATCGTCTTCGCTGCCCACAATGTATTTCAGCATGATGTGGATCCACATGTGTATCTCCTCCTTCATTGTATTCAGAGTTACATGGAACTTAATATGTATGCTTCATTGGAGGTGCATACCGAAGATACCATCAGGGATGGCCGAAATACATTATCGAAGTTCGCTGAATTAATGGATGTATGTTTTATTGTGTATATTGTTAATCAATGCCACTGATTCAAATTTACGAGTCAGATTTATATCAAAGATACAGCAGACCTCTCAGAGAAGTCATGGAATTTCCCAAAGATTCATCTTTCCACTCATCTCTTTGACGACATTGAGGTGAAAGGGGTCACCCGAAACTACAATATGAAACCGAATGAGAAAATGCATGGCCCACTGAAAGATGCTTATCAGGACCGTATGAACTTCAAGAATTTTGCAGAACAGGTAATATGCTTCTTAGACATGTGAACCGAGTGCTGATGGACAGGCAACAGATTCTCCGATACAACCACGACAGCCTCATTGCGGAATATATTCGCAGCAAGGTGGACTGCCTTGATACACAGAATCTTAGCCTGTCAGATTTGCCTGATCTGTCGGAGGCTGATGAACTTGAACTTACTGAACCAACTGATATGCAGCATTTCAGTCTTGGTTCACGGCAGGCAATGAAATCATTCACAGATATTGAAGTAGATAACATAGGCAATCCAGCGTTTGATCAATTCCATATCAAACTGAATGAATTTTTGAACCGTGCATTTGCTGCCAACAATATTCCATATCCTGATGGAAGACGTGTCCAACTCACTGTGGATGATATGGTGTGTTGAACATTTGCAGCCCCAAAATGATGTTACTGATAATATCTCACTTTTGCTCAGATCACTGAGTTTAAATTCATCAAAGTCAACTACGAGTCGCTTGTTGACTGGTGAGTCTCTACAGACTATCTCCAATGCAGTCCGATATTCCATGGATCACCTCGATATGATTGTGTTATCATACAGGCAGAAACTGGTGCTATCTTCACTAAACTGTTGTTGGTCTTCACCTGCACAGTCGGGAATGTCCAATATCCTATTGCACTCACTCTTCCTTATGATCAACCAGTTGGCGCTCATCTGTGGAAGGACAAAGATTTCAAATTTTGGCAAGTCAAAGAGAAGCCCAGAGCCTCCACTGAGTGCTTCTCAGTTCAGTCAATAATCCGCGGTTGTGTATTAGCAGAGGATGGTACCAGACCAAATGAGTTCTTGGTCATTGACACAACTGACACGGACATGTTCCTTCGAATGGAGGAAATTTGTACAGAGACTGGTTATCGTTAGTTTTTTGATAGATTGCCTTATTATTATGACTACAGACGATGCACTGGACCTTCCACTGTAACGGATTGCTATCACTGAGCATCACTTTGTCTCACACTGTAACTAGCACAGCAATTAAGATGTTGTCAATTCAGAGCCACAGGGAATTCAACGCACTATCACCTGCCACCAAATTCTGTGTTGGACTTGCTCACAAGTATAATCAGAGTCCACCGAACATGTTTTTTAAACTGATCATTGGTTTACAGATCAATACACACCTCACTTGCATTATCAGGGCGTCATAATATGAGGTCGATCAAATGCTAGGTGGTGGGGAAGTCATCAAGAAACTCCAAATGTTGTGTGATGAGCTACTCAGTCATGGAGACAAGCCATTCAGTGAGTCACTTATTACTTTTCATCCATGCACATCTACTGACATCTCATAAATCTATCGTGCCCGCTGAAGGCGAGGAATGATGAGTGGGTGAGGGCTAGACCTGATGTGAGCTCTACAGTGCTCCTCTGGACGCGAGATATAGCTCGTCCCAAGGGGATTGCTACTGAGAAAAGATTCCTCTGTAGGAGAGGGGAGTCATGGACTGGGCTTTGGTCTGGCTAAAGGCACATGAAAACGCGCTGTAAGTCGTGAAGCGCGGGAAAAAGCGCGAAAATATCGCAAAGTGCGTTACTCTCTGAAAAACATGAAAGCGGGGCTCTCTAACTCGAGGGTAGATACTGAAGGAGAAATGGATGTGCTTCTCGAATACCCTGAGGCTACTGCGGAATGCAACGATGGAATCTGAAGTCAATGGATTTTTGATGCTAAGTCCTACTAACTAATTGTCTAAGTGATGGATCAGAAGTCCAGTAAAAACCTCTAACTATGTGCTGATGTGTCAGCATGCTAAGCGAGTTCACAGGCCTCGGAGCCGAGTAAGTAGCGCTAAACGTACAAGGGTGATGTAATATAAACACATAATGAGATAAATGAACATAAGTGGGAATGCAAGGACATATATGATGTAAGGACAGGACATGCGAACGGAATGCGATGGATCCCAGGGAGGTGCACGGTAGCGCATGTTGAAGCACGAAAAACGCGAGATGCGTGGAAATGCAAAACCCACGAGATATGCGAGTGCGCGAATTACGAACTGTGTGGGATTGCGAGATGTGCATAATTCGTGAGATGCGTGAAAATGCGAGGAATCTGAAACGCAAATGCGCGAGATGCGAAATACGCGAGATGCGCGGAAATGCGAAATGCGCGAAAACGCGAAAATCGCGAAGGTCGCCGCACTTCAACAGGTCCAGTATAAGGTCTTGCTATATGGTCTGTACGCGCCCATAGAGACTTGAATCTCTACACCGCCCTTCTCTCTGTCAATGAATCACACTGAAGGTTGCCGCCGTTGTGAGTGTGAAGGTCTTGTGATACACAAGATGGTGCTCATCAATGTCAAGAGTTATGTAGGTAGACAAGAGATCGGGCCCTTCCACAAGGTGCATTCCTAATATACTTATGGTCAACTTGTACTATACTTAATTTCAATGATGAGTAGTCTTTTTCATCAATCGTAGGCCCCAATGGTTCCGGGAAATCGAACACAATTGATGCACTCCTAAAGATGATGCTGACGGAATGTTCAGCTGAATGAGTTGAATTCCTTGAGGATGAAAAAGGCGGAGGTTGCAGAAGAAATTGGGGGCATGTGAAGAGAAGTTCCATGTATGTGTGCGGGCATGCGCGATGGGATCGACTTTGACGTTCTTTTTGCCCTTTCTGTTCAGGAGGAGGCTAGAGCATCTCCAGAACAGATTCCTAGATAGCTTAACAAAGCTCAAGCAGACTGGTCGGATCGATGGGTTCCATGTATGGTCTCATCCCCTGTGCAGCCTTCTGATCACTCATATGTTATCTCACAGGGCTGTCTCGGTAGCCTAGGCACGATCCCAGACAAATACGATGTCACAGTTTCTACCGCTTGTGGTGCACTTAACAACATGGTTGTCGATACTGTTGCCCAGGGTCAAGCGTGTATCAAGTTCCTGCGCAAGGAGAACATCGGGCACACATTGTTCATGGTGTTGGAGAAGCTTCCCACTGACAAACTCAATGAGTGTGTGGTCACACCCAAGGGTGTCCTGTGGCTGTTCGATCACATCAAGCCAAAGGATCCCCATTTTGCATCTGCGTTCTACGAAGCCATTGGCAACACTCTTGTTGCTGATAATTTGGACCAAGCGAATAGGATTGCATTTGGAGGCTCGAGGTGCTGGCATGTTGTCACGCTTGCAGGGCAGCTGATCAATTCATCAGGAACGATGTCGGGCAGTGGAAACCACATCTCGCAGGGTGGAATGAGCTCGAAGCTCCAGGCAGAGGCAGTGAGCCCACAAGTTCTGAAAACCTATGAGCAAGAGAGTGAGCAAGTGATGCGTAGTCTCAAGGTGGCACAGCGGGAGCTTCGCAATATTGAAGCAGAAGCCGGAAGGCTTACTAAGGCAGGCCCGGAAATTGATCTCGACATCGAAAAGCTTACCATGGGCGTCAACAATGGGAAGAAACGGCTGATTGATGCTGAAAGGCATGTGCTGGATCTCAAGTATGTGTATTCTGTTTATTCTATGCAGGATCGCTACTGAGTAGTTTCTAGAGCACAAAGCAAGCCCAATGCTAGAGATCTTGCTCAGATCAACACTCTGGATGCCAAGATTGCATCATCAACAGAAGAGCTTGAAGAGCTGCAGATCAAGACAGGCGCCATTGAGGCTGCAATCAAAGATCTCGAAAAGAAGATTCTTGAAATCGGTGGCTCCAAGCTGCTGAAGCAGCGGTCCACCGTTGATGGTATTCACTTGCTGCACCAACTAGCTAACAAAGAGGTCACCAAGGCTGAGGTTATGAAGGCTGCCGCAGAGAAGAATGTCGTGAGATATACATCTGGGGTTGAGACCAACCGTGCTGCGCTGGAGGAAGTCAAGAAAGAGCTTGAGGATCTGAAGGATCAACTGGTGGAGGTCACACAGTATTTGGATGACCTCAAGGAGAAGTTGGAGGCTGCACAGGCTGCTCAGGAGAGCTCGAAAGATGATCTCGATCAACTCAAGCAGCAACTCCAGGAAAAACAGGAGGAAATCGATGAGTTCAGGAAGAAAGAGGTTGGTTACTTGTTGTGCAATTGATATCTTGGTACTCACTATTTTTGCAGCTTGAAATCACCCAGAAGCTTGCCAACAAGAAGAAAGAGTCTGCTGAAAATGAGCGTGTACTTGACCACTGGCAGATGGAACATGACCAACTTAAGCTTCATGAAATCAAGTGAGCCATTGTCCATCAATTATTTCAACTTTCGTATGCTCACGGCCACTTGCAGTGATGACGACAACGATGAGGAAGAAGAAGAGGAAGTTGCTGATCAAGTCATTGAAGCTTCAGGCAGTGGTGAAAGGGCAGTGAAGCAGGAACATGCAGACTCTGCACCTCCGAAAAAGGTTCATCAATGAATGCCATTAACTGAGCTATACATATATAGTGCCGATGAACTCGCACACTTCAAGAAGAGGGATATGCTTGCAGATTCTGAGTATCTTGATGGTATATTTCGCCACTTTCATTACACGCAATTACTGCTAACTGGTCGCCTTAGAGAAACTTAAGAATACCAATCCAAACCTCAATGTTCTCAAGGAATACAAGAAGCGAGAGGAGGAATTCATGAAACGCGCCAAAGACTTAGAGGAGACGACTGCAGCACGCGACACACAGAAGCAACTCTACGATGGTCTCCGGAAACAACGCTTGGATGAATTTATGGCAGGTTTCAGCTCGATTTCACTGAAACTCAAAGATATGTACCAGGTCCATGCTGACGTTCCTTGATGAATCACAATCCTTTATTTTAAGTTAGAGGATCACTCTTGGGGGCAACACAGAGCTTAAGCTTGTCAACAGTATGGATTATCTCTTTTCAGAGGGCATCTAACGCTGACTATATACCACACGCCCATTACGTTTAAGTTCATCACACTATCCTCTGATATAATGAAGGATGGAGGAAGAACTTTAAGGATCAATGTAAGTATCACGTCCAGTTGATTCTCTTAAATTTTATGTAAAGTGTATTATTGATGCAGTTACAATGAGCTTCAGTGAGTTACAGTCGTGGTCTGTAATAAGTCTTGTCATCACATTTTCGCTAAGTCCATTGGTTTCAATTGTTCCTTCAACTCCTTCAACCGAATCTAATAGCTCTAAATCAACTAAATGTTAGATTTACTGTGACTGTCAGTTGCTTTGGTTCATAGACGGTCCAGGGAATCATTGATTCAACTTCAAATTCGAGGACAGTAATAATCAACATGTTATTGCAATGTACTGACAATGACTGCTATATGTTCACTGACCTAACAACCATTGACAGATTTTGACAGATTCGACGATTCGAATCAGACTCCCAGACCATGTATTAATCGATTCAGATTCAGATTCAGATGCTGTAGCAGCTTCTGAATCCTTTATTAGTCTTAGACTGACAGGTAATTATGTTAACACTGCACATTATTGAAAGACTCTCATTGCTTGTTTTTGGTGAGCTCTTTTACCTATTGTGCCTTGCCACCTTTTTACTCACATTTCGTGATTCAGGGTCTTCACAACACCGGACACAATGCCACACAGGTAAGTTACCTCATGGATCACCCGAATTTCACCATGTGCCAATGAATCAGATTCAGATAACGCTACTCAGTTGTTGGATGCGCGGCGAATTTCAACTATAAGTTCTCTCTCCTGTTGTCCTTGACTGCAGGTCTCCTGATTTACTGTGTGCATCTTTCCATCACTAATATGCCCCAGCAGGCTCCCCATCGTGGTGCCAATACGTCCGATGGCTCTGACTCGTCAGAACATGAATCCGACTCTGGGTCTGCTGCAGCAATCAGTCAACGATTGGTCTCCAATGCTTGAATGCCACAAAATGAGGATATGGAGGTATGATTAACCCCTGTAACTATCTAATACTCTCCTAATCATGTTCCTTAAGATCATCCGGTGCTTGCAACTTGAAAACCAAACACTTAAGAAAGACAACTGTACTTTGGGCGAGGTGAATAAGACATTATTGGCAAATCAGCGTCGATCATCTTCAAATGCCCAGGTTCCAGATGAGCTGAAAGCCTTTGACGCTGAGCTTGCGACTTTTTCCCACAAGTATGGCATTGTTGCAGAGATGTTCCCACCCACACATCGTGTTCTCAAACTTACTGTGCCAAATCCTCCACCCGTCATCCTATCTGGGAGTCACTATGCAACCAAGAGTGCAGAAGAACTCTGCCTTGTGACAGAACTATACTCGCTTCTCCCAGATCACCTTCATCTCTTTGTACAAACTACTCATTTTCAATCTTTGGTATGTCTTTTCTTTAATTTTGCATGATCTATTAGCATGTTGATTATTGATATATAATACTGCAGCTGGAACACCATCTTCAAGGCGGCCGCTCAAGTGAGATTGGCAAGCTGCAGGTGATGGCAGGGCGTATTTTTGGCCTCGATCCATCCTACTTTGACACCAGTTTTATGAAGCGAGACACGATCCCTGAAATCCAGAAGCTCCTTGGTCGTTCTTCATCATCGAAGTTTCTGCCTATCCTTTTTACAAGGCAAGAACTGGACCCCACAATGTCAATAGTCTTTGGCAACTGGGAACCACTCGCAAAGGTACATATTTTGTTATGGCTAATTAAAGAATGTGTTTGTACTGATTTAATAATAGGCAATTAGAATTGTAATGTTCAGGAAAAATTTGCTCGACATTGTTGGGTGGCCACACACTAAGTGTAATGCCCGAAAATGGGGCATAACATCATGCACCCCCGGTCTTCTTTCTTGGGGTTGGGTTGCAGTAAGTTGTCTCTTGTTTTCTATGATCAATTCTCAGTGTCTAATGGTTATTTAGTTGATCTTTATTCTATCCCCGGACACTTCATTCACCAAAGACAGAGTTGGTGCAAAATCTCGACTACCATACACAGCCATGTACACAGCCTACAAGCAACTATGGGTTACACTTTGGGAAGAACCACGCATTGTCTCGATCTGCCAAAAAATCGATGCACATGTCTGGCAGTCATCGACTTCCAATGCCATTGTCACTTCAGAAGCTGAAGGTGAAGACTTCACACTCGACCTGATTGCTGATGGACGTTGTTCGCAACACTCTGCATCCCCATATTGCCTCACCCCCAAGTTTTCCTACTGTAATTCAGCAGTCCTCTCCCCATTGTCCTGCTTCCAAGAATGCAATCAATGGAAACTATGCTGACACTCCTACATCAGGTAGTGTGCTCTCTCCGATTTCTTTTGATCTCGCTGTTTTTGATCTTGATCATCTGCTGATGGCCCAGTGTAGTGGGGCGCTCTGGCAGGTCGGGTCAAGAGTGCCAGAGGTCATGGCACAGTAGCAGGAGTCCTGGCTCATAGTAGGTAGTCCTGCGGTGTGTTGTAGTTGGACGCAAACGTGCCCTCTTTCTGTAACAAGATTCATCACTTATGTGATGATGATGACGTGTTCCCTTGTGATTACGTTGTACTGATGATGCTTCCTTGTTTCAGTGTGAGACATGCAAGGCCACTTATATATGCCTGTTTTCTTTGTTTTTTTTCTGTTCCACCCTCTCTTCTTTTCCCTGCATATTTTTGGTTAGCACTCGACCTTGCAGTGTCCATGGCATGTTACTGACCAGTGACTTTTTCATCTGCGTGGTGGAATTTCTCCTCCAGTCGAATACTCGCATGTTTGTCGGGTTAGTACCAGTCCTTTCGTTGTCTCTTTGTTTGAGCTGACATTCTCTCTCCAGCGCTGGACCTCTGTGGTCCTGTAGAGAGGTCCATCTATCATGGCGCGCATACTTGATAATGAAACTCGTTTTATTCGTTCTACTGTTTATGATGTCGGATCCTACAGCATCAAAGATGTTAATAAAATCGAGGACAGCTGGAGCAAGCATAGTTGAATGTGAAAGATGGAAATGCATAGCTGTCATTTATTAGTGGTTGACTACACATGCTCCTATGCATTCGGCAGGACTGATCTGAAACCTAAAGCCAAGGTTTTACAGTCAGCATAAATGACTGGGCAAATTTCGCCGACGACAGTGAGGACAGACACGACAAAAAAATTGAGTGGATGCATATGATCGTGATCATGACTTGACCCGTGTGACAGCGAAGGAACTGGCCCAAAAGAGAGTCGGGGACTGGTGTTCTGCGCCGCTAAGCCAATTTCATAGTTGATCCAACTCCCTCCAGTTCATCAACTTCAAAGACATCTTTCACAAGTAAGGATTGGACGGGGATGGTCAAGTGAGTCGCCGTGTACATCAAGGCAACCCATAGAACAACGTAGAGGCTGGACTCTAGGTCATCCTTGACATCATGTTTGGCATCCCTATTTTGGACCAGGTGAGCTGACATGAATTGCCAGGTTCCCTTAGTGACAGCATATTTAGTACAGATTAACCAACTTAGGCACAAAATGAACGAACTGTACGAGTTACTTGTCGAGCACCCTTAATGTTGATTAACTTTGAGCGAGCTTCCTCTACGCTAGCGGGCATTACCGAAGTGTCCACACCACGCAATGCAGGCGATGCCTGTGCGTAACGATGGAAGAAGTCTGCTAAATGTGGTTCTTCATTGTAATTGATGGCGGAAGAAACAGTAGCTCCCTCCCTATCCCATCTTATGATGTAAGCTTGATCATAGACAATCAGGACGGAGAATGTGTGAGTACGATATTGTGTGCCAAGTTGAGCTGCAGAATAGCTCGTTATTTGTCCGAGCGTGTCCATGGCCTTGTCGGTCTCGGATACAAAGTGCGCTGCGGGACTTGAGCCATTTGCAGGTATGTAGAATGGACTGTGATGAAATCCCCACTTGAATTCAATAACCACTTCTGTGGCTGAAATATTGCAAGAGGATTGTCTGGGGTGGGGTGGCAAGGTTCCATCAGCATAAACACAGATGTCCGGTTTGATTTTGAACGTGAATGATTTGCAGTTTGTCATGTCTGCTTTGCTGTGGGTGTCAATAAACGATAGACCAGGAGCAAAAGATGCCATGGTGTTAATCTGCACTTGTAGTCAGGCTAGCAACGATCCTATCATGGTCAAAGCACTTACAAATGGTTCATAAGCTTTGATCTTGTCAGCAGCAGAGAGCGTGCTCTTGGAGGCGCCATCTGAGAAGGAGGTTAAAGGTTGATAATCAGGGATCGTTAAAGGTGACAGGAATTCTTCGACTGGCATCAGACCAATGAGACATCCTCTTATCTCATTGCCCATGGTGTTTAGTGTAGTATCTCGGCAGCGTGTATTAGTCGTGTAGGGTTGCATCATAGAACAACTATGTTTGATGGGAGTATCGTCTTGCTGCAAGGACAGTGCCAATGTCCGTGGCAGAAGCTCAGGCGTCCTTAGTTCTGCAGGAGGGGTGCTGTCGGTCGGGTCAGCAGACACTTGTAGAGTGGGCACAGGGAACATAATGTTGGAATGAATGAATTTATTGGTTATACAAATGCAGGGTATGATGAAACGGGGTATATAATGTACACGTTGAGAGGGAAAAGAAAACCATAACCAAGCATCTGAGGCTTATATAGTGAATCAAACTCAGCTGGACATTGCCGTAATCTACTATCCGGTATTTGATTGCTAGTGTGGGAAGTGTCGGATATAGAGATAATGGATATCAAGAGGACATACATTGTAGTTTATGATTGTTTCTGAGAACAATAGTATTCCAACGCTGGGTCATATGTGATGCGTGATGACAATGACGACCCCGACATGCCTATCAATGCTCAAGCTATTTAATGCTAGGTCAGCCAAGATCGCACGGCAACCCGAGGGTGTAAGTGAGCCCAGATAATGATAAGGAATCAGGTCACAAGAAATTGAGCATACAGTCTTGATGATGTGCCTCTTGAGCAGATATTTAAACTTGGGGACCATCAATGCATTCAGCGTGTTGGTTTGTCTGCGACAAAAACTCTATGTCTTCTGTTTCCAGATGAATTAAAACTCATGTTCATCGGGATTTGTTTCACCTTTGTACCAATTTGTGATGTTCATTTACAGGAGGATCAACTCCCAACATGACACTGTCAAACACCTTGCAATGGAACGGGGAGAGAAAATGCAATATTCAGACTAGAAATTATGAGAGCTGGGAGACTGTGTGCCTGACTTCAGATACACATTATAAGCAGAAACTGCTGAATAAAAACTAGATGTCTGTGTGCAATAGGTATCTCATTGCTCAAGTATTTCGTACTTCACCACACTTGATCCAACTTCAAGATTTCAACAGTTCCACTTGCCTGCGACTCGGGGTCTTGATGAATTCTCCTCTCACTATCCTCAGTGCACACTACTGCTGCTGTCAACTGGCTCACTTATCGTGCACCCATCTACCCTGAATTCCTGCATTCCTTTCTTGTACCACCACCACCACAGCCATAGAAGCTGAAATGAATAAAGTCGCAAGGTGGTAGAATCTACTCCAGAGGTAATTATCTAAATCCATGTAGGCCTTATGACCTCGTCTTTTTACGACCAACCTCAATAACCGAAGCAGTGGTAACCCTAGAGTCATCATCCCAATCACGGGCGGATCTCTTGACAGGTAATGTCGACAAAGTCAAAGAGCTACCAGGAGTGGGTAGAGGTCAAGCCTTGACATAAATGTTTTTGGCCAGAAGATCTGCTGTGCCCCTGCCCATGAGATATAAGATTGTGTCGTAACCTCCATACACACCCCCTGTGTTTATGAGACAGATGACTTCCGCATGCTTTTCAGCAATCTCTGATGATGTGAGCTTCTTCATGTCGATTCCCCACTTGGGAGAGTACAAAGCATGGGTAGAACAAGGTTTAGCAAGACCTAACCTGCAAAGAGCCAAAGTGGTTATGCCTTTTGCAGCTGACAGTGTATATGATAAGTGTAAGATGCCTAAAGAAAGATGAATAACTCACAGTGTTTAGTGACTCACTCCTTGATATTGGGCATTTGTGAGTGGAGGATGACAGATATGGGTGACTCCAGTTCATACAAGGCGATTATAAAAGTAGACATCATTGTAATGAAAGGCTCCAACTCACTGATACCCTTTTTCTGGCGGGAAACCCACTCAAGGTTTCGGATGTAAAATGCGAGTTCTTGAGCTTCTTTGGGGACATCACCCCATATTTTGGGTGGGTAAATGTTTGGGAGCAGACTGGAGAAGGCCATAGAGACAAAGAGGGCCAACTGGTGGATGGGAACCGAGCTGATGAAGGTGGTTTGTACGTAGTCATAAGTGTCGATGATATATTGAGGACTAGATGTCATGACTTTATGCGCCACGGATGCAAAATTATTGAGGTGGACGTCATTAGCAGACCAATCCCCTTGGGAGTCCTCCAGTTGTATTTGTGTTGAAGAGTTCAAAGCAATGATTTGAAGTGACTCTTGCCTTGTCAGGAAAGAGGCTGAAGAAGGAGGTCTCGGGATAGCAGTAGCTCCAAGGTTGAGCCATACATCATGTATGATGATGGAGGAAGGAGTGCCACCGCCACCTACTTGATTCATGGACCATGGGATGTGATTGATTTTGAGTGACTGGCAGACATGAGAAATCATCTCTGAGATGAATAAATCAACGTCTTTGCCCTCGACAGAATCACGACTGGCACACTGCTTCATCTCATCGATGGCGACCCACATCACAGCAAGAAAGTGACCGCCAGTAATGAAGGGAGGTTGACGTCGAGGAGTGGGATTCATGCTGCACTGTTTGACAATGGTGTCAACGAAGAAGGAAAGTGGTTTGCTGCTGAGATGAGATTTTGTAAGCTCAAGCTTTCTATTCCCATCGTTTGTATTGACAATAGCCCTCAGAAGGTATGCCAGGATATGGCTGGAATACAAAAGATGGTACTCTTCGTCTAGCCATCAGCTGAGGGCTGTATGCCTGTCATTGGCAGTGTGTCGTGCATGCCTGTCATTGCCATCGAGGGCAGGCTGGATTTCCCGCAAAACGCTGTCCTGGACCAAACGTTTGACGTCATCAAAATAAACCCGGAAGCCAATTTCAGCTGCATAGCAAGCAACTCGCATGGAATGATTGCTGATATGAGGGTAGATCCTTGCCAGCAAGTAATTGATCGCATGTCTGATCGTGAAGCGTGCCTCATATGCCTATACAAATGGGTATGTTAGTTACATATTACCCAGGGAAGGTTGTCAGAAAATTATATGTTAAAGATACACATTTATGGGAATATAAAATGTGTACGCATGGAGTCTGGAGAAGGAAACGTGATCTAAACGCTTACCTCATAATGATCTTTGCTGTACATGAGTTCCTGTGACCTGCAAGATGAGGTGAGAGGACGTCTCATGTCCTGATCCACTGGCCAGGATTCCTGACGGATGACTAGATTTCCTGTTGTGAGAGATCTGTTTGCCATGAAGGTATTGGATATAGAGGGCAATCCATCATGTATAATTCCCAATGAGATCCAAGCTCTATCCATCAGTCTCCTGCTTAACACGCATGCATTTCTGGTGTGGCTAAAGTTGAGAGCCCGTTCAATCATTGACGTGAACTCAATGAGGCAAGGGTCGATCACTGCACCCTCAACAAGGAGGTGCTTATAAGCATCCCAAATATTTTCTAATAAAGCAGTCATAGGAAAGGTTGCCCATACAAATAATGAGGGAATGTGCTGTGAGATCATATTTAACACCATAAAAGAAACGAAAAAGGAGCACACACATCTGGCTTAAAGACAACAATTGTGTCTCTGATGGGCGACAGCATGGTAGGATGGCTCCAAGTCTTCAGAAGGGGGGTTATTACATGGTCATATATATCACTGCTCAGTTGGTCAGAATGAGGATCAAAAATAAATACAGTGGTGCAGGAAACTAACCTTCCATTTCAAAATCAATCCTTCATGCGATAAACATCTAGCGTGTATGTATTTTCAAATTGAAGTGCCTGAGGCTGGTTGTTACCAGACACCTTTGCATTAAAGCGTTTGTGAGGGAGGTTATTGTTGCATTGGTTGAGACATTGCGTCCAACAATGTCGACTGGCAATACCTTTGGCCACTGTTCCTGACAAAGCTGCGGAGATCATTCCAAGTTGAATGGGGTGAAATTTTGCTTCATTCCTGATGCGATGAGACAGTTCGTTGTAAACCTGACTGTTGATTCTGTGGAGTACCAAGGCACCGTGAACACGAACATCTACATCAATGTCTTCACCATCTTCATCACCATCGATTAGGGGTGGATGGACAGAATTATCTATCCGAGTAAGATGTGGGGGGAAATGTGACATTATGCTTCGGGACTGAATGCTACCAAGCATCTTTGTGCATGCGAGTGGATAAATGTCAAATGGTGCCTTGTTGTGAGCATTCCCATGAGCATCGTCTTCGGAGTGGAAGAGTTCATGGACGGAATGAAGGTTAAGCAATGCTCCACAGGTAGAGAACTGCACTGGAGCGCGCCGAGGGACCCTGAAGCCCTGTTCGTTATAGATGTTGACCTCAAACCCTTCCTCGTCCAGTAAAGGAAGATCCTCCAGGTCAACCTCAGTCCTCATTGGGTTGTTGTTTGATTTATCATAGAGAATATCATCTTCATGCTGCCGGTAGTTATGAACATTGCACCATTCCCGAACATCCAGATAGCTTTTGAAAGCAAGTCAGTCTGAGGAGCAAAGGAGAAATATAACTTTCCCACCTCATATGAGTGGCCAAAGAAAAGGTAAACTGTCGAATATATGAATAATTGCGGTCATTGTCCCAGTTTCAACGCTCAACATCAAGTGCCCCATTGATGACAAGGGGCTTGTTTTGCCCATAGCGGATCGTGACCCCCACTGGCGCATTATTGACAAGGAAATTATCCTCTTTCCATTGCAGAGGTGCTTGATCCACCCAGTCTTCAAGTTGTAAGATGATATGATGGTGATTTTCCCCGTCCCTTCCTCTTAAAATAAAACATCAGTATGAGGTTGAAGAAAGCCGACAAGCACTTACAAGATATCCGTCGATCGCTTTACAGTGGCACGAGTGAGAGGGACAGGATACTGTACACTGCAATGGATGTCCTGAAGATGCATGCGACCCAGTGCATAAGCAATGAACATAATGAACATCAATGAATGCAGCTGAGATAGTGCGGTAGTGGGTTCATTGAGCGTTGGGTGGGTAGCTCTTGCGTTGTCTAGGTGATTAGGCTCAAAGAATGTTCTTGGGACTAACGCTACCCATAGTTGCTCCTGCAGGCGGGTTCCGATATACACCATATGTCCCATTGGATTGAAAGGAAGGCCTGCAACATTGCTGTCAGGCCACAGGCGGTGAACATTTGCCAGGTCCAAGATTACCTGCCAGTTATGATCTGCCAGGATTTTAGGTAACCCAGCGTCTAGTCCTTGACGACTACCGACATAGAGGGTGTGGTCAATATAATGAGGACCTACACAAGGAACCACATTTGGTTCATCCATTGGAACGATGTGATCGTCATCAATAATTAGTCGGTGACATACAGATAACAGCTTCATTGCACCCAACAAATCCTGATTGTGGTACATGGTGCGTAACTTGCTAAGAGTGACACTCCGAGGATGGGTGGTATTGAACTTGGTCATGTAATCTCAATTAGCCTTGACCTGGTGCTGGTACAAGGCAATGTGCACTTCATCTTGGTGATGTCCGTCCCCTGCAGCCAGCTGTTGCAGAAGCTCAGACACATCAAAAGGAATATTGTTGGGTTGTTCATCAGCGTTGACGTTATGATGCTCTGCGACTTGAGGATCATCGTTCTGTAGCCTGCGAGGAGGGTGATGAGCACCAATGAAAGACCAAACCAATGAAGCTGTTACCCACAATTCATGGTGTGATACATTAATGTCCATCTTGTGGCGGCCAATTTGGAGAGCATGGACACTTGTCAGTAGGAGGCGTCTGTTTGAAACTGGAAGGGCTAGTGTAGCTTTTATATTCAAGCTCTGGGTCTGGACTTAACCATATTATACAAATATAATAGAAACTCACGAGCCTTGTCTGCTAAGTAGATATACCTGGAAGCGAGTTGGCTGACGCAAGATCTAAAACCAAGAATTAGTCAAAAGTGTTTAAAAGCAAGATTTCATTAGTTCGGGTATGAGGCCAGCATCTGTAGTAGGAGTTGAAATCATTCAAGCATTGTTCTATGATCCCTGTTTAGTAGTCTTGGACGAGTGGTATCATACTATTTAGCACATAATTAGACTGGGAAAGTTGGACTTTGAAACACGTGCAACGTGGTTACTGTACGGTGCAACTTGCTTGCCCCAAAGCATGACAAAACATAATGCATATGCATAAGTGCTTAAGCGGTTGAACCTGGTCACTCGCACGTCAATTAGGCAAAAATATGTGTATGAAACTTGTATGAAAACACGCTTTTAGTGAAGCTGTTACAGTGTTTGTACATATTTGCAACCTCGCGTACTGTGCGCTATTACAAGTTTTTAGACTTGGGGAGTGAGATTTTATGGTTTATCAGTGAGAACTAAAGGATATACTACTAGTTCATGATAGACATATGGACCCTAGCTTGATCGGTATGTATCCATTTTATCAATTGTTGCTGGCTCACATATCTCTGGATCTCTCACATCGGTGAAAGATAACTCGACTTATTCTGATAATCTAACCCTAAGTTCACGCCGTAGCTTGAGACTTCTTTTTTTGACTCTCCTCTTGTTACCTTTGTGCCGTTCTTGTTATCAATGCAGCGCAACTTCATTACTGCATTGTGGGTGAGGAGCAAAAACAGCTTGCCCAATCAATTACATAATATAGTCAAATCATTCACATCGTTTATCTGGTAAGTGTAACCGTTAGTGAAGCTGTTACAGTGTTTATACATGTCTGCAACGACCTGACGAGTCCTTTCTGTGGTAACCTGATCATTCTGACCTTTTTCAGTTTCCTCGAACGACTTCAAACCCTGAGCAAACAAAGTTCGGACACCCTGAGGCATGTTATTCACAATGAAAAGACCCCCAACTCTCCTCAACATCTTCGCTTCGAGTTAATGCTGTACTCTGGCTCCCACAGTCCCTTACCCATGCTATGTCTTTTCCTCGTCAATATCTCCTTCATTACTTGACAATCTTGGCGGTTCTTGTTACTTAAATATGACTGGCAAGAGCAGTCAAGTCACATATTTTGATCCTCCATGAACTGCTGGGTTTTCCAACTGTGTTACATTGGCAAAGTTGCCATTGAACTCTTTTCCCAAATATTCATGCTAGCTGTGCATGGCACACCTAGTGAATCTCTTCAAAATGCGATGATGCCGCATGTACTGGCATTGGTGAGCTTGCACTGGAGAGCAGTTGCACTGTGTAACCATAGCCTGTGGTCAAGCCTCATTATTGATCTTCAGAAGGTCATTTGCAACCAAACAAGTGGGGGCTTGACACCGTTGACAACTATGATCACATGTTCGGGATGGTCCCCAGTGGATATTATTATCAGAGCTCAACAAGGACCAACATCAGGTACTGAAGAAATAATGTAAGTCGCATATCGATTTTAGCTGAGTACACCTGTCTGAATGTCTGCCTTTAGGAGAAGAAAAAGGGATTTCACCAAAACATGCTATATTGCACACCAAATGCAGTCCCCGCTCTGTCACCCATCCAGAAGTCTTTTGCAGGTGCTAGTATGCCCTGCCCTGCCTTTCAGTCCATCCACATCTTTCCAAATTTGCATAAGGACAGTATTCTTCTCATACTGAAGGAGCGCAGTACGAGTGCCTCCATATTTGCTGAGTGGCAATGTGAAGAGATGTTGGAGGGTGTCATATTTACTTTAGAGAACAACAGGAATTAGATCGGATCTAGAGTATATATGTCTACAATGGTAATTCGGCCATCATTCCCAGATAAAGGTGGACATTGCCAGGGCGTTGTAGAGACTCAAGTCTCTATGGGCGCGTACAGACCATATTGCAAGACCTTATACTGGACCTGTTGAAGTGCGGCGACCTTCGCGATCTTCGCGATTTTCGCGTTTTCGTGTGCTTCGCGTTTTTGCATATATCGCACGTTTCGCATTTTGCATTTCGCATATATCGCGTCTTTCGTGCATTTCGCGTTCTCGCATCTTTCGCGCATTTTGCATCTCGTGCATTTCGCGTTTCAGATTCCTTGCGTTTTCGCGCATCTCACGAATTATGCACATCCTGCGTTCCCACACAGTTCACAATTCGCGCACTTGCGTATCTCGCGGGTTTCGCATTTTCACGCATTTTGCGTATTTCGCATTCTCGCGTTTTTCGCACTTCGACATGCGCTACCGCGCGCCTCCCTGGGATCCATCGCATTCCGTTCGCATGTCCTGTCCTCATCCTCCAAGGTCCATTGGTGCGTATCTCACTTTGTTTCACTCGCATTCCATCATATATGTCTTTGCATTCCCATTTATGTTCATTTATCTCATTATGTGTTTATATTACATCACCCTTGTACATTTAGCACTACTTACTCGGCTCCGAGGCCTGGGAACTCACTTAGCATGCTGACACGTCAGCGCATAGTTAGAGGTTTTTACTTCACTTCCTTTCCATCACTTAGACAATTAGTTGGTAGGACTTAGCATCAAAAATCCATCAACTTCAGATTCCATCGTTGCATTCCGCAGTAGCCTCAAGATATTCTCGAGAAGCACATCCACTTCTCCTTCAGTATCTACCCTCGAATTAGAAAGCCCTGCTTTCACGTTTTCAGAGAGTAACGCACTTCGCGATATTTTCGCGCTTTTTCCCGCGCTTCGCGACTTACAGCGCATTTTCACGCGCCCTTAGCCAGACCAAAGCCCAGTCCACAACTCCCCTCTCCTACAGAGGAATCTCTTCTCAGTAGCAATCCCCTTGGGACGAGCTATATCTCGCGTCCAGAGGAGCACTGTAGAGCTCATGTCAGGTCTAGCCCTCACCCACTCATCATTCCTCGCCTTCAGCGTGTCACTGGGTGCATGTTACGCTCAGTAAAAGCCATCCTCATATATTGATCCTAATCAGATAATATCCTCGTTGGCATGCATCTTGTACCTTGCCATTCCTTATTATTCTATTTGATTACATCATTAGCTTAGCCTTACAGTATTCAAACTCATGTTTATCTACTGTAGCAGTAGTTGATCTTTCCTTGACTGAATACATTGTAGTTCAGACAGTTACCCTGTGTGAATCCTTAAGTTTATTCTCTCATCTTCGAAAACTAACTGGGGTTTGAGAATGGATGGGGTTCCGTGAAGATTGTCTAAGCTGAGCGAGAGAACCTCCCCAGAGAAATGAGACTAGTAGGAGCACATGTGCAAATATGCGTTTATGCATCATTGTCAGGTTGTGCGCATGCAATATACTCGCATTACCCTAGGTTATACCAGAACTGCTCCTGACATAGGAGTGTCAGCATAGTTTCCATTGATTGCATTCTTGGAAGCGGGACAACGGGGAGAGGACTGCTGAATTACAGTAGGAAAACTTGGGGGTGAGGCAATATGGGGACGCAGAGTGTTGCGAACAACGTCCTGTGGCGATGGAGGTATATGAGAATTGTGTTTCACATCCTAAAGAGGGAAAGGGTCGATGACCAGTTTGTCTTTCCGGAGAGATGACTAGTCTGAGATACAGACTAATAATCTAGTCAAATGTCAATGTTGACACGTTAAAGGATATCGATTGTCAGAAGTGGTTCAAAGAACTAATATTCCATAATGGTAATTCGGTCATCATTTGTCAGTTGTTTGTGTAACTAAATTTAGAAGTTCTGCGACAACTTTGATGACTTCAAGGACTTATAATTATAAGACTTTGGTGACTTCCAAGACTTTGATGAACATCGGAGTGTTTTAGATAGAAGAATCATCACATGGCATTCAAGTGAAACATGGCGACTTGGGACTTTAGAGACTCTGGCAACTTTGACGACTTCTGAGACTTCAATGACATCAGCTTCGAACCACAGAGCAAAGGTTTGCACTTGAAGCCTTGGAACGTCAATGTGTTTTGCATAGAAGATCACTTCTGTGGGAGGTTGAAGCCAAATGTAGCGAGTCACATGGGAGGCTTCCAAGACTTTGGCGGCAGCATCTCATCTACTCCAAATTATGAAGCAAAGGTTTATTATTTGACCAAGGTCGGAGGGTTTTAGATATAAGAACACCGGCGCGAAAGGTTCAAAGTCAAATTTTGGAGACTTCCAAGACTTTGACGACATCTGCTTTGAATTACGAAGTAAAGGTTTGTACAAATGTCGGGGTGAAGAGCACTGGTGTGAGATGTTCAAGCCAAACATGGTAGCTGGTTACTTTGGTCACTTAGAGGACTTGGCAACATCTGCTTCGAATTATGGAGCAAAGATGTGTAGTTGTAAATATTGGGGTTAGAGACTACTGAAACTTTGACCACAACATCTGCTGCAAATTACGAAGCAAAGGTTTGTACTTGAGGAAAGGTCGCAGCGTTTCAGATAAAAGCCTTGCCAAGCACTATAGACTAGATTGGCGACTTTAGTAGCTTTAGCGACCTGCGAGACTTCAGACATTAGGCTTAGAGGCTATAGATTGAGACGTTGCTCGCAAGCATCTGCTTCAAATTACAGAGCAAAGGGTTGTGCTTGATGAACGTCAGACTCTGCTCGTGTTTTGGAAAGAAGAGCATGGAAGAAGAGCGCCAGGCCGTGGGAAGTTGGCAAGATTGAAATGTGTCAACTTAGTTTACTTCGGAGACTTCCAAGACTCTTGGCCTCTAGGTGACTTCTGACTCACTGAGGCTTTGTGCAGATTCAACACTGAACAGCATATGATGACACTGTCTTCGGACACCACTCGCACCATGGTTGGAAACTGCCATCACATTCTAGCAGCCACAAATCAATAATGGGTCACTATATCGGTCCAAATGTCATTTAAGGCGGCCATAGCAAAAGTCACTAACACAAGCCGCTGAACTATCAACCAAGTTCTTCGGCTCTCTCGTCCCACAGGCCCTGCTGTCAGAAAGTCTTTGGAAAGTGAAAGTGGACGTCCTCATCCGCTCAGTGCAGCAGATCTATCGGTGAGTAAAATAGGCCAGTAGTGTTCAATTGCCCTGACCTCTTCAGTATCTGTTGTCGTGTATTGAGCGCACTCCAGACATCTTCTTCATGCGTTGATTAGAAAGATGATACTTAATGATTTTAACAGGTTATCTTGAAGCACCGGTCATCGGAGTGTTTTGGACAGAAGAGTACTGGCACATGGGGTTCAAGTCAAGGTGACTTTAGAGACTCTGGCAACTTTGAGAACGATGACTTCCAAGACCTTGATGACATCTACTTTGAGTTACGAAGCAAAGGTTTGCATTTGATGACAGTCAAAGTGTTTTGAGAGACTTTAGAGACTCTGGCAACTTTGACGTTGCAGCAAAGATACTCTCCTCTTGACTAGCAGAGGGTAGCCAGAGGACACACACCACTTCCGAGGTAAGTTACAGAAGTTGATCATCATGATCATCGGTGGGTCTCAAACTGACTCTTCAAGCCTCGCATACCTGGTACACTGCCATGGCAATGTGGTCCAGGGCCAGCAAAAGACATGAGGAGAATGTAATGTTACGAGTATAACAAGGTATATTGTTACCATGCAGATTCAAAATAACGACAAATAAAGACCTGTTATGGAAACCAAAGCAACCTGACAGTGGAGAAACATGAAATCCAGGATATGCCATTCACACGGATAGCTGAAGAGAAGTCGTCCAATGGGCCCTCTTCCCTGGCAATGGTCGTGCATCCTCGACACATCTTACATCTCGAGGGATTTTTGCTGCAATGTAGCATTCTGCCGCTAAGTTCCAGCTATTCAAACAGCTTGAGATAGAATGCCTTATCACTAGTGACAGGCTAACAGACAAGATAACGTTAATAGCAACAGAGTCTATTCGTCACTATGCACAAGCATTCAATCATAAATCTTCACTGTTCAAAATCTGTTAAAAAAACCAGAAAAATAAAGATATAAATATATGATTAAGAGAAGAAGAGGCACAGCAGTGAACAAGGCAAAATATGTACAACAGGAAGATGAGGCACAGACCTTGAACAAAGGATGTATACCTTTCCTACCAGCCACTCCGCCTAGTGGTGCGGAGTAGTCAAGAACCCCTTCCACACGCTCCTTCTGAGTTCTTTGTCCCTGACATTGCTAACAGAAAACCTCACCATGTGAGACCCAGTTATGCTTCACAAAAGTTCCCCATCATTCCCATCAACAAACTCCAGAATCCACTGTGCAAGTAGCTGGATCTCTCCATGACTATCACTGGTGTCTGTATCTGCGCATCAATGGAAGACGTCGTCAATGGTGTACATGATATCACCTGGAAAAAAAAAGGTCAATTGGTGGAAAGGCCATAGTTAGTATTTCTCCGAGTATACAAAACCAACGTTAAACAGAAGAAACATCGAAGAGAAGAACAAGTACCATCACTTGAAACAGTCATGCAAGAGCATCGGACCTGTAGCCCACCTCAAATATGTTGATTCCGAGACTTGAATGGAGTCAGGACTCACTGGAGAGCTTATGGCGGGGGGATTTGAGGACAAATATTTTGCGTCACTTGAATGCTTGTGTTTATGTTTGGATATAGGGCGCAACAGTGGGCAAGAAGTTCGGCTTCGATTGATGCTTTGGATGAGCTGTCAAACTGCCTGTGGGGGGTGGCGGAGGACTGTGCAGACCAGTTAAAACTTTGTTAGCTTCTGCAACAGAGAGTTTTTTTCATGAGGAGCAGATCGGAATGGATAGAGCAGCCTATATTGGGCTCATGGAAATGCCTAGGCCCGGGATTGAGCGGGAACATGATACACATCTCACATGAAGAAGATTGCAGGTCTTGAGCAGGCGATGGATCATCCCATCCATAGTCGTCATTAAGCCACTAGAAGTAACACCCTTGCCAAGAGCGATCCTGCCCATTGTGAGGAAGACAATTGTCCAAGCAAATTGTTCAAAATCGTCCTTGAGGACACATGATTTAGTAAGAGTATTGCCATTCTATTCATCATGCACCTTTTTCAGCACACCAGTGGCAAAAAAAGGTGACGATTGGGACAATAGCAACAAACATCATGCGAACAAGATAGAACCAACCCACTTCTTTAGAATCTTCTTCATCCATATAGTTGAGTCCTGCCTCAAGTCCAGCTCGTCTTGCTGCGTGATAGATTGCTCCAACACCGCAAGTTCAACCAGCAGCTCCTTTTCCTGTGCTTCGTAAAACCTCAAAATCTTCTCTAGCTCTTTGTCGAGTAGTGGCTTAAAGAGGCTGTCTGCATCATACGTATTGCCGTGGTGGACAAGGGTTGTCTGTTCATTGGCCTCCAAGTCATGATATGACGGTTCTATACCACCCATTTGTTGTTGCCACTTCTCCAGCTGATAGTTGCTTGAGTATGTTGTAGCTTCAAGATACATTAAGAGTGTTTGTGTTTGGATATGAAGGATCAGACATATGCAATATATTACAGACGCTCATCAAAAATGGCAAGGTCATCAGATGTGCGGAAATTCCTGGTGCGTTTGCAATGCATGCTCGAGTATAAACATGCATCGTGTATGACCATGAGGGAATGAAAAACCATGAATGAATCAATATAAAACGCACTACCACGTACGATGTGGCTCTTGTACTGACGAATCAGATTCAGCCTCATCATCATCACAAGAATGGTGACAAGTGAATAGCTGAGGATCTACACCAGCAGCTGACTTTCGGCTGTACCTCTGCACATGAGGATCTACACCAGCAGCTGACTTTCGGCTGTACCTCTGCACATGAGGAGGCGATGGCAGCTACGATGTATCATAGCCCAGGTGCACATGCTGTTTCCTGGGTGACATCGGGTCAATATGCCTCAATTTATACGACAAGACTTCCACAGAATGTGGTGTTGTAGGCGATAGAGAAGGTGCGCCATCAACAGAACCCCCGTCATGAGATGAATGATAACTCATGCTGAGCTCCAGTGAATGTGCGTTCCATATGATCTTGAAGTTTCAGCACCAAATGGTGCATCCAGGGATGGGCAATGTATGCCCGATGATCCTTGTTTTGGCCATGAACTTGGCAGATAGGATTGTAGTGCTCCGATAAAGAGTCATCATTATTGTGAGTGATGCAGGTACGAAAAATAATTACCACTGATGTGATGTAGACACTGATCTTTGCCTTGGCCACTGAGTGGCCTCGTGTCTGGCATCGGTGGTATACCCATCATTCATCTTCAAACATTCCAACACCATTGCAGAGTCATATGTAGAAATCCCTTGCAAGTCTTCGAGCGCAGAAATGGGAGGCAGTGCATATGATGTAGTGTTGATGCGCCTTGGAGGAGCCAAAGGTTGGCTCGGGGCGGCACAATTTGGTCTCTGGGGAACTTGCCATTTCAAGCATCGTGATGCATATCTTGTAGAGAAATTGAAGGAATATCTAGTGAAACCGAATCACTGGAGCGGAGTAAAGAGAATATCGGGACCATGCAGAGCACTCACGCATGATGGGAGATGCAGAGGAGGAGATGTGCAGGGGCAGACTTATGGGTTGTGGATGGGAGTAAGATGACAGGTCTCTGTACATCATTGATGGAAGGGAAGCTGGCTGTCCTGAGGGCAGATAGTGCACTGATGAGCTGGCATGATCACTTGGACCTGCAGTGGGAATGTCCAATGATGTTTGCGAATTGCAAGGAACAGGTGGTGCAGGCACGACTACTTGGTTGTTCCGGCAGGATCGTCTCTGCCCGGATGCAGTAGACACCACTTAACCATAGCCTGTTTGATCTGGGGAGAGACATTGCTTGGGAATGTGGGCCTATAAAAAATGAGTCAGCTATCCTAAGGTAACAGCGAAAAAAAATGTACCCGAAAAGAGGTACTAGATCTTCACAGATTGACCAAGCCACTCTGAAAACAAAATTAAAAGCTGCTCATAGCCACGGGGCTTGTGAACTTACCATCGTGAAAGCTGGAGGGCAACCTGATATGGGGTTAGCACTGTTGTATATAGGAAGCGGGAATGCTCACCTCATAAGGCATCCATGTTCCTTGAATTTTTAAAAAACCTCCCCATACACAATGCATAACGGGGGCCAAGTCAGCCTGTGAATCAATCATTTTTACAATGTTGGCTTGCTTGGATGTGAGATACAAGTCATAGGGGAAGGATCATGGCATACTCACCCTTTGAATTGCTGAGAGCTGAGATCATGGAGGGGGTAAGAAATTGAATTACCATGCGAGTGCGAATTTCTCACCTTTCTAAATGCCAGTCCAGAGAATGTACCCATTGTCAATGTCCATCATACTCCATTGACCATTTAGCGGGTATTATTTACCACATGCAACTTATGGATTCATTATTGATATTTTTAAACTCCAGAACCAGGTTGGGCGATTAGATTGTCAATTATACTGCGGTCGACCGTAATGTTAGCTTTACGCAGATATGCATCATTCCTATATCTCCAATCAGACATGACTTTTCTTACCAGGACTGAGGACAACCCAGGCACAAACATGTTAAGGAGAATTCGCTCTGCTCAGATACCATGCACTTACCTTGGAGTAATGTCTTTTACCAGAGTCACATCTGGGAAGATGGTGAATCACACTATGAATGGATGTCCAGGGAAACATACAAGATTGTGACAAGTGTTTGACCATCCTGCCATCCCCTTTTCTTTACGAGTTTGATGCATGCCACCAGGTTGCAGGCGCTGCTAGAGCCCAGAAATAGTCCATCGTCTTGAATGAGATATCAGGACAGGGAAATGCCTCCACGTCAGTTATCTTTCATCATCAGTGAGTTCCCCATCAAGTTCGAAGATGAAGGATTCAACGTACCGGAACGCATCATCCACAATCGGAATTGCAAGATCAATATTACTTGTCATCCAGTTAATTCCTCTAGAGATAGATAGGTCAGATGGGTCAGTGAAAATGGTGCTTGCATATGCACATCCTCTCAACTACTGTGTCAAGTTGATGTCTTCATTTTGTTCCTTCAGCTTCATTGCAGTCGTACATTACACCATGCTTGACCTGAAGGTGTGTGAGAAAATTGGGTCCACTAGAGGCGGCGGAGAACATCTGGTGGATCATTTTGTGCACTTAAAGTACAGATCACTGTCTGGAGTGTCGCTGTGAGGTTGGGTCAGTAGAGGGTATTGACAGGCCAGGCAAGAGAGGGCCTGTGTGCCTATCGGTATGGATGGAGTGATGACATGGATTACATACCCAAGTGATTCCATGAGTTGCTCAGCAAAGTCACCGTAACCAAGCAGGAGGTAGTGCTTGAGCACAGAGAGGTGATTGAGGAGGCGGAAATTCTCAGTGAAGACTTCAAAAAGGCGAGCAGAAGCCGTGTTGTATGTGCTGTCAATACTGTGTTCCAGTCCTGTGATATCGCTGTACTTGAGGACTATGGGGAAACATAAGTATCAACATAGAAGCAAGTGCAAGTGCAGAACCCACTTCCACCTGAATTTCTCTTCTTCACAACCATTGCTACCCAGGTGAGCTCCAAGGCTGGGAGGACAAGTATGTCGGATTGGGCAAGGTATGTGTGGGCTTTGCGGGCGATGAATTTCTGTGTGTTTGGTTAGCTTCGGTTATTTTGAGATGAGGTAGGGATGGGTTTTGAGATGGGCAGCGAGATGAAAGGGAGCAGAAAGGCATCTAAGAAAGTAAGAACACACCTGGATAGAGTGTAGCTAAACATGCTGCTTTGTTGTATGCATGTGTTGCTTTAGACCGCTGAGTGCACAAGGATGATAATATCAAGGAATGATCTTAAGCAAACCAACTAGATGTGTCGGACTGACCTATCAAATATAGAGACTGACTTGTGTAACTTTTGAATGAAGCTTCCAATTTTGCGTCGCAGATTTGGTGAGTCTCCTGTCTTCCAATCAGTTTTTATCTTGCCAGTCAGCGAAATGGCCTACCACAGCACAGGGTTTTCCATTTAAAGTCAATGCAAAAAGCAAAAAGTGGGACATTGTGGGGATACACACTGGGAAAAAGAGAACCTTCCCTTCAGCAAGTGTCTGTCCTAACATCTTGAATGTGTCGTCGATGTTGGGCAGCTTGAAGTAATATTTGACATAATTCAGTAATTCAGTCATCATTTGTCAGTTGTTTGCATAAGGAACTAAATTTGGAAGTTCTGCGACGACTTCAGTGACTTCAAGGACTTTATAAGATTATAAGACTATGAGGACTACGACTACTTCAGCAACTTCTGAGACATACAAGACATAAATTCGGGAGCAGCCAGACACTTGATACCATGAAACTATAATTCTTTCAATCACCCCTATGTATCGTACAAATACAGATATTGAAGTCCTCAAACCGAGAAGTGCATGTTAGTAAAAGTACATTCCGTTGCTAGATATATGCTATGTGTGGTATGGATATAATGAGCAAAAGTAACAATGACTCAAACTAATCTAAAGCCGCGAACGATCTTGGATCCAGCCAATCGATGTTGTAGCACAATAATTCTGCTTGTGCCTCGGTTACAGCCTTGATAGTGTCCTTGGACGAAGTTGTCATACGTTGACCAAGTCTCAATTTCCATTGACTACGGGTGGCGAACACGCGTGAATCCCTATTTTGTATTGTGGTGATGTGTGTCATGAACCATGTCTCTAGACTTGCTGTCCACTCTCCTTCCCACTGCATGTACTTGTCAAAGATATCCATGGGAGGCCATAAGTTGTAGTTGTCGTCAGTGAGGCCTAACAGGGTACTAATGTGAGCATCCATCACCATGTTGTCAACATCGGTGCCAATACGCTCGACATTTGAGTGTATAAGTGCGTCGCATGAAGGGCCAGACAGGGCAGCCAAAATTAAGTTGTCTGGTCCAAATTGAATTGCAATCCGCCACAAAAGGCTGCCCATGCCACAAAACGGTGGCTAGATGGAAGTCAAGCATGTCCCTGATGCTGTTGTCATACCGCTCAAACTCCCTGTTGCCCCTTTTGAGCAAGAGAGGTTGTTGGTCCAGATAGACGGGCCATGGCGCTGATAGAGTGTTCATTGGGCCAACAACGTGCTGGGGGTTGGCAAAGACCCGCCAATCAAGTCCGTGAGAGAGACAACGAATTGCGAAAAACCATAGCAGGACATCCAGATATTGCACTCTCCATAGACGCAGCCTGATTTCAGTCCTCTTGGATATGACCAACCTACCATGAGATATGACATGCAGGAGGTGGTATGGAGGGTAGCAGGCAATGTGGAGAAGGCGGTTTTCAGGGTCACTACGCAACGATGGGGAAAGTGGATTGAGATTGTCATACTGTGTAAGGCAGTTCATTCGACCTAGTATGAAGTGCGTTATGGAGTTGTATGCAGGACGGGATCCCATCCTGTTGAATCCTGTGACGGTTGTTGTGGTAGAAGAAGGCAAAAATTGTAAAAAACCCATTGGGAGCAACAAAGTGCCAGGAATCAATGGTAGCACAGCAGGTACGTTCGTGGAAGGTGCTTGTGTAGGATACAAAGAGTGGCCTGAATCAACAGCTATAAATATAATATTAGTTCAGGATTCAGAATGATGATAGTATCCACTCACAGCACCGGTTTGTTGGTGGCCTGCGATGAGGAGAAGGTGCTGTGATGAAAAAAAAAATAGATATGATAGGCTGTCTATTTTCTGGGAAAGCAAATGTACTACGATAACTTCTTCGGATGGGACTATGGTGATGGGTAGGTTGTCTGTTACTTCCTCGAGCTCTGTCAGGTAAGGGAAATCTACCGCAGCGAGTAAAGCATTCTTGGGAAGGTGATTGGGATCGGTAACGACGAGCAGGGGCGTGATGGTCAGACTGAGACGGAGGGTAATCTCTATATGAGGACGGTCGATGGTGGGAAGACATTTCTCGACGAGATGGATAGTATGACAATCCACGGGGAGGAGGGGATAATGAATGATGTGATTGGTTTGGAACAAAGGGTGCACATGGACGAGGAGGAGAAGGATCTCTATGATTGACTATATCTGCCTTGACTTTGGTTGGAGATAGGGCATTTGACTCAGGGATCACTTCACCTGGTTCATTATTAACATCCATTCTGTCATCCGTAACAATATGCTTCATTCCACTGCCCGAAGCTGCACGCTGTAGCTCCTGTTTGAGGTGTTGCTTTTTGAGGTGTTGATGTTCAAGTTCCTTCTGCCTCTTGATCTAGAGCTGTTTTCTGCCTTTTGATCTCAAGGTCCTGCTGCCTCTTGATCTTGAGCTCCTTCTGCCTTTTGATCTCGAGTTGCTTCTGCCTCTCAATCTCGAGCTCCTTCTGCCTGTTGATCTCTTTCTCCTTCTTCACCCACGCAACCTCCACTGCTTGCAAATCAGCTTTATCCTTGTATGTTTTTATCAGCCACTGTTTCCTTTCATTCATTTTGGTTTGACATGGTGGCGGCCCATCTGGTGTTGCCGAAGGAGGAGGGGGGGGACCCACTACCATATCAGATGTAGACACATTGGAAATTTCTTGTGACACTGCGTTAATATGTTTGTGAGTGATCTGCTTGAACCACATCACTCGTGTATGGGCAGGGTTGGGGATGCCGAGGCGATCGCCAAAGGCATTATGAGTAATGGTGTTGACACAAAACAGTCCACAAGAGATTGAATCTTGCTGGATGCCATGTGGCAAGGTATTTCCTTGGTCTTCAAATGGGCCATGAAATCTCACAGTAAGCCACTGCTGTAACTTTTGAATGAAGCTTCCAATTTCACATCACGGATTCAGTGAGTCTCCTGTCTTACAACCAGTTTTTATCTTGCCAGTCAGCAAAATGGCCTACCATAGCACAGGGTTTTCCATTTAAAGTCAATGTGAAAAGCAACAAAGTGGGACATTGCGGGGATATACACTGGGAAAAAGAGCACCTTCCCTTCAGCGAGTGTCTGTTCTAACATCTTGAATGCATGGGGCAGTGAATAAAAGTTGGGTTTTGTCATGCAGATCGCATGCACGAGCTCGGTATCTGTGATGACGAGGTTGGACTGGTTGGTGACCAATCGTTGGATAGTGGATTGTATCATCATGTCCATGATAGAGTCCGACAACAAAGTGTCGTCTGACAATAATTGTGCAAGCTGTAAGGTGCTTTTTAGGCTGGTTGAAGGTCGCCCAGCCAATGTCTTGTGGTATGGTAGACAATACATCTCTACACGGGCATTGACATAAATGATACAAGACTGATGAGTTGACCCTGAGTCACTTGCGTAAATTTTGTTCTGTATCCACCGATTGGCAGTAAGCCACATCATTTAGAATAGCGCACCGCGTGTAGGTTTTCCCAAAGATTCAATATCCAAAGAGGCAACAGTTGGTCTTTGAATTGGGGATGGATGATCGACCGCTTTCCATCATGAATGGCATCACTGAGAGACTCTCAAAGGCTGTAAACCCACAACTTTGGAGGTATGTATGGTTGGAGGACCAGGTTCTCATTCGGGCGCGCTCTATCAAAGCATGATGCTCCAGTCTGTTCGAAGGACCTATCATCAATGTTGGGCAGCTTGAAGTCTAATATCTGCTGCACATTGACAGCGTCGGACAATGGCAGTAGTATGCTGAATACTTCCTGTGGGATGTCCATAATCTCCGATAAAAGGTCTAGGTCTTCCGGATCCAATGCTTTGTTTCCTCCATCAACCCATTTTCCGACCGGTACATGGACAGTGATAGGCGGAGGAGGAGCAGGGCCAACTGTGCTAGGGGGAGTGGCATCATCCTCATCCACGTCAAACATATCCTCCTCGTTGGTACCGGAGTAGTCGGAGTAGTCTTAGTAGAGTTCTATATCTCCCGTTGGTGGATGAAATATCTCAGATGGTACATAATTCTTGAGCTCTTTGATTTCTTTGTAATTTTTGGTGATCTCTTTGCGCGGTTGAAATTTGCCTCTGGTGACAAATATACACTTTTGGGCTTTCTGTCCTTTGAATGGGGGCTCTTGGCCATCTGGCCAGAATTGGCCTGGCTTGCTGCAATAGCCGACGGCTGATGTTAAGGAGTTAGACGAGAGTCAATAAATATTTGAAGGACAAACATGTAGGGCCCCATCTTTGGTGCATGGGGATTTGCTCGACCCCTGCCAATGGGTCCTCTGCCCAAGACGAAGCTCCGAGGGACATTGATGCTTCGTCATTTTCTAAGGAATGGAGATGAGCAGTTTTAAGTAAGGACTGACGATTTGTCTCACTGGGAGCACGCGCCTCCACCGGGGGTTTTTTAGAGACAGACATGACTGCAATTGGTCTACAAGCCTTTGGCTTTGTTGTGTTAGTGGGGCGGAGGCGAGGCATGTGAGGCATCGGGGAAGGTATGTAGCACTGAGAAGTTCAATGTCAGACCAGAAGTTGAAGGACTAAACCATGGAAAGATGACTCGCTGGAATTTCCAAAGAGAAGTTTAGGTGGTTAGGATGGGTTATATTGACGAGAGGTTGGGTGTGCACAGTGGTGTGGGGTGTTGAAATGCAGATGGGTAGAAATTAGTTGTCGGAATGCTTGCGTCCTATGATTTTTGAGTATAGGATTGGAGAAATATAAACCATGGAGAAATGACTCACTGGAATTTCCAACAAAAAGTGATCTTGGGTATGTAATGTAGTTGAGGAGGACAAGTGACACAGATGAGTTTAAGTCCAAGGATTTGACCAATATTATGTGAGGTTCTACAATATTGATCCACATTCCACACTCAAACGTGGAAATTCCATTTCTGTGCTGTAGACAATGCTTCTGTGAAGTTGTGAATCCTTCAACTGTCATCAAATGTAATATTTTTTGAGATTGAAGCCCAGTGAAAACTAACTGGGGTTCGAGAATGGATGGGGTTGCATGAAAATTGTCTAGGCTGAGTGGGGGAACCTCCCCAGAGAAATGAGACTAGTAGGAGCACATGTGCAAATGTGCATTTGTGCATCATTGTCCCAGGCTGTTGGCATGCGATATATTTGTGTTATCCTATGTTATACCAAAACTGCTACAATGATATTGGAAATGTGTATTACAGGTAGATGGCTACAACAAAGCACGGCTGCTGGATGCGCTGCTGCTGTGAATTGCAACCTACACTCGTTCGGGCGCGTGCTAGCCTGCACTTGTTACCAATTGCACTGTAGCACTGGGCCGTCAGCAGATGATTAAGATCAGAAACAGCAAGATCAAAAGAAATTGGAGAGAGCACGCTACCTGACATAGGAGTATCAGCATGATTTCCATTGATTGTGTTCATGGAAGCAGGACAACGGGGAGAGGACTGCTGAATTACAGTAGGAAAACTTGGGGGTGAGGCGATATGGGGATGCAGAGTGTTTGCAGCCATCCATGGTCACGACAACGAACAACATCCTATGGCGATGGAGGTATATGAGAATTGCGTTTCACATCCTAAAGAGGGAAAGGGTCAACGACCAAGTTGTCTTTCCGGAGAGATGACTGGTCTGAGATACAGACTAATAATCTAGTCAAACATCGATGTTGACATGTTAAAGGATATCGATTGTCAGAAGTGGTTCAAAGAACCAATAGGGTGGCTCAAAGTAGCCGCCTAACATTGCTTACGCCTACGCCTATGCCTAACTTTGTATTATATAAGCTACTGCAGTACTTCATCCTAGTAGCGATACAAATGCCTCTCCACTCTCGTCAAACAAAAGTCCTATGAGCATACCTAATCTTTATGGTTCTTCGGGACTCTACTCTCCTACCAGAAGTAGCCACAGATATTATCAGGAAAGCCAAACAGTTGGATATTGATCTAAAAGTACTAGAAGGCATCAAGAAAACTCGTTATCTACAATCTCATCCTCCTGTGATCAAGGCAGGCAATCTTCACCTTGCTTGGTCATTTGCTCAAAATCCATCTGATCATGATCATTTTGCAAACATGCTTTGTATCTCCCCAACTGTCTTTGAGGTACTTCTGCACCTTATCGAGGAGCATCCTGTCTTTTCAAACAATTCTAATGTGCCTCAGAAGCCAGTGAAGGTTCAGCTAGCAATTACACTGTACTGAATGGGCAGGTATGGAAATGGAGCATCACTTGAAGATATTGCACAAATAGCAGGCAGCTCTGAAGGTGTTGAGAATTTGAACATTGATCACACATTGAGCTGATGTGATATTTACAGGTGATGTAGAAAATGCAACTGCACGTTGCTTTGAAGCTATTGAAAGCTTGCATGACCTCTTTGTTCAACCTCTTGATGCAGAAGAGAAGGAGGTAGAGAAGAGATGGGTTGACAACCACCTTGGGTTCTGTGGGTCATGGCGAGATGGGTGGGTTATGTATGATGGAACAATTGTAGTCCTTTTTGCTTGACCTGGCCTTAATGGTGATGCTTATTACACCCACAAAGCAAACTATGGACTCAATGTTCAGGTACCAACATAAGACTTTGATAAAATTTGTGGCTAACATGAACATAGATCGGCAATACTCCCTCCAATCTTCGCATTGTGGACTACTCCCATGGTTTTACTGGGTCTGCTCATGATGCTGTAGCATTTGAGCACACTGCAGCTGCTCAGCACCCCAATTGGTTCTTTGAGGGTAATGAGTTTGCATGGGCGGATTCTGCCTATGCACTGAATCGTTACACCATTCCTGTCCATAAACAGCCTGCATCACTTTGCCAAGAAAATGCTGCTTTTGATCATGTGGTCTCTCATCTCTGTGTTCGTTCTGAACACTGTATGGGGGCTCTAAAGGGACGTTTCCAGTGCCTGCGTGGCCTTTGAGTCACTATCAACAGCAACAGAGATCACATTAGGGCTTGTCGATGGATTACAATTGCCATCATTATTCATAATTTGATCATTGATGTTGATGGAGCAAGAGCAGGTGGTAGGTTTTCTGCAGCACATACAGGTGTGGAGGAGAATGAGGATAGAGGTGAGGCAGATAAGCCTATTGATGATGAGGAAGATGCAGGAGATGTGAAATGAAAACAGTTGGTTGCAGAGCTTATGATATATAAAGGATTAGCAGTATGACATTAGAAAATCTAGGTAGTCTAGGGTATCCAGTTAATTAACATATGTATCTAAAAGTCATCCTGATCAGAAAGAAGTTCACCACCTGCCTCGATATCCCACAATGGAGACTGCAAATGGGTTGTATGTGCTACAGGTTCAACAGAGACATTCTCAGAATCCTCTTCAAGTGCATCTACCTTTCTACGATACTCATCAGCAGTACAGACACCAAGTTTAAGCTCCTCGATGAGTATCTTCCGCTTCTTGAGCTTTCGTTCCTCAACAAGATGAGTATCAAGAGATTTCGAATTTTCACTGCAAAGAATATTGAGTTAAGTATACAACTTCATCAGACATCACTCACCATGGGAGATCAAGAATAGAGTCCTCAAAAGAATGCTTCTGAGGGAGCTTCTTAATTGAAGCTCTTGCCTTCTCGAGTGCACTTTCAGAGATGGAAGGGGTGTTTGTATGACGAACCTTTTGAACAGGTACCTTCAGAGTATTAGACATGTCAGTAGCAAAAGCAGCCTGAGACTTCAGAGTCTCAGGCACAGCTGTTGCTGAACTACAAGCAGCATCAGACTCAGCAAGTAGAACTGGGTCTATGTTCTCAAGCCCATCATCAGGTGGCTGCATGAAGGTGACACAACGACCATGTGGCCCAACACCAGTGGTCACAGCTGGAGGGTTGATATTTGGATGAGTTGCCCAAATTCGGTGACAATTTGGAAAGAACGGCCATTTCACAGTGATTGCACCTGTAGGACATGTATATAAAATTACAGTGAAACTATCAATGAAAAATGACGACTTACCCCAGAGGTGTTTTGCTTCTGCTGGTGTATCATGGTCAGGACCACTCAGGGGGATGTAGAAGTCAAAAACCACATCAGAATTTTCATCTGAAGGATTCTCGCCATCTCACAAACCCCCACCAGTCTGTTTCAAGGCTGCAGCATGCTTCACATATGTGACACGAAGCCTGAATACACATATGAAGCTAATGAAGATGATACATTAATTAAAACTCACGATTCAACTTTTTTTTGAGTCCGGTCCATGGCAGTCCTTGGATCCAAAGCATACATATCAGGTAAAATAGTCTCTGCTATGGTTTTGTAAGCAGAAATCTTTCAATCACCTGTCTTGGGCTAGGAAACATCAATCTGTGCATCAAAATAACAAAGGTGGTATGCACATCTTTCTCTTCTTTGATACCAAATAAGACTTTGAGGTTGACTGGCTTCTCGACCTCGGCGATAAGTTTCCATTAAAGGTCAGATGTCCATGCGATAGGTGGGATGGTGGTATCCATTTTGTGTGGCATAACAAAGAGTGTGGGGTAATGAGTGTGATAGTATATCTTCATTCCTGCAGGATTGTGATGGATTTGTACCATCATTGACCACTTACAGCAATGATTCTGGTGATATCCCTCACAGAACATCTGGTTATCTGGAAGCATCAATAGATGCAAACAAACATCTGTCGGATTCATCTACATCTCAATGGATGAATACAACAGTTGCGATATGCTGCAGGATATGATTATTATTCCTGATTTGCTCCCATTGAAGTCCTGATTGTGCCAGAATAAGTGAGTGGTCTCACCAAAACCTACCACAGCACCCACTTGGAGACAAGGCTCTTCAAAGCCTGGTTGGCCCATCGTATATGTGACACACAAGACTGCAGTTATGCAGAACGCCAAAGTAGCTCAACAACAAGTGAAATTACTACAATACACCATCGAAGATCTAGTTAATGAGTCTCAAACAGGTGGAAATAATGTCATGCCTTGCATGTGTCTATGATACCTGTACTCCATTTTTTAATTAATTTCTCAAATATATTTCCTCATTCCTGACAGATCTGGATGGAATGGATTTGTGTGATCCACCATAGGCTCTGATCATGATTCATGGTTGCATATCGCTCGACACATCACATCACTGATCCTCCATGAATGCCTACCAGGTTCTATGAGTAGGATGGCAGCATTCATAATGTCAGTTGAGATATGGATAAAGGATATCTCTATTGAGTGCAAGAATACACTGCAAAATGAGACAGGAGATACAGTTCTTCCCCCAATGGTGTGTATCCACTCTCCATTTCATTGTTTTATTATGATGTCTTCACATGACAGGCACATAGTGTGATGGTTGAACTTTCAGCATGTACCAGATTGGACAATGAATCTGTTTGTTCTACATTGCACAATATTTGGGTTATTTGCTGTGTTTTAAAATGCATACTTCCTGTGCGCTAATGGTGCAATTTCCCCCCATAGACCAAGGACAATGCAAAGTACCTGAATGATGTGCTTCAATATCTGCTACATGTCCACAAGGCTGGTGAAACCAATGCATATTCCAATGGACTTCGAATTCTGGCATCTGTGATGGCCAAGCACTCAAGATCTTTGGCAGGTCACAGAAATACATGTACACAGTGATAGATTTGCAAGTATGACCACCTGTGGTGGTATCACTCCTTCTATATCAGTATACAAATGATTAAGATATATAGGCGCTGCTCATCATCAGCCCACACATTCAGAGTCTAGAATTATAAACATTTTCATATTGCAATTATAATTCCTATGTATGAATGTGTTTTTTATTCATTGCTACTGTAAGGAGATCTTGACAACCACTTGCAGCCAACCAGGTCACTTGTAATATATATCTAAACAAACAAGCTACCTACCATCACACAGTGAAATTTGAGACATATCTACCATCATGCCCTGAAATTTGATACAAGAAATCACAAACTGTATTATGGATGGTAGTATTAGGACAGTATTGGCCACCGTCATCGACAGTAAACACCCATAGAGGCGAGGCAACCACTGAATATTGTCCCAAGAGGACATCAGAAGGAGAGGGGGGGTGTGATAGGGGACAGGACAAAGTAAAGTGGCCACTGTCATTGATAGTGAATGCCCATAGAGGTGAGAAAACCACAGTATATCATCCCAAGAGGATATCAAGAGGAGAGGATGTGACAAGAGACAAGACAGAGTGAAGTGTCCACCGTCATCGACAGTGAACACCCATAGAGGCGAGAAAATCACTGGTGAATGTAATGGTACAAAATGAAGAGAGGTTTCAGCAGAAGCCAAATATATAACCTTCACGTCACGTGGTGTTCCCACGCCACACCACATCACATGATGTCCTAAAAAGCGGCTAATAATCCCCTAGTTAATAACTCCCAAGAGAACTGTGTGTTCTCAAAAATCTCAGGCATATGAAACAAGGGCAGAATCTGACCATAGGGTTAGGTTTTGGCCATGTCAGCGCCTTCGTTGGATACCAGCATCAACATGGCAGTTTTGTCACATTTCCTCCATGTAGGAGTCAAGGTTTCACCCTCTCATCAACAAACTTGTAGCCACCATCTGCATCTACTTAGGAACAAACGAAGATATTCCTGTTCGAGATTGTGACAGCGGGAGCTAAAACCACTGAAACAACACCATTATGCACGAGTAGTAGATATGCAAGTGCAATGATCAATACCTTACTTTCACTAGCTTTCATCTCCTCTGCTGAATGGGGTTCTGAATAACACAGCTTCAGCTTCAACCCCCAGCACTTCTTCCAGGTGGAATTGTTAGTCATGGAATGGGTTTTAAAAGGACAGTCAAGTACACTCACCTTGATGTTGCCAGAATACAGATGCTTGTTGTTGTGTGGGAGTCAAGAGCAAAGGTAGTTTCAAACTCCATGTTAATGGAGATTTCCAATTAAGCTTGTAGTACTGGACATTGCAGCAACTCTCAGTTGTTGGAATTTTTGGACAACACACAGTGGAGCTGCATGGCTAATAATTCATCAATTAATTTTATCCCATACCCTAGTACAGTTGCTTATGGTTCCAGATTTCGAAACAATCAATGTAAGCCAGCTCTATTCCAGCAATGAGTGTAGCTGCTAATATCCTCGGGTCTTTTCATCTTCAAGAAATGCTGTCTCTTCTTTGTCATTCACCAGATCATGTTAATATAGTGTAGATCGTCCATTGCAGTTTCAATTGAATGACTTGATTCCGGATGCTTTATGATTGTGTTTTCTGTAAAGATTATCTGTTGCAAAATAGATCAATGTCCATTATCATCTCTTCTGCATTATTTTGCACATGATTGTCACCCAATAGGAAGGCAAGCATACATGATTTTCTACTATACTTGTCCAGAATGCGACTACATCACATGGTAGTTCAAAGTATCAAATTAAAGCCAAGTAGTGGGGTTATCAAGTAGTGTGAGAGGAAAAAAGTGAGGGTATACATTATCAGGCCTTCAAACACGGAGAGCACGAGATCAACAAGATGTCAACAACAAAGCATCATGCAAACAATACATATGCTGGATATCAGTGTCAAGCTATAATTCCAATATCCCTTTTCTGCTCAGCGCTGAGGGGCCACTTGTACCATACCCATCCATAGTTCTAAGATTGAGCTGCATGTATCCAAGTGGGACAGGCTATGGCCCTCTGTATGGAACTGCATTGCAAACATGAATATCTCATCTTGGTTTGCAACCAGTGCTCATGTGGATGGAATATCATGTTGTATGCAGGTCCCTGGCATGCCACATTCCCACACCGACAGATATTGAGTCCCCAAGGCTGACCGTCCTTGAGATTGGAGTATGCAAGGACTCTTGTGTTGACCAAGCATTTTCGAACCCTATTTTCATCAGGCATCATGTTGGCATATGACAGAAATTCAGGTGACTGATTGAGGGCATGTCTGTCCTCCCCAAATGATTCCTCCAATGTGTCCCAGATCTTCAAGTTGTATATGTAAACATTCTTGATGAAGCGATTCAACACAGGGACAACAACTTGATCCAAGGTTGATATGCCCACAAACATCAGTACAAAGTTGAAAATATCACTGTTGTGTGGCATATAAGAACATAAATCTCAAGAGATCTTGACAACCTTTGCTTACTCTTCTACCAAGTGCTTCAACAGCTTGACACTTTGAGGCAGTTTTCCAGTTGATCCACAACAACATATGATGAGCCCTTGTTTATAGCAGAGATCGCATGAGTTGCATCTATCAGGTTTTTGTCACCAATGTAGTTAGATAGAAGCTATATTCAGTATCATGCCCATCATCAGTGAAATTCTCGAATATTCGCATCTGCTCGGCTCACCTCATGAATTGGAAGGGACTCGGGATTCTCAGCATTTCCAGACACAACAAGATTACCGGTCTCTGTGTCAGAATGCATATTGATGAATATTAGTAAATTCCCCTGGTACTTGAACGTTCGCATCCAATCAAACAAAGGCTCCATTGCTTTTGGACAATTATTGCCAGCTTTGAGGGCACGGGTCACTATACGCACCTGTTTGATGATAATGACACTGACAAAATTAGCTGATTTTACTGACAATATGCACCCTGCTCTTGTCCTGACAATGATGCTCTTCCAGTGTCGATTTAATGATGTTGGTAGCAAATTGGCTTCCGAAGCCACTCCATGACAAGAAGATAGGAAGAAGTGGGAAATAGTTGCGATAAATAAAATATTGTCGTATGGAGTAGCCTTGAATCCTATACTGTTTGAATAAAGCATCAACCACTGTTTGACATTGTATGACGTGGATGAGCTCATAGTCATTGCAACACCTTTATTGCAATGGCATCAAGGGCAAAGGAATGTGTTCTCAGTCACACTGATGTTACCAGTGACTGGATCAGGACATGCATCCAAGCATCCATGATCACATTCACTCAAACTGATGCACATGGGGTTCCTGCAACCTTCACCCTGACATTTCCATATATAAGACCCACAACATTGTCCAATCTACCTCTCACATCCAATCATCAACAGACATTGATGGATCTGGATTCATCACGCCTTTGTTACTTGGGCAGATATAAGCGCTTACGGCCACCTTCCCCTTGATATTCACAATGGAGCTAACAGATTGAATAAATTCCCATGACTGACCTCGCTTGTCATGCGCCTACACAGAATTTGGTCCGACGTCAGTATTGCGCTCCCCCTTACCTGCTCCTCCCTATAGTCATATCTTGCGCCAGTGCATTGCTTTCCAATACTCACTCCCTTCTATTGTTGCCTTTCACGCCAGCTCATTACTTGCCAATACCTGCTCCACTCAATTGCCACACCTTGTGCCAGCGGGTTGCCTACCATATCCTTGCCCACTGCAGTTCTCAAATCACCTGCCAATGCGCTACTTAACTACAGGTCGCACCCCATTGCACTCCTTCACACTCTTAGTTTGCATAGCACCTTATCAGTTTCAGTCTTACTCAGTGCGCTATCGCTGTCGGGTTGTCATAAGGTCGCTATAGGTCACTAAGTCCTTAAGTTTCAGCTTCCCTTGCATATAAGGATAAGTGGAACTAGTCTATTCAGTCTAGCTAAATTTATTCTTTCACAAACTGGAGCCCACCACAAGGGGATTAATTGAAGCTGGAAGGCAGATCGCATAGACCAAGTTCTTCCTGCACAAGTCACATGGCCAACATATCTGGAGAAGATTTTTTCTACCAGGTATTAGAGGATATTGAAGAAGAAGTAGAAGCCAGGCCATCCCATACCCAACAACTATCTCCCAACACCCCCGAGTATACCTTCGAGGAGGAAGACGAAAACCCAACACCCAGCCACCACCCATTCTCTCGAATCCTGTTCGTTTCTATAGACACCCCATCTACCATATCACCCCTCACTTCTGAAAACCCAACCCGTGAACCCTCGCCAGAAAGATGTAGCACCCCAATACCAACTCTCCCAGTTCTGACACTCCCCATACCAACAACAGCCCTGTCCCCACACAAGCGACTTATCACTCTTCCATTAACCTTACTGAATCTTACGATACACACACCCCCCCATTCCTGCTACCATGACCACTCCCATATTCAGAATGCCCCTCAGGGGTACCAACGCAGCGCCAAAATTTGATGGAATGCCTGCGCGCCTTATACTGTTTTTTGAAGACGTAGAACAGCTAGCGGATTATGCTGCTCTTAATCATGAACAGCACATCAAATGTGCCATCCGATACACACCTATTGATGAAGTGGAAGTTTGGGTGCTCGAACCAGAGGCGAAAGGAAAGGATTGGGATAAGTTTATCACAGTAATCAAAGCAATGTACCCTGGATGTGAAGGCGACTGTCGCTATACCTGCACCGACTTGGAGAACCTCTGCGCAGAGCAAGTGTGCATCCCAATGCGCTCTAAGGAAGAGCTCGGACAGTACTACTGCAAGTTCAACAAGATATCCAAGCACCTCATCAATACGAAGAAGTTAGCAGACCTTGAGCAAGGGCGCTTCTTCTTTGAAGGTATCCACTCTGCAACTAGCACCTCCATCAAGCGACGTCTGGAAATCAAGCCCGCTGATCATCACCCCAAAACCCAGCAACCCGCCACACAGCAACCTGGTGCGGGGACAGTTGTCAAAACAGAGTATAGTCAGATGTGATTCAGCGGATGCTACTTCTGTGGAGGAAACCACATCACAAGGAACTGTGCGATGCGCAATGAGTATGCAAGAGACAGGAAAATCATAATCACTGACACCAACAAGATCTCTATGCCCAACAGTAGAGGGATTCCTGGGAGACAAGAGGAAGGCAATTTCAAGCAGCACATAGACAACTTTTTGCGCAATGGACCCACTACTGGCGCTAATGCTACGATCCTCAGTAACATGTATTGTCGCGCTGAACCTACCACCCAAGTAGCGCTAGATATCAAACTGTGTGCATTCATGCACACATGCGCTGACATGCTAGAAGATGACTCCGGCGATGAAGAATTGATGTGATTGGAGATGGAAGCAAATCAAGCACGGGAAGCATTTGCAGCAGTAAAAGCGGGGTGTGCTAACCACAAGGATAAGGGAAAGAATGTGCGATTTCAAGGAGTTAACGTACCAGCATGTACAAAACCTGGACTGATGTCAAGAGTCGCAGAAGCAGTAGAAGAAGTCACCTCCCGCAGGTTAAAGTGGTGGGATCGAAGCCCAACAACATGCCCAACAAAGGGACAGTAGTAATAATGCCTGCGGGACCTTCATCTGCACAAGATACTATCTCTTCTTCTCCCTCTTCGTGAAGCGTGATTATACCCAATGACCCTCCCACCAATCAATCATCCATGCAGTACAGATATGCTTTCCCGCTGGAAGACAAAGACGCAGATAAGCGCGTAGTTGACCGCATGTTGGATTCCACTATCAGCATGCCAATGCATGAGCTAATTGCAGTGTCTACTGACATGCGCAAAGTATTCAAGGATCTAACAACCACCAAGCATGTCACTGTCAGGACAGTTTCCATCAATGAACTATCTAGTGTGCCAGAGATGCAAGAATTCTTGAAGAAGTACGATGGGTGCCTGCAAAGGAGCGACGATGGTCGCATTGTCACAGAGCACTTCACATCGCTATGATGTATCAGAGCGGTAACACACCATGGACGAATTCTCTCCTGCATCCTAGACCAAGGCACTGAGTGCATTGTGATGCCACGCTCAGTTTGGCGCACATTGGGTGGTATTCCACTGAGGTCCGACCATAAACTAACCATGGAGTCCGTTAATACCTCAACCGATAAAACACTGGAAGTCATTGAAAACCTGCCATTGGACTTCGGAGCAGGAGAAATGTTATTCCAAGTCCAAGTAGTCCCAACCACCAACTTTGACATACTGCTAGGGCGGCCTTTTTTCATGCTCACTAGTTGTCTCGTGGAGGACCTGCCCAACGGCAAACAAGACGTGACACTCCCAAAACGTGCGCAAGAAGGGTTTTTAATTATCAATGATCTGCTTAAACCATGAGGAGACAATCTAATACATACAAATCCACCTCTCTCTCTTATTTCCCATCGCACTACATTGCTACCTGGTTCCAACTATTGCCTTGCACCATCTGCACCATCCACGCACCACCTGCTCTCAAGGAGCAATCTCTATTCATTTTTCTGCCCCACAGCGCAATTCCCACTGTGCTATACCCACCTTGTTTCTATCTGTTCAATAATTGATCGTGCTTCTGTCAAAGCATTTAACAGCATTTACTCCTATGACCCAATCCAACACGCACTAGTCTATAAGCCAGTTGCAAAGAAAGTTTGCACTGTCCAAACCGCTATGCCCCCAGAATTCAGAATAACGCGACAATTACCCAACGACCCCTTGGCCGGCATGCCTACACTGCCAACCCACCTGCCTGACTTTGTTCCAGGTGTCCGCTTTACTCAAGAAAGAGCAGACAAATTAGACTTAGACCCTGCCAACTGGTTATGGCCCAACAAACTTAAGCTTATCTGCTGGCTCGTTTGGGTTCATGAAAAGGCATTTGCATGGGACACATCCAAGTGCGGCCATCTCAATGAAACATTCTTTCCACCCTACAAAATCCCTACCATCCCCCACACTCCCTGGTCTCAATGCAACATCCCAATCCCATCTTCAACCTTAGGAGAAGTTATCCACATCATCAAAGAAAAATTGCGTAGTTAAGAAAGATGGAAAGTCGCTATGCTTAGTGCACGATCTGCAACCTTTGAATGCAGTAACTATCTGAGATTCTTCCCTCCCCCCCTTCATCAAACAATTAGCAGAATCCTTTGCGGGATATGTGCTATATGGCATGATGGACTTATACTCAGGTTATGATCAGCGCACGCTACACGAGGAATCGCATGACCTCACCACATTTGGAACACCCTTGGGCCCGCATCAGTTAACTACACTACTGCAAGGACATGCTAATGCGGTACAGGTATACCAAGGCGATACCACTTTCATTCTTCAAGATGAGATCCCTGACTATATGTCGCCATTCATCGATGATGTCCCTGTCAAATCAGTTAAAACACGGTATCAAAGAACTGACGGGTCATACAAAACCATAGTGCAGAACCCAGGACTCCAGCGACTTGAGAATGTCGGTATAATGGTATCCGCAACCAAATTTGTCCTAGCTGCACCAACCACTATCATCATCGGACACAAATGCACCTTCGAAGGGCGCGTACCTGAAGATTCCAAAGTCCAAAAGATATGCGACTGGCCAGAATGTCACACTGCCACACAAGTGTGCGGCTTTCTAGGGACATGTGGCATTTTGCACATCTTCATCCACAACTTCTTGAAGATTGCGCACCTGCTGATCAATCTCACACGCAAGAATGTAGCCTTTGAATGGGGTGAGGAACAACAGGTTGCAATGCAGACCCTGAAGGATGCAATATTAGAGTCTCCCGCACTGCACACAATAGACTACAAATGCAGACGCGAAGTAATCCTAGTGGTCGATACCTCTAACATCACTGTAGGTTACATCCTCCTTCAAGTTGGGAAAGATGGCAAGTGATATCCTAGCCGCTTTGGATCCATTTCCTTGACTGAAGTCAAGAGTCACTATTCCCAAGCAAAGCTAGAACTCTATGGCTTATTCCGCGTGTTATGTGTGCATATATTCAGCATCACCAACCTAACAGTTGAAGTCAATGCTAAATATATCAAAGGAATGATCAATAACCCTGATCTCCAACCAAACGCAACTATCAATTGATGGATCGCGGGGATATTATTATTCTCTTTCACGCTAGTTCACATACCCGCCACCATGCATACCGGTGCCAACAGCCTTTCCAGAAGACAACCTGCTGAAGGAGATATCACTGAGGAGGACGACCACAAGGACTGGCTTGACTGCTCATACTTGTTTGGTATCAAAATCCTTAATGATAGAAGTTGCGCTATCGCTGGCACAGGATTTGATATAACCTGCTACCCGTACACCCTACCCATACCTAACCCCTTAACCCGTCCACCCGCATTTGTTGCACTTTTAGATACCTGAGAACCCAAACCTGATAACCTGACCATACCCCATTCTGCACCAACTGGTAGTCCCTGAAGCACATCCTTGCCCACCACAGTTCTCAAATCACCCGCCAATGTGCTACTTAACTACAGGTCACACCCTGTCGCGCTCCTTCGCACTCTTAGTTAGCATAGCGCCTTATCAGTTTCAGTCTTACTCAGTGCGCTATCGCTGTCGGGTTGTCATAAGGTCACTATAGGTCACTAAGTCCTTAAGTTTCAGCTTCCCTTGCATATAAGGATAAGTGGAACTAGTCTATTCAGTCTAGCTAAATTTATTCTTTCACAACGATACAAATGCCCAACAAAGGACATCTTTATCCCAAGAAGCACATGAGAGTGGTGATCCCAAGAATGCTTCTGAAGTTGTAATGCAAACACTGAATTCACCTGTGACATCAGGCATTGATATAACCTCCTCAAGCCCGGTAGTTCTCATTCCCGATAGTCAATCATCACGGCATCAGCATTCAGGACAAACCACCCCATCACTACCATCAATTATATGTCTGCCAAATGAAAAGGCCCTTGAGTGAAGCGTGCCACCTGGAACATTCTTGGTTGTCAGCCTGTCGACACACATGGACGGAGATCATACAAATACCGATACTCAACTCACAGGTCAAGATCACTCTGAAGTAAGTAAGTACATATAAATGGTGACACAATTTAATGATTCAGATAGAAATGGTTCCACATCATGATTCCCATGTTTTGATGAAGGACAGTTGCTCCAAAACCAATGAACAGAAAGGTCAGCATGACACAGAAAAGCAGGGCCCTGAGGACCATACCAGCGATGTATGAGAGATGTCTAATGTTTGGAACCTATGGAACAGATTCTAGGCATTCATTCCCATTATTCACAAGACAATGTTATGCACTGACAATGTGATTTGACTCAGATTCATCATACCACTATTACAGATACATACATCTTTGGTAACACACATGATGATCATTTGTTCTAACTGTGGGTGTACAATGGAATGCAATTGTGATGCCAAAACAAACAGATTGACCATGCTGACAAGATCTGGTACATTTATGTATCATGTTCTTAAATGGTCTGAAGTTGAATGGGGCGCTATTTCTCCACGTGTTATACTAAGCCTGCCCTAAACTCTGGCTTGAAATTTTGCATTTGAACTGGAGTGGTGTGTTATTGCATTGATGTTTCAAAGACAATAATGACATGCAACAAAGAGCTAGATTTGGCCATCGGAATCATTTGGACCCACATCCCACAATCCAGCTCATCCATCACATGGAGAGATGGACATAAGACCATGCTTCCTGCCATTTTTGACGACGACAACGACGACATGAATCTATGTGATCAAATTGATATATGTTAAGGTCGTACTCAAGGGGTATCGGATCCGAAGGGCTTCGGCCTCAGCTCGTACGCTGTGCCCCTTTCCTGAGTATAGCCCCTTATTTCAGAATACTATACGTATCATATCCGAAGATCAGGATGGCTATAGTAGCGTATCCGAAGGTCTGGACGACTATCGTATGATATCCGGGTATAGAGACAAGTAATGTATTCCTATCCGAAGACAAGGAATAGTATTGTATACTTATCCGAAGATAAAGATTAGTATCATATTCCTATCCGAAGATAAGGAATAGTATCGTATACTTATCCGGATGGCGTCTGGATATCGGACGGAAGTATAAGGGCTAGTCTAGACAAGTCTAGGACTAGAAACTAACAGAGTATTGACTATCCGTAGATAGAGGCGGATGCATATAGACTATCGGATACAATCCTTAAGTCTCGGAGGGTGACAAGAGTTGTTAAGACTCGAGTCCGGATAACAGAATGAGGACAATCTAAGATGATATTCAAACTGGGGTGCTATAAGACATATACAAGAGTTTATATACGATAGAACTACGTGAGAGGCTATGCACAAAGTATTGCAATGTATAAGCAACACTTATTAGAAGTCAAACATACGCCGGAAGTTAATCACAAGTGAAGCGGATCAGTAAACATAGCCGGAAGTAAGCATAACCAATATACCGGAAGGGAAGATATACTAAATGGAGGAAATAAGCAGTGTTTAACGTTATATGAACAAGATATGAATGAAGAAGCTTATCGTGACGGATCCAGTACAGATCTGTGGATCGGATCTGATCGGATCTAACATCCAGGACTTCGGATGAGAAGTGCGAATGTATGGGATATGACAATATACCTCTGATCAAATACATGTAGAAATTCCCACAATCCAATATTTACTCTAAACATGTCAAACACCTTGGCAAAGACTTGCTATCATCTTTGGATGTGACACACATTGTCTCAGAAGCTCTTTCAATTCACAAATGCATCAAGATTTCTGGAGTACCATTCACGCCACTGCTGACATGCACAAATTCTGCTTTGTACATGGTCATAGACATATTTTCATCTAAGTTTCTACCCTATACAAGCTCACTATAATGGTCCACTATACTGTCCTGAATTTTCCCAATCAAAGGAGAATTTTATTCAATAATTTCTGAGCCTACAAACATTACTTTACAACTTATCTCTTCACAATAATACTTATCTTGGTCAGAAAACAGCTTCAAAACCCTTTAATTTTAATTAGTCAGCACTTTCCCATACCTTTCATAATGTTTTCACACATTTTCACATCTTTTGAAATACTTTTACAGTAACATCCCAACATCTAAACATTAGCAACTCTACATCTGGACATAGTTATGTCTATGTAGGGAATTTTGCTTTGAAGAATTGTAAATAAACACAACATCATTTGAGTAATGTGTTATCTGTAAATATGAACAAACACAGAATTAAGGTATTCAACAAGAGAGCACTAAGAATGTCTATTTTAGGGCTAGTGGCTAGAGCACAGCAACTAGGCAGTGTAAAGTCTTGGCACACAGCCTTTCAAGCACTTTACCTGAGACTTCCAAATTAGGTCAGCTCTGCACAGGAAGCACTGCTACTTGACCCAAGGATGCCAAATATGGGTTCCTCTGCCAAAGTGCTTCAGAATACTTTATTCAACAATTCTAGGTATTTTACTTATATATCAATAATTTCTAGCATAGCCACCAGTAGAGTAGTATATAAGGGGCTCATTTTCTCCCCTTTGCAAAAAAACAATACCCATCTTTTACACCTAAAAATTAGTAGGGGAATCATAGGAAAAATTCCCTAGGTTCTCAGTGAGTGAATATCTGAGTGACTATTTGAGAGAAATATTGAGTTATTTCCTCCATTCCTTTGACATTATGTGCAACATCATACAAAGCATCTGAGGCCACATCTGAACCATCTTACACAGTACATTCCAGGTTCTCTTTTAGACACAGAAACAGTTCTGTGGGGAGAATATTAGTATTTTCAGCAATTAGGGAAGACAAATAAGGCTTGCAGTTGGTCAACAATATTAAGAGCTTGGCCACTTAAGACTACATCAAGAGGGTGTATTCTGTTCTGGTCTGCGTCATACTCATCGTGAGTGCCTGAGCAGCAGAGGGTTGGTTTTGAAGTCATGTATTGGGTCATCTTGATAGTGCCTGATCTTAGTTTGATCTCCATTGTTGAGGATAAGGAATATCCAAGAAGGATACAGCTTTAGGTCATTATATTCTGTTGCACCATTATATTCAGAGAAGTCATAACACTGCATCAAGCCAGTTATTGATCTTATTTTCCCTCCACCTTTAGTCACTAGTGTTTTGCTTAGAGAACTCAACAAACCTATTCCCCATGAACAACCACATTATTGACCATTGGTAATTGTCTGAACTGTTGACTGTGATAGGATATTGAAATTGGTGATTTTCTTGCTTTTCATATCCCAGTAAGACACCGCATGATGGTAAATTTGATGCACACTACCTTATGTTGAATTTGATATCTCTCCACTTCGGCCAGTGCAAGTCCATGGTATGTCCTTATTGTCATTGTAATGCAGGAAAATCTCAATATGTTTCTTAGATGTGAAGAAGTGATGTTATAACCATGCCAGCCCTCATATCTTTTCACATATACTGTCCTTCTTTAATAACATGGAGAATCCTACAAAGATTAAATGTATCTTGAACATACCACTTGCACAAATATGCATGCCGCATGAATTAAGGCATGTTTACAAGTATTATGTGACCACAACTACATTGTTAATTGATATACTGAGGAGTCTGGACTATGGCATTGTGCACGGTTGGAACCAAACATGCAGGGTTGTTCCGATAATATCAAAGGCTCATCCAGAAATTTTCTTGGGCACTCTTACACCATGCAGGATTCTTAATGTATCCATATCATGACACCAAGGGCACGCTGACTTGGGTTCAGATGGAGGTTGGTCTGAAGTTCTGGGTCATCTTCTGGTTAAAAAGTGAATGAAATGATCATATACAACTTCGGAATCTTGCTATCAAACTTACTAATTTTTCAACAAACATCAAATGGATTCAGAAGAACTGTGATGGTGAGGTTATAACACTTGTGCCAGGTGACATCCTGTAAGCATCTACTGATTCTCATTGTGTCTCCCTGACATTTCGATCCATTAGCATACTGCCCCATGGGGTTGTACATGCGGTGTATACACCAGTACCATCATTTGCCACCAGGGGTCATTTTTACTATTATTCCTGCATGCACCTCACAGAGGTCTCAAGGTTCATCAATGCTGAAGCCAGTTATGGTACCACAAAACAAGATATGGAGCATGCATTGGAAATGTTGCATCATATGCTCATTGCTATGCCTTATCTTTCACCGTGCATACATTAGTACATGTGTTGCTCTAGTCATGATTGCCACTAAACCACTCATCAGGCCTGTATAAGAGGCTGCTCCTCAGTCTGTGCATGATGGCAACCAAGGGAAATCATTATCGTGCCAAAGGCAGTAGTGCTGAGTCTTCAATGGACACTGAGATAGCAGAACCAACCGCGAACATTGCTGACACCATTTATCAACATTTTGGTGTGACCAAACGCAAGCATGCTGGGGACATCTTATACCCTGGTGATCAGTACAATACAGATTGTGAGATCGATTGTGTAGCGCTACATAATTCACTTAAAGAGTCCTTGGAACTATAGTGTGTGTAATGCTAGATTGAAATTATGTTCACATTACCAGCTCAACGATATAAGTATTAATTCCTCTGATAGTGTTTGATGTTCCTACAGCAGATTTCTCCAATTATGAGATGGGGGCGAACATTTGTATCATATGCTGGCTCAGTATGCCTCTTTGCAGAGACACTGACCTCACTGTAAATATTCGCTCCACAACTCTGACACCTCTACCCACATTCTGTATGCTATCATTCTTCATATGAACATAAGCATGTGTTGTTTGGATGATTCCTGCACAACAAATTGAGTCTAACTCATCCAAAGAATCTTTGAGTTGCCCATATAATCTAATCACCTTTCTCTGCAGAGATGTGGGCCAACATCATAGTGGTCCTGTATTTGTATTGCAATTCCTGATTGGTGTGGGGACTGTGACATCCCACCTTGGCCTGTTCCCGTTGAAATGGATATCATGATGTTTGTTCCAACACCAATGTAACAGGTAAGTCCTGCTACTAATGTACCTCCTGAGGTCAATGGTAAGTATGAACAGTTATCGTGAACTATGATGCTTATTGTCATGTACAACACAGTACCCATACCTTTGGCATTTGTCAAAGGTCACAATATTTTTGTTCAAATGATTTATCTTGCTCAAGCTACTGGCACAGTCAGCTGAGGATCAAAGCTGGTCACAAGGAATGTTACAGTGATTTATTCTGATACTATTGTGCTGGAAGGCATATCACGTGTGATGTTCATCAAAATGTGTCTAGCAATCCATGAGCTCAAGGACCGGGGGCTATGTCTGGGCCTCCTGCTCAAGATGTATTGGACAGGATCAGTGTATGGGCTTATATATTTGTATCTTGATAATGTCTTACAGTGGTGGTAAAGCTGGCACAACTATGCAACTACTATCAACAATAACTGTCAAATTTCTGTAGCTTCTGGCAGTGTTCTTGAATAAAAATAAGACTGTTTGCCAAGTTGGTGTTATAAACACTGCCCTCACATGAAAGTTGCTCGATGGACACAACGCAAGGCCAAGGGAAGCCCAACACTCCATGCACTGGTTTGTTTCATTGTCCACACTCAACTCATCCAACCAAACACAATATTCAGCAGGGATGTCTCCATACTGTGCTTGCCATGTGGCCCTTAATAATTATTTCTTTCACTAGCTTTGCTATTTGTGAGTCAATGCCATGCCTCGCAGTGCTCAAGAGATATAGTTTTGAAAATGATACTCTAATGTCATTTAGCACACACTGTAAACATCAATTTCATTTGATTTCATTCAGATCACACAGGTTATGCTAATGTTACACTACAAAACAACCACACTGATGCTCAAATATAGCAAACAAATGATGCCACTGTCATCGACAGTGAACGCCCATAGAGGCAAGAAACCACCAACAACCATCATAAAAATGGTTGTCTGAAAGATAGAATTGTGACAAGATGAAGATGGCCACCATTATTGACAGTGAATGCCCATAGAGGCAAGAGTCCACCTATCCACCTATCAAGATAAGAGTGGGGAAAAAAGGAGGGAGGCAGTGACCACCATCATCAACAGTGAACACCCATGGAGGCAAGAAACCACCAGTGAAGGTAATGGTAAGGAAGAAGGGGAAAAAAAGGGCCAAGGGCAATATATAAATATCACATCACATGACATTCTCATGCCACAGTCGGAGTTAGATTCCTGTCTATCAAATGTTGAATATGTCAAAAGTAGAAAAAATGATTATTATCCTTGCCCTGTTGTATAAAGGGCCATGCTGGACAAAAATTCAAACATACAGAAACAGTTTTTCCAAACAACAAATCAAACAAAATATATTTGTTTATTGTCTGATTTCGAAGTCCCTTGCTTGCATGTGGCTGCATTGGGAAATGGATGACTGTAAATTGTACACCGACTAATCAGCACTCAGCCTTATGACCCAATGCACGTACCTCACTCTTACCATCCTTCAGCAAAGTTGACTTCAGCCATTCAATGACACCTTCGACACACTCTGTTCAAAAATGTGCTGTTGCAGGCAGGCGCAGGAGAATCATGATGAGAATACCCCAGAGGTGGAAATTATTGAAGCACAGAAGCAATGTGCTATGTCTAGCCCATTTAGTGACTTGGTGAGTAATGTTTCATTCTCTCAGTGTGTGCCCCACCTGAATCTTTTATCTGCTCTACTTGCTAGTCATTGAATGGTTCTCCTTTAATCCAGTGTGCTCGACTTCTGTCCCCACCTGCATATGTAATGATGTTTAATGGCTTACAAGGTCTCATCCTCTGACATGACACTTGAGCATTGTGGTTGCCCACAAATGATGAAAAGGATATTTACTCTTCATTACTGCTGTAGAGAGATCTCAAGAAAATTAAATGACTATGATTGTCTACAGCCAAGCGTATCACTTGTCACTACCTTTATCTGCCACCTGTTTGTACTAATCCTGTGAGTTATCAAATTGCAGTGTTATTCGAGACTGCTATGACAGTGCAATATGACATACAATGATGCCAAGGCACAATAGGATGATACAAAGGTATGATTAGAGCTTGAATAAAGAGTGGTTTCATGCAAAAGTCAGTATGAAGGACATGAGTGAGATTTTGTCTGCAAATGATTTGAGCCATTTGTAAATAAATTCCAGAGAATGAATGAGCTTGAGTATCAGAGACGCTGAGAGATAAGGCATATTGAGGTGCTTGCACAATCACTAGAGGGTTAGTAATCCTGATGCAAGTGGTCAGAAATACAGGCTGTTCAGACAGCTGAAAGACACCATAATGCTGATTAGCATCTCCATGATGCTTGTCCTGCTGAACCAAATGATAATGTCACTTCTGGGCATGACTCACCTGTGTATGAGCCCTTCAGAGCCAGCGAACCATTCTCACATGGTGACGATGATATGGAAGTGAGTTTAGATCATGAGCTGCTAGACAACCTCTTCGACACATATAACTGAAGTCCTACAGCATGGTCATAATGATCTGGAGTTGTCTCATTCTCACCTGTACTGTAATGTATTTGGTCTCCCATCAAATCGCAAAGTGACTGGCCTCCAAGTTTAAAGTTCAAAGTTCTTCATGTGTCTAACATGTAAAGCACCTTCCTTCTCAGTCACTCACCCCAGTTGTTTCAATCTGTTGAGTCCATATCTCACTGTGATGCTCTACTCAATAACTGCTAATACTTGCTCACATTGACCTCAAGGACTGAGCCAACTGGTGGTATATTAAGTGTTTGTTTTGTCCATGGAATGCAGACTCTGTGACTGTTGATGTTATTCATTGGATTCAAGGTGTCCATTAGTCTTCCCTCAGGAGGTACTGTGTGATCTACTGGCACTGTCTTATGACCACCTGTGGTCCATGGCCAAATCAGAGCCTCCCTACTATGTTTGGTGGCTGTTGACACATCCCCAGCTTCATCATCCAGCATCCCCTTTGGCACATCCTTGTTCCCAGCCCATTAACTCTCTTCTTGACTCACTTGGATTGAATTACATGTCAAAATATCTTTGGTGGCTTTGATCATTTAAGCAGTATCAGTTTGGTTGCTATGTTATCGCTGTCGCACAGCTGATTTAATATCATGGACATGGAACATATGCACATTGCACAAAAAATCTATACAATACCACTGTGATAGTTGAAATAATGTATATATGACATATACACAACTCATGCCACGTTGGTGAACATGGATTGTCTTCATAGTTACATTGAGGGGAGCAAGAATAATACCCAATCCAGCACTGCATGACCCATCCCTAATATAACATACATATCACATATATAATCAATATGGTACATTCAGTGGCTAGGTTTAATCCAATTCTCACACGTCCGATTCTGATTGTATAATCTTCTTGCATTACCGCTCTACTCACTCAGCTAACTATCATCATTATCCATGTATAATTCTGGAATCAAACATGGTGGAAATTTGAAACCTGATAAATTGGAGTTAGGCAAGTGTTTAGGACAGGAGCATCAGAGGCATCTGACATCTAAGAAGGTATTGTTGTCCATATAGGTGGCTGTTATATTACTCAATAAATACAGAGGTGTCACAATGAGGATACCATGTCTTTGCGATCCAATGGCGAGTCAACCCTGCATCAGACCATCAATGAGTTATGAGAGATGCTCTGTTGAGTAGAGAATCACATCGAATACCTCCAGGAGGAACACCGGGCTATGCACAAGAAGGATCTTGCAGACATAGAGCACTACAATAGGCATATTGCAATCTTGGAAGAAGTCAATTGTTGGGGAGCCATGATTGATGTATTGAGTGAGGAGATCGATGAGCTGAGGGAAGATAAGGAAGGCTTGGAGGAGAAAATTAGGGAGCTGACAAACCTTAATGTTCAGTTGCAAGATAATGCTTGGGACTCAGCCCTGGAGGAGCTCATAACAAAATATAAGCAATGATTCACCTACAAATTTTGTTTGATAATTATATTGATATGACCCAGAAATTGTGATTGACACGGCCATCCCATTGATCCATGTGTAGTTGATCTGACTCACAGAAATTGGCGTGACATGTGGCTGCTATGATATTCAATCAATCACTGTACTATCTAAATCATATTATGCACCAAATTGTAGTTGTACAACCAATTTGCAAGGTTTAATTCAAACTCACTCTCCTCACACAGATCTCATCCGAAATTCCACACTGATAATTTGAGATGAACACCTTGCTTCAAACAAGAAGTGAATTGGATTAGGGTGGCTTCACCAGAGTCAGCTGCAGGTCATACAAGGTAAAGTCACAAAGACAAAATGGTGCATTCCATTGCTCAACACTGTAACACTCATTCAGCCCTGATAGCAAGAACTGAAAAGATTAGACAGGCCAGATGCAGACATACCACCCGAAAATAATCCCACTGATTTTGACGTGATATTAATTCATACCAAGTGCATTAGAGCATATCTGTCCTTGCCATCTGCAGATGTTTGAATAATGCGAGCACCATCTCTGGACAAGTGAACCATGATAACATTGTGGCGCACAAATGACCTGGCATTAAATGCAATTAGTGTTTCCAATATAGATTTTGACAGGAGAGGTGACAATTGTCAGAGAAGGAAACTCAATGCATCCTCAAGAAGACGAGTCCATACTTCTCGAACTTGGGCATATAGCTTATCTATGTCATCATTGGCCATGTCAAACCCTAGATAGACATGAAGACCTGCAACTCACATTGCAGATCCAGGTATGACTGAAATGTACATGTTAGACATCATTGAAGTGCCAAAATTGACCACCCAAAGGTATATATGCTGATTAGTACAGTACAGAGCACTTACCCTGATTGAGTAACACTTTCTCCCAGCACTCATTGATAGATCCCTTCAGATAAACATATGATTGTCCCTTGGGCTTGATGAGTAATGTCAGGCTGGCTAAGGGCTGGTATAGTTTAAGATATAAGTGCAACTGTATATGAGGCAAAAGAAAGCTCCACATCCCTCAGAAGTATCTCACACTTCCTATTACCTTTCTTCATGGAACCTAACAGGCACGTGATGGGCGTTGATGGTGGGTGCGACAGGTGATGATAACCATCTATCATGTGAGGTGTCAGTGCCACTATGGAACTATCTCTGGTGTTTGGAATTGGGATCTGTCTGAGATGTTGAACACACTCATGTCAAGGTACAATTCACCTTTCCGTCAGACCATGGCATGTTAGAAAAAGGAATAAGAATGGGAGGTGTGGCAGACCAAACTGGCAGTGTCCCTCCCAGATTAGAATCTAACCCAATGTCCTCAATGATCTCCTCCAAAGACCATCCAATACTAACAGATAAAAGTATGTTGTGTTCATTAGTACTTGCGCGAATGCGACATAACTGTTAATTATCATGAGGCTGGACTAAAAGTAATAAAAACAAGACCCGTACATTCCCTAGTATCTCGGGAAATACTCCTCCATCTCTGTTTTCAAAGACCAAAATGGCACTAGCACTTGATTGAAGGTTCTAAATATCAAGATCGAGTCACCTATATCTTATGACTTGTGATTACCTTGTTGACATCTCCGACCCTTGCTTCTGTGGTGTTGGTATCCATGCAGGTGAACCAGTTAGAACTGGTAAAACTACAAACTGAACACAACTTTACTGACGGGTATCAACCCTAACTCAACGTCGGACCTAATCCATTTGTTCCTTTGCTCATTGCCATCAAACACCTTTACCTTAACATCATATCAAGAAAGCTAGCCAAGATGGGTGGTGGACACTTGAACATGAAGAAGTGTTGGGATTCACTCCTGCTCAAAAATCAGGAGCAGATCTTGCTTGAAGAGAAGAAGGCTGTGGGTGCTCATATATATTTATGGAATCTTTGTTAGGTAATTGTACTTCATAGCTTGAGGAAAGGGAGAAACTTGACCAGCTATGCAAGGAGAAGGAGAAGGAAAGGCAGCTGCAGGAGCTTCAATGTTTACAAGAAGAGCAAATGGGAATGAGAAAAACAAAGAAGCTAGAATGGATGTATGTGACACCTGTGACTGTGAGTAATCAGAATGCAAACAATTTAGAGGACTACCTGCTGAGTAACAAGTGGGTTGACATGATCTTGACAGCTGATGGGAACACACAGGTATGTTATAATGTCTATTGCTTTCATCTATGGATTAATAAGTGATGTTTGTGGCTTGGCGCCTCTTACAAGATGTTTATTGCCATTCAGAATGCTAATAATGATCAAGACATTGCCACAAAGATTCATGAAGACCCGTTGCTTGCTATCAAGCAGCAAGAACAGGCTGCATACCAGGCACTCATGTCTAAGCCCCTCTGTCTGCATGAAATGCAGGAATGAAATGGTAGAAAGCTGAAGAAAGACAAGAAAGAGAAGAAGTGAGAGAAGAAGGGAAAGAAAGAACCACATGCCAGGGAACGATTGGACTGCTCAAGGTCAAGATGTCCTGTAGTGGAATACAAGAGAAACTAACTTCACATTTGAAATCACAGTCATACATAAATATTGATGCTATGTATGAGGAAATTTCAACTACAATTGTATGTATCCATTGCCTACCAAGTCAATGAATCTGTTACTATTTCATTGAGGTTTTTGAATAACTCATTACAAGCATTTATCACTGACCACATGGATCCTTCAATCACCTGCGAAGACCATTTTCTCTCTTCCTCCTTCTTGTTGTAGATCACCATACAAAGTTCCTTGAGTATGATAGGACACTGTGCCATAATTGAATGCACAAAGATTGCAATGGCATTGATATTGTGGCCGATGGAGAGCTTTTGCTAATGTTCTGGATCGTGATCAGACCATCCAGTAGCATCCATCTTCACATTGTCCATCTCACATATGAGGGCTCTAGTGAGGCAGATTATCCTCCACACCATGGTGGAGTTCCACCTCGTGTTGTTGATATTTTGTTCTAAGACTAAATGTCTTTCCATGCAATGTCCTGTGATAGTGTGGTGAGGTTGCATAACATTGGCATTGTTAAGCATGTGATGATTGTGGAACAATACTTGGGCATTGCCTAGGATGCTGAATCCCTCCAGAATTATCTGATGGAGGCCATTGTCCATGATGTGGACGTGTCACCTAATATGCATGTTGATGATCAGAGTATTCTGGTCACCCTCATTGTCAACAACTATTTTAGTGAAGGAAGACCCATATTCTCCAGCAATGAGGTCTTTCAGACTGGATGAGAATGCCAGGTGCATATCGTCTCCTACAAGCGGCAAGTATTCAGAATTAATCAGGGAGGATATGTTAATGGATTGAATAAGTGGTACATACCTAGACCAGATGTGGGTCATTTAATCCTTCCACCAGTAGAAACCATTACAGTGTATTTGATGTACTCAATGATTGATAGTTCTTGATGTGATTTGAATACAAATTGTACAAATTGGCTGGTAGATGTACAATGTGAATTAGAAATGAGATTGATTCTAAACTGGGTGATACACACATTACTGTTACAATCCACAGTAGTCTCCAGTGAAAATAAGTGTGTTGACAGACATCTAAGCTGACGTTCAGTTGGTAAATGCCTGAGTGAAGGACTGTAAGTGTTTCACATGAGCATGGGGGTGTTTGATGGTAAAGGAAAACAATGAAAATACTCACTTTCATTGTTATAATTGTGTGGTACTAATGATGGTGCCCTGATGTACGGTGGAGTGAATTCTTACTTGTGATTTTCTGAAACTGTTCTTTTCTATATGTTCCAGGTATCATTATCAATTGCAGGACCATTAAAGGACATTGAATTTACTTACCCTTGTGATTTACAAGCTTGAAAGATACCAGGTGGTCTGTCTAGATGGGAGATGAATGATGATGTAGAATGCTTGATTTCATGAAGTTCATGCAACTGATTGATCACCAACAGTGCTTAGTAAGTAATGGATTGTGACTGGTTGGTCACAGTCATAACACATACCACCATTGCTCACATCCCAGTGAAAATCAGTCAGATCTCCTGGCAAGGAGAACAACATAAATAGACAGAATTTGAACAGATGGATCTCCAAATATGAGTGTCAACAAATGGTGCATTCTGTCGATGTTTAGATGATAGCGATGTTGATTTATGCCAGTCTACAGAATATTGAGTGGTTAGACTTCTGTAGATTTGAATAGATGGCTTGCATCATTTGGTTTTCTGAGTGTCCCAACGACAGAAAAAGATTCATTTTAACTACTATAAAAGCAACAAGACAAGCTATAAAAATGGGCTACACACATACACTAGTATACCCACTCACACCAGCAGCTAAGCTGTCTAGGACTGTCCTACCCCAGTACCTGCCTAATTGAGCGTGCCGCCACCCCACTTTTTAAGCTTGCCAACAACAGCTGGAAGATTGACTACCTCACTACAATGTCTTACTTATCTTGGTGGCAAAATCACATGGACGAATTTGGCAATACACTAGTGGGTGGCGATGATGAGGGTGATACCATTTCAAAAGGCAAGAAAAGAAAGCAGTGTATTGAAGCGCTTGAAGTCTCTGAAAAGAAGATCAAAGGTTCATCATACTGCAGTTACTGATAGTGACTAATACTCCCATTTTTCAGTTGGTTGTGGTGTGTGGCAAGAGAATACTAACCCGCCACCAACTCCTTCACCATAGTCCATTCCAACCCTTCCACCATCATCTATTCCGAATCCTCTGTCATCACCAATTCTGATTTCTCCATCATTATCTATTCTAACTCCACCAGAATATCCAATGCCATCCTTGACACCATAATACTCTCCCGAAATGGAAGAAGGTCCAACAGCAACATCAGAAACTCCACAAGAGTCTGCCCTGCAAGTCCATGAAGCATCTTCTGCACCTGCCCTTGAAGATGTTCAGCCCAACAACATCCTTTCCAATCTTTCCTCTGCTACAAAACCTGTCAAGATCACAATCATTAATCCACTGGGAGTCACCAATATAGCTTTATTCACCGCATTAATTTAAACAGTTCTACAGTGGCACTGGTTACGTTGAGTGGTGCTTGCATTGACCCATCACTTGAGCTACAATTTACCAGTGAGCCCGCACCCAAGGATGTGCCAGAAAGTGTTCCACAACTTGAAGCTGCTCCAAGCTCTACGAGCAAAATAAAAATGGTAAGCAAGAGACCAATGCGCCCAAGCCCCACAAGAAATGCACAGTGAGAGTGTTGATTGTGCTTTGCTTGTTATCTACTCACTATCACAATAGAGATTTGTTTGATTTGCATTGGCATAAGCAGATCAAGCGAGGTGGGAAGACAGATGAGTCCAATAATTACTATGGGTCACTAACACCAGATCAGTGTGGGGTAAGTGATCTATCTAGCGCCATCTCACTCTGAGTCATTATTCTCATTTGCTCAAATGCAGAAATACGATGAGGTGGCTAAGATTCTGGTACTTGGTGTTGGACCCATTGTCTACGATACTAATGCAAGGTCTGCAGGTTGCTGAGGATACCTGGACCAAAAATGTCAACAAAGGCCATATCTACTAGACTACATCATGCTACCACAACATCGTCCATGTTCCTCAATGCAATTTCTTATTTGTGGCTCCTGCCTCTGCTTTACTCTGTTCATTCTGTCTGCTTTCAATCCAAGGCATGCTCCACCAGTTTTCGAACCATTCCATATCAGTTTTGCATATCTACTAGACTGCATCATACCACCACGATATTTTCTGTGCTCCTCAGCATAATTTTACTCAATTTGTGCCCCCTGCATCATGTTTTCCGAGGCGTTGTAGGTATCACAACCTTGCTAGGCACTAGCTATAATAATGCTAAACCAGTATAAGTGAGTCTCGGCTCTACCTAGCTGCTATACTCGCAGAAGCAAGAGCGTTCGACCCTAAAGGGGATGCAAGGAAAGCGAAAATCCACAAGTGAGTGCTGATCAACCCTAATCAAATGCGATGAAATGTGAATCCACCCAATATCATTCACATTATCAAGGCTCTGCTACATTGACACAACATCCATTACTCCATCATCAAAGCACCTGCCAAAGAAGTGATTCATAAGTTTACTGATGTGTTTAATCTGACCACTCTCAACCCAATGGACAGGGGCATTGTATATTGCATGAGGACTGAGCTCATCAAAGATCTTGCCAAGACATTCCATACTACACCAGCAAACTCAAAGACCAACTGGGTGAGCATGCAAATATGCAGGAGAAAAAAGGAGATTCCAAGCATGGTGTGATGGTGTCACACCAAAGGATAGATGGGTTATTGCCATGCTTTGCTTTGGTGAAGGAATTGACTTTCCTGGAGTATGGGTTGTTATCTGGATCAACAATATGCTTCACTTCCTGCAAGAGACTGGATGGCTCGGAAGGGATGGACTCCCCTCTTCCTCGGTTTTGATATACAGTAAACTACTGATATATGGCGACCCTCTGTGAGACAAACATCTTGGCGTACTCCCAATGAGAGAGTTCATTCAGACAGATGGATGTTGTCACCTCACATTTCAACATTTTGATCCCATGCTCACTCATGCTCATCAGTAACCAGCACTCTACTCTGTGAAAACTGCCAGCTAATGAAGAATGTGAGTGATCTTTAGTTCTCTATTGGACACTTCATAATTAACATATCATATGTAGTCTGCAGATATCACCGTTTGGCAGATGATTTGGATGCCCAACAACAAACCATCACCACCGCTACCAATTCCTCATCATGCATCCTTGTCCATTTCACACCCTCTGAATAACCTCGCACCCACTACACAGAATTTGTCTGTAAAATCCGTAGGAGAAGCCATTGACATGTAGTACTCCTCAAGGATTACCCAGTTGCATGTGCTCAGGCATGTCATTGACATCATAGTTGCTTCTTGCTGTATTGAGTGCTGGGTAAGCAACCTGTATGAGTTTCACTCCCACAAGCATCCAAACTTTATTGGCATGGGTTGCAAGGCCTCCTCACTTGTCTGCCTCAGGCATGCAGACACAATGCACTGGCCATTCTGTTACATGTGCTTGATCCCATTTAGGGATCCTTGTCAACACCTGCCCTCCCACTCATATTCAGCAACCTAATCATGGAAAATGTATCATCCATGCCACTATGAATCCAGTTCTTGAGGAGCCACTAGTGACACAGCAGGGAGATAATCCTCATTAAGATATACTGACAAATCAGCATTATGACTGAATACCCAAGTCAAGGCTTTTCAGGTGTGTTCCAGATAATATCTAAGTCATGTTGAATGTCATTTCAAGCGATGACACAAAATGTAGTTGCAATGTCCCAGGGGGCACACAATGGTATTCCAAATGACAACAGTATGGAGGGAGACAAATCAGGAGAGAGTGAGTACCATGATTCTGTCCAAGTGTGCCAAGTATCTGATGGATCACTGGAAACACTTTATTTCTCCATGTACCGTTATCACACACAGGATGTGATGCAGATGATGACTATTGACCAACATCCTTGCCACCTCATGAAGACACACAATCCATGTCACCTCAGAGGGTTCATACTCCACCTATGATACTCAGTCCTGAAGACATAGCGTGTGAGTGCTGCTTTCTATACAATGACATCATGTAACTATATTGAAACCACAGCTCAGGTGATGTCTAGACCAGCGCAATGGATGGATATTGTTGAAAATATCCCCATGCTCAGTGTAAACACATGGCTATACTGCCAGGTCACCAACTACTATCTGGCTCTTGCCTGGTATAATATGCTGGGACGAGCGAAAGTCAGATTTGTCGACATGTTTGCTGCTCGTGGGACAACCCAATGGACTGATGAAGAACTGGAGCTCTTCAGGATCAATCACTTTGTTGGCGACAGTCATTGTGCTATGATCCCTGTGGGATTCATAGTTCATTGTATCAATCACTTTTTTGTGGTCATATTTGACTATGATCAACATACAGCGCACATCCTCGGTCGCTTCATGTCCACAAATGGGATAGCTGTGGCAGCAGATGGTGGAAAAAAGATCCAAATGACTGGAATGCCTGGAATGGGCCTCAGCATTGGGAAAGCATTGCAACACTCCATGGTTGGAGGGCAGGACGCTCTGATGATGTTCAAATCATTGCCAAAAACTGGATACAAAATGGTGTTGACTGCAGTTTGATAGCTCGTTCAGTGCTAGAGCAAGCTCTCTGCTCTGGAGTGGATGATCATGGCAATCTCCCTTTACAATCATTTCATATACTGTGTGGTCACATACTGTGCATAGTTATATTGAAGGTTGTTGCAGGTCAAATAAAGCAGAGCTGCAGTGACTACTTGATGCTCCATGATGAAATCCAAGCTGAGACAGGGCACATTTTTTTACTGAGTGACGATGAAATTCATGCTATCCACACTGGACAGCATCAGTCAATATGTGTAACCATACTTCATACATTGTATGTCACCAGCACAACATGCCAGAGCTGCCACCACTCCCCTGCACTTCAAGTGGTCCAAATTCCAACCAGTGATGATCAGCATGTATCAGGCGATCCCATTCATCATGTCACTCCTGACATAAATGAAGAGGACGACAACGAAGCAGATAATCAATTACTGGGAGACATGCTCTCTGATGTCAGGAAGGCGAATCTTTTGAAGTTGTTGAAATTGAATAAGGAATTGGCTGGATCATGCGATCGCAATTCTATACCTCCATGTGCTGTTGGAACACATATCCCTGTGGTTCCTGATGGATATCCTCATCTTAGTAATATGGGCAATTTTCAGAGGTCTGCATTCACCAGAGCTTCTCGCAAAGGGTCTCAAATTGGAGTCAGGGAGTGATAGAGCAATTCCCTCATCCAACTACAGTGGTGCCCCTATCAGCCTACACAGGACACAGATGGTTGATGGACGACAGGACTTTCGATGATTATGAGGGTGGCCCTACCATAGAGATGCTAATGGCTCCTATTGATGTCCAGCCAACTATGATTTACCACTCTGCAGGGATGGAGATATCTGCAGGGTGGGCAGCCTGGGTCAACCACGGATACAGGATCAGGCCAAGTTCATTTCAAATGTTTTATTAATGCCAGCCCATTGCTACCATAGACACATCATGCCAATTGGTACTACCAAACTCTATGACCCCTCCAACCAGGTTCCTGATTGTGTGACAGGTGGATATAGTTTGGATATATTGGGGTCCAACCATAATGTAGATGCAAATGACATTATCTGTGTGTCAGCTTCTGAGATGATCAAGTTAGCACAAGATGATCCCCCCCTTGACCGGCCTTCTTTGTCTGGACACGAGATCTTTCTGTGCAGCCATACTAGTTTTTCAGATGGTGCCAAATGCATATGCATCGATCTAGAACAAGATGCTGTCAATGTTGATGAACACAACATTGAGGTCTCTTTGGACATAGACAGCATCATTTGGGTTACCAGTAAATTCTGAATCAAGGGAACAATCCGAATTTATATGATGCTGCTCTTCCAGTCAATGCCATGGATCTCCAAGCACAATCACATGTCCATGGATATACTGATTCCACAGTCAGAAGAGGATTTTATCTAAGCAGTTCAACATGTCAGCCATCCCCCACATTTGCATTGGTCACATCTCCAGCCCCTCGTCAATTCTAAATGTATACTTCACGTTCCCATGAATGATCCATCAACACCCAGTCAATGGTAGAGCAATCACATTGATTACGCAGGACATTGTAGACATATTCTACAACATGGTCTTACTCCCATCTATTGGCTACTCAAGCGACGCAAGCTGGGATCCCTACCTAAAGCAAACTCTCAAGGAGGCGAGATATAAGAACAGGGGTGCTGCTGGTCATTCAGGCGGACGGAGAGCCCCTAAAATCATTCTGTTGTCTAATGATGACTTTATAAAGGTCCAGAAACAGATGGACTTGAGCAGCTGAGTATGTATGGCTCATGTTTCTTTGTGCTCAAGGGGAAAGGAATCAAGCTCCTCACAAAGGACGGCCAGAGAGGACAATATAGTGCACCAGAAGAAGCACTGATTTGAAACCTCCTGAACCTTGATTGGCATCATATGCAGGATTGGACATGCGGGGAGTTATTGGTCTATGTGGGTGTGTTGTTTATCCCATGTACATCAACAGTTCCTGTGGTTGGTCATTTGGGGGTTAGACGCCTTGGAAGCCTCATTTGGAGCAGGGGGGTACAAATGAGGAGAGATGCATCATCATAATACACTCTCCCAGTATGGTGCAATACAGGCTGAGATGCAACAGGAGAGAGCCCATCAGATACATGTTGCATTCAGGAGCACATACAACCTATATTATGAAGCTGTGCAAACTACCAGCAATGAAGTGAGCTTTGCTGCTGATAGCAATGCTTATAAAGTGTCTCCATCATACATGGAAGAATGCTCTGAGATCACAAAGATTTTGACTGGATGCAAAAGAAAGACTTATAGAGTGCAGGACAAATACAGGGTCAGTGGAAAGGCTGCCACAATTATTTTAGATGAGATTACTTTGAAGGTGAGCAATCTACAAGCTTGTACCTTGGTGCCTTACTAATTACCATACATGAAGGTGGAAGAGTACATATGATCTCACCCGATTCTATGGATACCATTGGAGGTGTGGTTTGAGTTCATGTGTTAAAGACCATCGCACACTGGTGCATACAATCTCTCGGAGGGATGAGTACGACTGACTCAGAAGGGCTTTGGCCTCAGCTTGTATGCTGTGCCCCTCACCTGAGTACGGTGCCCTTAATTTCAGATAAAGTCCAATAAGGTCCTAACAAAGTCTGGAGGACTTTGGAGGCAGACAACTCTGGTGGAGCATCCAAAGGACTTCCAGATGAGCGCGGGAACCATCTGGATGAGTGCAGAAAACTTCTGGACAAGTATCAGAAACTTGGATGGAGTTCCATCCACTTGATAGGAAGTGGGATAAATGCGCGTATCAATCCTTAGTGAAGACATAGGGTGGATATACTGCAAAGGACACAGTCCAAGGCAGGAATAGTGGTCCAGAATTCTGGATAGGGGTTCCAGAGCGGATGCGGACGAATATAGACTACCCTTAGGTAAAGACAGAGCTGGATAAGGATCAGAAAGAGTGCGATGAAGTCTGGAAATGTGGAAGAGCAGAGCTCTGGCCTAGGGATTGATTCCCTAGGCCCAAAGGATAGAGAAGGGATCCTTACAACACTAAGGTGTGAGGATGACAATGCTGCAAGACAACGCAATATTCAGACTGAGGATCTATCGAGATTTACAAGAGTTTATATACTGTAGGTAGCTAACAGAATAATCAGAGGCAGTGTCCAAGGCTATGTACATTAGCGCAGTCAAAGGATAATGGATCAGTAAGCATAGCGGATAGGTAAACAACCAAGTACTGGTAATAGACAAGTAGCGAAGATATCTGGTAAGTATAGAACCGGTTATCTGAAAGGTAGAGAATACCAAATAAAGGAATAGGCTGTGTTAATGTTATATATACAGGTAATAAATAAGAAAGCTTATCATATCGGATCCGGAGCGAATAGGCATATCAGATTGGATGGATGAGCGGTAGTTGGACAAGCACAATAGTGGATGAGACTGGATATGGTTATGAATGAAGTCTAGGAATCTAATCTAAGGATTAGTCCATATATCCAACGATAGGATAGGTCTGGAATCCAGGATATGACATCATCACCAGGCGAGTGTGAGAGATCCAGAGGACTCAAATCGCCATTGTGAAGAAAAACCCCCCAAACCTGGGTGTCCTCACTGGTATCCTTAACCATATGCTCCGGTCCACAATATTGACCCCTATAGTCTTTGATAGTCATCTGTGGGAATCTCTCGCTCTGATTAATTATAAGACAGTGTTAGAGATGGCAGGCATGCTATTCCTCCAAGAATTTGACATTTCCAGCATGACATGCCTGTATGAGGTGCAGCAGGTCAATGATGTACATGTATTTGCTCTGATGGGGGTAACTGCAAAGGCACATAGAGACAGGGTGATTGGGAAAGCAGTAGAATGTGGAGATGTTGATTCAGAATTGGAGGAGTTTCCCCTTGGCAGGACACCATCATGGAGACATTTGAAGTCCACCATCAAAAACACCCCGGCAGTTATCATGAGACCTTGTACATGGGGATCCTACATCACTCCAGGATGCGATGAGGTGTTGGACGGTGACAAGCGTAGATGATACTCTTGCATCTGTCAGCTTCGAAGCCTGCATAGGAATACAAAACCATGTGGGAATTACTCCAGGCCACATGGGTCCTAGAGCCAAATCTTTTGCTGATAGAACCGCAATTTTCTTTCTGGTGCCAAATTCAGCAAAGAAGGATGGTTCACAATGGAATGAGTTGTGGAAAGGAGATGGATATATTGCTGCTTATCACCAGATGCTAGATGAAATGGAAGAGACACAACGATCAGTGCTTCGCAACGAATTGTGTGAAGTCTTTTCCAACCTTCATTGTCTTCCTGCAAGCACTGGAGCTCAGGTCTGGAAGGTCAGACAATCTGCAGCAGTATTCATCACCAACCCAGTGTTCTATAGGATGGACTGCCTCAGCAACCCTGATAACAACAGAAGGAGACAGACTACGACTCATTGTCCAATCAAAATTCTCAAGGGGAAACACGTATTTGCAGTGGACCTCATTGAATCAACACATTTTGATTCCCATGGGAATATCAAAGTGTGGACTGACAGGCAAAAATGTCGAATCAGGATGCCTCCCCCTCCACATTCTCGCAAAAGCAGGCCATTTCCCTTGGCTAGTGGAAACAAGTTGAATGTACTGAGTTGAAAGAGGTAGATGAAGAACAAATACCATATTCTGCTACAATGATACCCTTCGGGTGGCTCTTACAACAAAAACGGGGTGCTTATAGTAGCAACTCCGGAAATCCTGTATTAGAAGAATTTTGTCAGTCATTTATGTCAGAAGTTAGAGTAGTTGATGAGGTGTGGAGTGTGGACTGCATGGAGAGATTTCAGTCAGTCAAATGAGTACAGCAGAATCAGATATAAGAATGTGAATGCTAGGTTTTCCAATTGAGCCCATATGGGTATGTTCAAATGCTGATATGTCCATCAGATCATGTCCTAATAACTTGACACCTGAAGGTACCAAGGTGTGTCATGAGTGCAATGTATACTCTTGACAAGTTGTGTAAAAAGAACATATGTCTTTGTTAGGTGAATTGCCTTAGGTGTGGCACCTGTGATCAGTATCACAGACAAATTTCTCCGAGTATCCTAATTTCTGACACCTTTGGAGTCAAGCGAGACTTGAGAGGGTGTTTGCATCATGCTCCACATGCTTCATTAACGTTCGTGACTTCAGAGTAGACATAGATGCCTTCCTCATATATGGGCCAGCATATGAGACCATCACAATGCTTTGAAAGGTCTTGATATGTGACATGAGTATGTACATGTGACATGGTGTGAAGATCACAATGCAGCAGAGTTGCAGGTGACTGGGCACCAAATTGTATGAAGAATCAAGTAGTACTTGACAGACACATGGACTGAGACAAGGGATAGCTAGTTGGACTGACAAAGCATTGCAGCAAACCAATCCTAGGTAATCAGCTGACTACATGTGAAACTGAAGACAATGCATACTCACATCTTCATCCTTCTTGGACAGGCAACCAGGATCAGATGCACTCATTGTGTCAGAGTCTCTGATCAACTGTGATGCTTCTAAATGGGTGGTAGGTGTCAAATTACTAATCATCATACCCACATCCGAGTCAGCAGCTGCCATTTCAGGAGACATGTGCTTGGATCCAGGATCATCTTTGATAGCCTTTAAACTTGACCCATGAAAAGGCTTACTCAAAGAACTAGTGCCCTCGACAATGTCTACCATAGCTTCTTGTGTTCCAGGCGGTTCATTCATGGGCAGATCTCCATCAGTGCCTGTAGCCGCTTCTCCTGCATCAGCAGGCTCACTGGTTGAACCAGAAGTTTCTTCCAAGAGAGGGGCTTTGGTGATGTCAGATATAGATGATGATATAGGTGCAGGTGTGGAAGTCATGACTGGTGACGTAGGTTGAAGTCCCTGCTTGACATGCTTTGTAGCCAGTACAGGCTCCACCTGGAAATGTATGTAGTCGGAAAGAGGAGTCTATCTAAAATAAGTCTGAGCTCACCTGTGATGTCTGTTTATGCTTTGCCAAACCCTTTCCCTCATGATGATCCATTGAATCACCCTCTCTGGTGATGTCCATCCCATCACAGGCATGTGTGACATTGATGTCACAGTCGTCACCATGGGATTCACTATCAGTATCTTCATCAATGCTGGAAGCCAGTGGTAATAACTAGGGGAGTTCATGAGCCAACATCATGCTGATAGTAGCGTGAGTTAAGCTGTGGTGCGAAAATGTGACATATCTTGCAATGGGCATTGGTAGAGATGGAAGTGGCCTCAGTTGAGGGTGGCTACTTCCCATTTTTTTTTTTCAATTCCAGCTCACCGATGTGACAATTTAGTTTTCTTTGGGCTGATATTAGCTTTACTTACTTACCTTTACATTCTTTACTTTTGTGGCTTATATAAGCATGTTTCCCTTTCACCAGTACCAGTCTGAAGTTTGATGATATTTCACTACCTCTGAGCTTGAGCCTAGATCAGAAACCCTTTAGGGTCAAACACTGTCTTCTAGGACATAGCAGCTAGGCAGGGTATTGGCCACATATTGGTTAGGGAGTGATCCTACTACCTAGCCAATTTTGTGCATCACACTGAGTTGACAGAAGACACATGAGAGGTATTCAGGGTGTGTGTCCATGTGCGTGATCATGGCATACATGTGTTCCATGCCTAAGGCCTCGAGAAAGTGATGTTGACTATCAAATGAGAACCAACCTGAATGTTTTGGAATCACCAATCCGTTTAGATTGTCATTTTTGTCAATACCTGTGAGCTCGCAGAAGCAACGGGATATCCACATGGCAAGTTTAAGAAAGACATGTGAATTTTCTTCCTTGAATGTTTTCTTGATATATTTGTCCCAGTCATTGAAATCACAAGGGAATTGAATGCAATCATACTCCCCAGCATCTGCCTGCTAGATGTTAGAATATGTCAATGAGGTCATACCATGTCACTTATTACATCTGATTCTGGTGTGACTGTCGTGTCTATGCTGGAGCGACACTAATCAATAAAGTCAATGGAAGGCCTGGTTGAGTGCAAGAAGCACCCACCTGGTGATTAGATTCAATCATCTCCTTAGACTTCGCTTTCTTATCCTTTTTTGTGGTCTTTTGCCAGCATTCACATTTGGCAGACTTGTGCATCTGCTGTCTGTCTTTCTCAACTGTCTTCACAACCTTTTGGGTACCATCATCCTCCAGGTCTGAACCATCCGGGATGTTTTGCTGATAGATCAACATATCTATGAATAAGCCGAGCTCACCCCAAGATGCAACCACCTGAACTTGGGAGCCAGGTGTCTCATTAGACTTGGACTTCACTTTCTCACTCTTTGTCAGGTTCTTTGTGTGGCATCCACCTTTGGTAGACTTGTAGATGACTTTGCCGACTTCCTTGGTGTCAGAGGGATTCGCTGTCGCATCGAGAATAATGTCCTCCATGTCAGAACAATTCTGGGCATCAAGTCAATCAATCAATCAATAAATCAATTAATAATACTGACAAGAAACATCAGGTTTTCTGCATGAAGCACATATCTCATTCTCTGGCTGAATTGTCATTTCGGGCCTCACTGTCTTCTTAGTCCTGACCCAGACAAGAGATTTATCACGGGGCTTTTTGATACTTTCCTGCAACTCATATATATTTGAACATCATCACTATCATTTCCCTCCATGTCAGCAGGATCATTCGCTGACATTGAGCTTCCCACCAGTGAAATGGTTGTTTTCACCCCATGGTTGGGCTTGCAGGCCCTCAGCTCCTTATCTGTTACACTAGGACCCTGGGTGCTGACATCCTTGCGGGTCTTTTGAGCCATGTCCACAGGAAAAGTATTGACATCCGTCACAGTGAGATCTTTCAAACCGCAAAGTCTTTTGCTGAATTTATTTTGCCTCTGCTAGCTTGTGAGTAGTATGTGATTGTGCCATCAGAGCATTTACGCTACCCTGATACAGTTGAAACTGGTGAACCAGGACAGAAACTGCATCATGGCATTCTCTTGGTACCTTTTGCCAAGCAATTGGACACCTTAGATCATGCATATGGTTTAAAAACACGATTACTCACCTTTTTGGTGCTGCTTACTAGGAAAAGCTTGGTCTTTTGCAACTCCAGTGACAATGGGAGAGATATGACAGAATCTCTGACCTCCTCTGGAAGCTCCTGGATCTGGAGGCAGACTGGCTGTTTGGCAGAGCCTTCACTGTTAGGCATGATGCAGTGAGGGTGGCAGCAGATATGTTATGATATTATGATCTAGACTCCATGGCACCATGCTGGCTTGTGACATGTGACAACCATCATTAATTAATTATTTTTTCATGGTGCTCACATCAAAAGACCCACAATTTTCACTTGTCAAAGAGAAGTTTGGTGCTTACAGCACTGCTAATGGAGCAACACAATTGGTAGAAATGACAATTACAAACACACACCCTGAGCTATACCAAATGTGAGTTGTTAAGAACAACTTTTGAACTCGCTTTCGACAGGTTAGATCAGGCTGAGTGCAATATTTCCCACATTCAGTTGTTTCATTAATTAATAGTCACTGTTGTCGAAATTTCCCAGCACTACATTCCAGCTGAGCATTAACAGAAATCTTTTATGATATATGAAGAGCAGTATAAGCTGTTACAGCCACACTTAGCTTGGATAACTGTGAATCAGCTGAATTACTGTGGAGGATACTGGTGCAACAATACCAGATCAGGCTTGAAGAAGAGTGGCATGGGAAATAAACATAGGGTCCAAAAAACCTAATATGGCCACTTATCACCCTCCTAAAACCTGGACCTTGTTTGGTCCAGGAACAACTGGGACTCCAACTAACCGCATCATGCATCAGGAACTACATCACAAGAACAAGCCCATCCACCTTATCATACAGTTACATTTAAAAGCATTCATAGATCAGGTCGTGTTCTATGAAGTGTCATTGGAATTAAGCAGGAACACACTCACCCTGTCAGTTGGCCTGGAACAGGTGAGAAGCAGAGGACTTAACCACAAGCATGACTCATCACACATTGCATTCCACAGATGAAGGTGCCGAAAGATTGCTGTGATGCAATTGTGGCCCTAGTTCACCAGCTCCACTTATACCAAGGAACCACAAAGGCTTTGATGTCACTTTCACCATCTCAGGCCATCAATGATGACATTGAATTCTATGTGTCTATCTCGGCGTATTTTATCAATGTGCTTGTAGCATTCTGTGAAGAAGTAGTAGTTGATGCTCCACACGCATGCAGCAAGTGGTGGTCGACTCACCTCGACTATCACTTCACCATGGCATTCAGCAACAACTCACTAACTGAGGAGCAGGAGTCCATTGCACTGGAATCGATGGAGCTCTCTTGGAATGATTTTATAAAGAAGAAGAGATGCCTCTTGGTCAAACAGCATAAGTCATGCATATCAGTGAGCAGCTTCCTTTCTGACACTTCTGCCAGTGGATAATGCAAGAATCCACAACACATTCTGTAAAGATGGAAACAACATGTGCGGCGGTGTGACAATTAAGTTTTCTTTGGGCTGATATTAGCTTTACTTACTTACTTTACATTCTTTACATTTGTGGCTTATATAAGCATGTTTCCCTTTCACCAGTACCAGTCTGAAGTTTGATGATATTTCACTACCTCTGAGCTTGAGCCTAGATCAGAAACCCTTTAGGGTCAAACACTGTCTTCTAGGACATAGCAGCTAGGCAGGGTATTGGCCACATATTGGTTAGGGAGTGATCCTACTACCTAGCCAAGTTTGTGCATCACAGCGGGTCACCTCGCCATTTGTTATCCATCCAGGAAATGATTGTTTGGGCAACTGTAGAACATACCACTGGTCATGATGCGGAGAGTACAAACACTCAGCAGGTGACAAGTACACAGCTTGAGCATGTTGTTCACATAGATGAGGATAAGACTGATGAATGTTTGATCAGGCACAATATCCACAACAAAGGCTCTAATTTATTGGATGAGGATGGAAGCATCATCAGGATTGGCTCTAGTGTCAACCTCGCTATTGCGATGGAGAGAGAATCATGACCATTAATATACTGCTCCAAGAGCAAGGAGAATTGTGATACCGATATGGTAGAACTCCCTTCCATAGTTAAGGACCCTGTCATACAGCCGCACAAACTTCTGCTGCATGCATTTTTGCCAATGGATGAGGTTGGTGCTTCTTGTAATTTGTGTATACTCCTTGTTGACCCTGTGGGTGTGTGTACTTCAAGAACGACTGGCATGCGGCAAATGAACATGATTCCAGTAACTCCAACATTGTTATGTCAGAGGGTCTACTGGTTACCCCACAGCACGACACCACAACTGACACTACAACTGACACCATGACTGACAATGTCCTTGTAAGTCTCGCACATCCTAGCAATATGCCTGATGGATATAAATACACAGCAGCCTGATACAGGGGACTCAGATTGTGTTAATATACAGACAAAGGTCGATGACCAGGATGAATGGCTTCAGATATCCCAGATGGGGAAGTCTCATGTCTTTCTCAAACTCGCAACATGGATGCATCATTGCTCTCATCAGCTCACCAGTCTACACATGGATAAGGAAGTGGTTAGAACTGCAATTCCAGACAACCTAATGCAATGCAATGTTTATGGCGATGACAATTTCTATGAAGCTCTTGGCATTAAGTATCTATTGTCCTCGCTCATGAACATGGACACAGATCCAGCCGACCTTGCCTGCATCTTTAATGCATTGGGAAGGTCCTGCCACAAAAATGACATGCGAAGCACAGCCCTCTTTTTCAGCCAACACCATGTCCAAAGTATGTGTCATGTGTGTAACAGATTCAAACTCACACCACTAGCAGCATGATACTGGGTGAGGATGTTGATTCGTTCATGGAATCGTATTGTGATAGTCACATGGATACCAAAGGCGTATATGACCAGGGTGAAGCTACACCTGTATGTGATAGGATGGAGAACTCTCAGGAGTGTGATTTGGTGGATTGTTGACATGGAAATGGGATTGCTAAGCACAAGTAGATGCTCTGGAGGACTCATTCTCCACCAAATGTCAGTTCCATTGACCTTCATTTTTCAGATGCTGATTACTAGAAGGATGATGGCCAAGGGTCTGAAAAATGTTTCAGACTTGATATTCACCCAATGCCTGTCCAAGATACAGCCAAGACCATGGCCTCCACTGCAACACCAGCACCAAATGGTATCACCCAAGCTCTCAATGACCACTATGCACTCAGCACAAGCATCCCAGTGGACAACACCACATTTTCAAGTTCAGTTACACAAGAATCTCCTGTTGATGATAGGTGTCGCTCTTCCTCTAGACCATGTCATACAAGGTCAGTTGTCACAGGTCATGTGATGGTGGAGAGTCCCTCAGCATATGGCACATTGCCTGAGCTTGTCAAAGATGACTCCAATCACAGGTGTAGGGACACTGATGGAATGGAGTATGATCGTCAAACATATGGTTCTATTGGCGAGATCAGGCCTGCTGACACAAAAGAATATGTCATCAATGATTGTATTGGCAATTCTTCAGTAGTCAGTGTCCACACTACTACAGCCATGACAATGTTTCCTACACTATCAAGTCTGTGGAAAGACCTGTCTGGAGACCATGTACCCCCGGCTATCCCTCAATGGACCAATGCTCTGAAGATGGTTGACAGATTACCTTCTCACATTAAAGTGCCGCCTGGAGTTGGTGAAGGATTTTGGTGGCCCAACCCTGCTCTTTTTACTCACACTCAGAGCCCTGTGCACCAGGCTAGGTACCTCGTCCATTATTTCAGTTGCTGACCTTGGCTGGTTCTTGTCAATCATCAAGTGCTCTTCTGTTCTATATACTGGAAAGAGTTTTTGGATGGGTTGTTGCTGGAAAAGCAGATGAGGAAATTTCCCTGGGATTTGAGGATCTATTCCATAATGTGCCATGGAGATGGTGTAGATGAAGGTGAGGCGAAGGAGATACATGAACAAGCTTTGGATGCATTCAAGGCAGATGCATCGGAGGCCAAGGATGTGTTCAACTGGGTAGACGTCCAGTTCAGTGGCTGCTTGGCAAAAACCATTGAGTTTTGTGGGCTGCTGTTTCGACTGAAAGACATACTAAACATCCCCCCATCCATCATACCTCAAGTCATATGGAAACTGTGTGAAAACAACTTCGCTGAAGACATGCTGTGGCTGGACGCATTGCTTAGGCGATGTCATGACTCTACCAATGTCTACAGTTTACTATGGAGCAAGGAAGTTTACAAACTCTGTGGTAAGCAGGAGGTCAACACCCCAATACCCATGGTGAATATTTTGACTATCTTTGTGAATACAAGATCTCAAATGAATTGTATGATAAATCAGGTCTGAAGTTCCTTTGGGTCAGAAAGATGGATGCTGTGGGTGAAGCATGTAGAAGCTTTCCGGCAGCTCATGTCAACCTGGCCCAAGTTCCCTGACCACCTTAGGACACCAGTTCCAACAGAAAATGAATGCTTGTTCAAAGAGACAGAACTGAATATATTCACCTTCTATGCACAAACTCATTTCAACTACATTGGTTGCCTGCCAGTTGTGCCTTGTCGCATACCAGATTTCAGTCCACTGTGGATGTATAATGTATACTGCAAGAGTCTATAAATGTAAGTTTTATTGCGAATCTGACTGGTGGCCACTTCATTGACTAGAGCAATTAGCAAGACAGCAGAAGGAATGTAGTGTCTTGTGTATTATATGTGTTACAAGCAGTGTTCTTTGGTCATTGCTTTTCGCTGGCACACTCATCATTTCACTACAAAAGCAGGCACTTGTACACTATGTTTTCACTATCATTCTTATTTTCTCCTGAGAGCCAGCACAGCGATCTCAATTGCTTTGACATGGGACAATGTAGTACATGTTTGATCATCAGTAAAAGGATCAGTTCTGAGCTTGCTGGTATTGCTGGGCAACGACAAAGTACAATGCTAACAGACTCGTCTGCAATGTTATGATTGTCAGATCTGGTTGTGTCGTGCTATAAATGCTCTCCTATGGCTAAGGTATACATGTGAACCAGTAACTGTGTGTGGTGAGAGTTTTGTATGCATAGAATAATTTGACAAACAGATCTGCTGAGTGCCATACAAATCAGGTCATTTATTTGTGTCACGTGCAGTTGACAGCTTACATAGAAGCAAAAGATCCTAGTCTCCATTAGACAGACCATACACAACCTTTTTCACAACACACAACCTTTCACAATGCTCAACAGGTGTGAGTTTGTTGCCCATAGTTTACCTGCCAAGACACCTGGAAACCAGAAGACAATCCAGCAGCCACTTCCAGTGAGCAAAGGCAAACCACGTGGGAAATACAACCTGAAAGCAAAAAGTTTCGACTTGCTGTATAAGAAAATGACACCCATTATTTCCAATGATGATGATGATGTGGCCATGGATCAAGATGATGATCAAATTCAGGGGCAGGATGATGGCTCAGAGATGGTCAAAGATCCAATAATAGTATGTATGCATTACTCATCTAATGATATGGAAGTTATCAACAAATCCTATAGCATTGTATCTACTGTCAGGACATTGGTTCTTTTATCTGGATTTGTACGAATGAAAGTTGCAGGATCCCTGTGTGTGTTGGTCAGGCGAAGGGGGACCATGGGTGTGTCAACGCTTCTCCAGATGATCTTACAGAAGAGGTGAGGGTCATGGAAGTGACATTTCAATGCCCTCAATGTTACCATGCGGAAAAGAAACCAATCCCTGTAAGTCATACATCAGTGCTAAATCTAATACCATTGGTTATCAAGTTGCATTAGTACAGCATATGAGGATACGCAGTAAGACAGGAATTCATTCACCAGAACTATTTCCCGCTTCTGGTGGTCTTTCTGTAAAAGGAGTGTAATATGTCATACAAATCTCTGGCATTGACCGCACCAAGCTTTCTCTTGGACGAATTATGACGTGTCTGTTTTAGTCCCCCTCCTTAGAAACTTGAGTGAGACAATTACAATGAAGTGGGTGATTGCAGTGTACCTAGCAAGATGAGAAACTGTATGTTGAGACAATGAAGAATTAAATAGTGATATGATAATGTTGCGGGTGCCCAGTTCCTGACTTCATTGACCATTCAATATATTCTTCCTGTGTTCTGTTGAACAGGGGTCACTGCAAACTGCCATTGGTGATCACTGTGTATGTGCAGGTCTCTATGATCCACACCATACCAGTGCTCTACCCTACTTCCTGCTCTTGATGGAATACAATCAATTCATCGATGTTCTGCTCAACAACATTATACTTGAATTTAGGAATATGTGACATCACAGGCAGGGAGGCGTTTGTTCTGTTTTTCTCTCCAAAACTAAATAAATGCAGTGAGTTCATAAAATGGAATTTGACCTATCGACTTGGATTTAGCTGTAATGGTCAAGCAAGGTTTCTGCTGGTGCAGGTGGCACTTCCTGAGTGTTACTAATGTAGATGTATTTTTTTCATGAATCTTGAGCGTGTGAACATCACGTGCTGGTGAGTACAAATTTTGCATTTTCTATATTGTTCTTTGCTTTCTACCATCATCACCTTTTTTCCACTCTTGCTGTTGCTCCCTATGGGGGCCATGGGCCATTGGCTCAAAGCCTGGCTTGGATACTAATATGGTGCCCTCGCCTTTATGGGTGCTCCAATGTCATGGACATTCACCAAGTATCCTGCTTTAACATGTCTAGTACTACCAACAAGTTTGGTGGAGACTAGCATGCTGGCAGGCATGTGGGATATTTCAGGAAGCTCCTGATTTTTTGACTCACTTTCACTTTGCCTGCTTTGACAAGCAAATTTTCTGCATGGCCCTTCAATACAATTGCTTATTGCATGTGAAAGAGCTGACACCTAGCTCACCATAAAATACAAGCAATCCTCTCAGTTGTACTTGTGTGCAAAAAATACATTTACCTTCCACAACTTGAAGCCCTGCAAGGGCAAGGATTTTACCAAAGCTGCCTAATGAGAGGAGGCAAAGAAAACCAACATGAGCAAGTTCTAGCCCAGTATCAGGTGTGAAAGCTCGATGATGTTGCAATCAGGCTCAGACGGGTTTGGTTTGCCTCATACCTGACATCACCAGAAGTAATAGCTAAAAGCAATGATACGTCCTCATAAGAATGAGATCAACAAGTTGGCAGTCAATTTGACTGTCACATTTGTCACTGTATCCTACTTATCCCACCACCACTCCATTGTGTGGTCAAGTATTACAATAAGAAACTGGTCTTTAATACAACCATTTTTGTTCTGGTGGATCATTAGCAGCTTCTGACCAAAATCATGCAGCTGATGTAGATTGGCTCCATACAGTGCGACATAGATAATAACTGGGGAAAATTCACCACTTAGCATCCATTATCATGCTGATGATTGCATCGTACATCTCGAGATGAATAATCCATGTCACCTTCCTACATGGTGGTGGGCTTTAAGAGATATGAATGTAAACATTTATCTGGGACTAATATGCTGATACAAGCTTGATTACATGTGTAGGCTTGCCATGGGTGCTTGCAGAACAAGTGGTTGAGAATAGCTAAAGTCAACGGTGAACATATCATCTGTCCAAGCAATGAGACCTGGCAGACGGTTTCAACGTCTTCCATTTCTGATATCATGTGATAAAAATACAGATCTCAATGATGATTCGCGATCTCTCAAGTCATGCACGCAAGTCGGCACAAAATACATTTCTGACCTATCTAGTGTCGTGTTGTCAAGTGAATGCAGGGCATAAACAGGTAATGATGGTGGCTTTCTTCATATGCATTGTATTATTGGCATGTCGCTGAGGGCATTTTTAATGTCCAGTGGTGATATTTGTTTAGGGCCACATATCCAGTGGTGCTGTGCAGCAAATGTTTTACTCTCTACTGTGAAACCATTCAAGGAAATCTCCTGCTTTACTTGCATGCTACTGCATGTATATAATATCAATGTTATTCATTGAATTATGCAAGACAATGAATTTACATGTGATGTATATGTAGAATGGTAGAAGGGGAAACTTGTTGTGCCATGGATGGGTGCTGTAAGGAAGAGTAGTTGTGCTCTTCTTGAAATGATATGGTTCAAACCTGTACCCAATTGCTTTGCATTATGTGTGCTAGCACCTTAAATCCACTTGCATATTTGTCATCTGCACCAGGCTTAGAGCCATGTAGCTTGCACAAATACAGAATAACAGGTTTCACAATAGTGTCCCAATTCTTATCCTAAGTGATTGGTAGGTCAGTAGTGTCAGCTGAATATGATTGTATGCCCAAGTAAAACATTCACCCAGATGTTGGTCTGCAATATGTGCTGCACCAATTTCTCATCTTTCTTAGTGAGCGTAGAAATTTCAAGCAGGATGCAATGCGCCTACACGCCGCATGCACTGAAAATAGTAAAAAGGTAAATATCATTGTTGCTCACCAGTGGTGGCAGCATAAAAGTATCCATGTTTGTTGCCTGTTTGCACTCCTGTGCGATTTCAGTAAGCCAAATGTCAATGGACATCAAAGATGATGCACCTGGTATGACATCATCTGGCAAGCCTTTTGCGCACATCAGAAATGCAATAAAGTTGGCAATGGCTAACAGCTCATCATGATGTGATTGTATATGTGTGCTGATGAAGTCATCTCTCTTTGGATCTAGTAAAAATGCATGGACCTAGGTGGCAAATCCATATGAGACTCTTCAGACATGCTTGGAGTACTTACATGTGGTTTAACATTTTTTATGTCCTTCTGAGCCTGGATATGAGGTCATCAATCATGTATTTGCGCATTTGTGGAGATGTCATCCCTGCCTTTGTTCTGGGCATCAGTTGTTGTTTCACAAATACAACTGGCCTTCCAGGAACCAATGGCGACTTCACCCTGCCCTTTCTCTGATGTTTTGTTGTTTAATTTGACTTTTTCTTACGTCCTTGTGATCCTAATTTCATGAAAGGCGCAGGAGGATCATCAAGTTCTGTTCAAGTTGGTAAGCTGACATCCCTGGCAGAGAGTTTGGACTTGGCAGGCATATCAAACCCATATTCTGTTGAGTCCCCAGCAACTACCATAAAACCCTTGGAAGTATTCAGACACATTGGCTCCATGCTCCCTAAGAGGTTGTTTGACGTATCACCCCAACAGCGATCATCAATGCTTGTTGGTACCCAATCATCATGATCAACCTATATCAAACATGTCAGCATGGACAATGAGGACAGGTTGAGGGTGGCATGACACACTGTATAATCATTGCTGATACACTCATCAATGAGTGGAGACATGTCAGAACATACCACATCACCAGGACCGGAGTTACTTCCTTTGTGCTGTCCTGCATGTGCTGTCTCAGTATCAGTCTGAGTTATTTGGTCCTGCATATGAGGCACTGCATGTATTTCCTGATGAGAACAAGATCCATATCTGTGGAACTGTGTGGCATGCTTGTTGTACTCAGTTACAGTCTGAATGATTTGGTCTTGGACAAAATGCACTGCTTGAACTTCATGATCATAATATGAATAAGCTCTGTGAAAGTGTCCTGTGTGCTCTGTGGATTGAGTCTGTTGCACATCTTGATCATATTCTGTTGTACGATCCTCACATACAGTGTTTAACTTTAGCCCACAGGCATCGTCTATGAGGTCCTCAGGCATTGTGAATTTTGGTGGAACATTAGGTCGCTGAGGGAGTTACTTGTCTTAATTGAAGTACAAACATGCTGATGTCACACTTGCTTGGTTATGTGGGTGTGCAACATCCCCAGCTGTGCTGTGTGTCCAATCAGCCATGCTGTCAGGTGTGTTGAGATCATCCATCAATGCATCAACAGAAATTAGCAATGACTGAATATTTTTGCCTTCACCGCATCCCTGGATTGCCCTACAGAAATCATGTTCATTGCATTTTGCTCACCAGCGTGATCTGTGCTGTATTTTGGGAGCTGATGTCATCAATAAATTCTTCATGTCAAGGTGATTTATGAGGCTGTCAACATAAATTTGGTTGAGGCATTTGTGGACCAACATTGGAAGGCAAAACATAGCGAGTGTCGCTATGAGGGGACACGAACCCTTTTTTTTATACCTGTGGCCCATTTAATAGGATCATAAAAGACATGCCTGAGGTGCCTGGTGGTCATGATATAAGCATCTAAACTATTTCATTTTATAGACAATAGCTCACCAAAAAATGCAATGCTCAGCTCCAATAAAGTTCCATCAGAACCAACAAGATCGTCTGCTCTATGGTCATGATGATGTCATAAAGTCAGGTGGAATGGTATGTACCTAGACTCGCCAGTCTGGTGATGATTTTCTCCATTACTTCCTTGTTAGAGAATATGGTGGCTGAAGTGGAATTTTCTAATATTAATGCATCTGTCCTTCGCTGTAATCATGCTATCTAACACTCAAATTTAATAGAACTCACCTGCATGGAACCAATCAAGTTCAGTCCAAAGCTTTCTGACAAGAAAATGATCCAGTTTTAAATCACTGGGAAAGAATTCCACATGCTTCCTGTAAAGCAGTTTCGCAAATCAGTCATTTTTGTGGAAATCCACAGACACTTACCAAAACTGGGCGTCAAGTTTCAGTCCTGCAAGATGATTCAATTGAAGGACCAATGCATTAAAAGGTTACACACTTTTATGGTTCCATTCCTGGGCAGAATTGCATTTGCAAAATAAATGTGTGCTGTCCAAAGGTTCTACCCAGCCAATGATGTGTGCTTCTGGCGCCACTAGGTAGTACATATAGATGTTGCCATCCACATTCTGAGTCCTGGAGGGCTCAGCAACTATGGTGGGATAACCCTTTGCTCTGCTTCATGTTGCCATCACCCAAGCCTCGAAGTTCTCTAAGTGAACTTTTGGACAATCTCTTACATTGAATCCGGTGTATGTTTTCTATTCCTGTGATGTGAGGATGTTATTCACACACAGTCAGCACTCACCAGTGTTGCATTGTAATAATACATCACACCAGACGGATGAATGTGCTCCTCCCAATTACCATATACATTGTGTCTGAAAATTCTGGTGTTGAAGTGTCACTGTCAGCGAGGAAGGCAGCTTACAGAAAGATGTCAAAGTGCATTTCCTGCACAAGGAAGTCGGGAGTTGGTGGAGATGCCCTAGTAAAGTTATCTGTAATTCAGTAATATTTACAATTAATAGTGACAAGCACTCATCTTGTTGCCTTTTGTGCGTACTGCTGCAGCTGTGTCAGCCAGGCAGGGGTACTCCGGTCAAGAAGAACCACATTCTGCTTGTCAAATATATCTGAATTGTAGTCTGAGAGTACAAACAACTCAACTTACTGGCAGTGACATCCTTCTTCAGATACCAGGAGATAAACTACAGAATGATGGATTGGGATGTATCACAAGACAAGATGATCTCTTTCATGTATAATATCAACATGATGGAGAGGCTGCCTTTCTATTGCTTACTTAATATGTCGTGGTGGTGTGAGCGCCAATCCCTGACTCAGCCGACAAATAATGTTACTCACTTTCCATCTGTGATATTTCTGTCTGTCCCCTGTTGTCCTCCTGTATGTCTCAATGCTGACCTTTAGGGCGATCTATCCTCGGGTGCCTCATGCCTTGTCAATGTATGAGTTTCTAGATGAATTCTTAATATATCAGTATGTAGTAGACTATCGTTCATCTACGACAGGACTATGAATGGGTGCACTGGAGAGATCATGAAATTTTATTTTCACAAAACATGCAAGATAGATTGCCAGTTTCAAGTTCTTCCAATCAAAAAGTGAAATGCAAAGAACCCAAATTCAACAAATTCAAGCCATGCAAGTAAAAACTTCACTAACTAAGCACGCCTCAATGTGACAGCTTGGATGGCTACCCTACATCGGTGAGGTTTTGGTTGTTTCTCCTTTGAACCTTTCAGTTACACAATTCTTTAGACAATGTTTTAAGCAGCCTATCATACATACACAACATGCATGGTTGTATTTCTAAAGCTAGATTTGAGTAAAATTGTCATATCCCATACATTCACGCTTCTCATCCGAAGTTCCGGATGTCAGATCCGATCAGATCCGATCCACAGATCCATACTGGATCTGTCGCGATAAGCTTCTTCATTCATATCCTGTTCATATAACGTTAAACACTGCTTATTTCCTCCATTTAGTATATCCTCCTTTCCGGTATATCGGTTATGCTTTCTTCCGGCTATGTTTCACTGATCCGTTCACTTGTGATTAACTTCCGGCTTATGTTTGACTTCTAATAAGTGTTGCTTATACATTGCAATACTTTGTGCATAGCCTCTCACGTAGTTCTATTGTATATAAACTCTTGTATATGTCCTATAGCACCCCAGTTCGAATATCATCTTAGATCGTCCTCATTCTGTTATCTGGACTCGAGTCTTAACAACTCTTGTCACCCTCCGAGACTTAAGGATTGTATCTGATAGTCTATATGCATCCGCCTCTATCTACAGATAGTCCATACTCTGTTAGTTTCTAGTCCTAGACTTTTCTAGACTAGCCCTTATACTTCCATCCGATATCCGGACGCCATCTGGATAAGTATACGATACTATTCCTTATCTTTGGATAGGAATACGATACTAATCCTTACCTTCGGATAAGTATACGATACTATTCCTTGTCTTCAGATAGGAATACGTTACTTGTCTCTATACCCGGATATCATACGATAGTCGTCCGGACCTTCGGATATGCTACAATAGCCATCCGGATCTTCGGATACGATACGTATAGTATTCTGAAATATGGGGCTATACTCGGGAAAGGGGCACAGCATACGAGCTGAGGCCAAAGCCCTTCGGATCCGATACCCCTTGAGTACGACCTTAACAGGTGAGAGAAGCGAGCACAGACCAAGCTGTAAGTAGTAGTACAAAGATAGGCAGGTAGAAGGGGAACTGACTCAGAGACCAGTGGTGAGGTAAGGGTAAAGGGGAGACTGAGTCACAGACCAAGGCTATGGTAAAGATAACAGGGGACTGAGTCACCAACTGGGGTTACAGTAAGGGTAAAGGGTGACATTGTCATGGACCAATAGTACAGTAAGGGGGTCAGGATATAATAGGGTGGGTACCAGTGAAGTGGAAGGGGCATAAGGGAGATGAGCTGGAGATCCGGCAAGTGGACATAGTACAGAAAGGTGATCAAAGGAAATATAACCAGAAAAGATAGGGCGAAAGTATGGTCAGCCAGGATAGGTATTGCATGTGTATGCGCATGTAGTCCTCGGGGTATAGGTAGAAAGTGAGAGTGAGAAGGAAAATGAATAGGGGCCATGCCAGCATGGGATGTTCTTGTAACACATTTATTATGGCCTGACAAACATGAATAGCCAGAAAGTAGTAAGGTACAGTGACAAACATAGACCACAAGATGCGCAATGAAATGCGAAGATGCACAATGAAACGCAAAGATGCACAATGAAATGTGAAGATGCGCGAACTAAGCGTGAGTGCGGGAATGCATCACATGAGTGCGGGAAAGTGTTGTGAGTCTGGTGCATTATTGCAGGGAAGCTGTGCATGATATGTGGAATCGCTCTACACATGACAGTGATGTTGTGCTGTGAAGCCCAGTCATCATGAGCTGTAAAATAGCCCAATATCAGCCTGTAGAGAATTGAGTCTCTACAATGTGCTCAGCACTCAGCAACAGGCATTGATTTTCCAATTGAGATGTCTTTCTGGCATTGTGTGATAAGCAACTCTCATATTCAATGCCTTTGTGGCTAGTGGGTTGCAAGATGTATCCAATCTTTTCGTATCCCTCTTCCACACATCCAGAACTTCATCGCCTTGCGGTCGCTCCTTACAGGGGCTTCAAACTATCGCTCTGATAGGAGATTCCAGTCTTAGCCTCTTCACAGGTACATGGACATTATTGACATTACCGATCGTCCAGGAATAGAATTTGCAAGCCAGGGCAAATCCAAGGGGGAGCCATAATCTTGATCTTGGACAAAACTCACAGCTTCTGCCAGTACTCATTGAGATCAGACAGCTACCAATGAAAAAGGGCCCACTTACACTAGAAGCCCTACTAGGCTCTGTATCACAGCTCATACAGGACTGAGCTTGATGAATTTGATCAGTGTGTGCATGCTGCAGGTGAGAGACAACAAATGCACGTGGACATGTAGAAGTCACATGCCTCATCTACACCTCCAAGTATGGGGCCAGCCACAGCTGTTCCCATGACAACATCGGTGAGAGTGAGGTGCAGAATGCAAGAATGAGAAAAGCAAAAGTTGGGTTTTGGTCACTTGATACATCATTCAGTTTGGTTGCAAACCGGGAAAAGGGAATGTAAGGAGTACTTTCAAACGGCATTGTTGTTATTCACTACTTCAGGATGCCAGTGTGTTCCATATAGGGCACTTTGAAATGTCAATATTTTTGAATGCCTATTGAAGACGCCTTTGACCAAATATGAGGCATGTGGGCATGTTTGGGATGCGCTTAAATACTTGATGCTGGTAAATGAGTGGGATGCAAGATTCTCATTAAAAGCACTTCTCCAGTCAAAGACAATGTGGAGACTCACTTGTGACTGCAGACAATCCTGACATTAATGCATGAAGTACTCCTCTACCTACAAAACCCATGCCACAATACAACGAAAGCATTGGCAACCAGGAGGATCTCATTCAAGACCATGAGCCAGTAAGTAATCTAGCCAACCAATTCAGAAAATGAATCTAAAATTGAGATTATGCAAACATGCCTTGGGAAGCAATGTGGCATGCTGTATGCTACTAATGCATGCAAAGTAGCGATCTTGAATTGGTTATGAGTTTGTACAGCGAACACCTAGTGTGTGAAATATGATGTTGACTTGATAATGATTAAGCTAAAATGGCTGCAGGGGGAGTGTGTTGGCTAGCCAAGGCGCTCCAACCTCTGTCTCATCTGAGCAAGATATTGAGTATGCACTAAAACATTATTATTATTAGTATACATAACTTGAGTGCCACTCATATGTTATAGGACTGGCATGTAATCTGGCAAGGACTACTTGACAAGTGAAGCTCCTGCAAGTGCAGTTGGAGTGGGCTTTGCCATGTCAGCCCCACTGTTTATAGATATTTGATGTAGTATCTGTTGTGGGAATGTCACATTATCATTCACATTACATTTATTTGTTTAATTTACTCATTCTTTCACTCTGCTGTTGTTGTCCCATCTTGTTTGCATCATCAGAGCTCCTTGTCAGAGCTTTGAGCTGCTGCTCTAATCAGTGTATTCACATGTTTCGCACCTTCATAGGCGTACATTTGTTGTTGACAGTGACATGTTCTTGTCTTATTACTCTGTTGTTATTGTCCCAACCTGTGCGCAGTGTCACAGTTCCTTGCTAGGGTTTTGAGCTATTGCTCTGACATCAGATTCACGTGTTTTGCACCTTCATAGGCATACATCTGGTGTTGACAGTGACATGTTGAATTAATTAGTTCTTGTCTTATTACTTTGTCATTATCATCCCAACCTGTGTGCAGTATTGCAGTTCCTTGTTAGGGCTTTGAGTTGTTGCTCTAACATTGTGTTCTTGGCGTATTCACATGTTTCACACCTTCATAGGCATATACATCCATCATTGATGGTTACACATTGAATTAGTTCTTGTCCTATCACTCTGTCGTTATCGTCACAACCTGCTTGCAATATTGCAGTTCCTTGTTAGGGCTTTGAGCTGTTGCCCATTGTGACTCTGCACAGTGTTTGCTGCTCTGTCATCTCATAAGCATGTCACACTGTGGCCACATCATGAGATGTTTGTTGAATTCGCAAGTCATCTATCTACCTTATCACAAAGGGGAGCGTCACAATGACTGAGGTTGTATGCTACAGACCTGTCGCAGATTGTGCATCATAAGCTGCCAGTTGATCACATCAAAAAAATGCTATTCCTCACACAAGGACCCCATACAATAGTTTCCCTTACCTAACCTGCCAATGAGATTTCGTTGTCTTTGTCTTTCATGTCAGAGGATTCCATCCACATAGCCAGTCAAAGAAAAGTGTTGAGACTAGCAACAGTGTCAATGTTCCCAACAAACCAACACTGTCCTTATGACTGTAAATGGGACACAATTGTATTGTGAATCCAAATATGTCTGTATATCCAGCATATCCGTGATACATACAGTGGCTTAAAAAACTGCCCACATGTTTTGACATTTTTCACTATCTATGATATTGTGTGAGAACAAGTGAATGCCTCAAGGATATGCTTATACCACATTGTAGTATGGCTTCAGGGCTTTCATTTGAGCCCTACACCATGTAAATCGGCGGAGATATGGTGGAGATATAAGGCTTATAAAATAATGACTCATGTGGACAGTTTTTTGAGTGTATATTAAAACTATATAAATTATGACACCACAAAAATCATGCCACTATTATATAAATTATGAAGTGGTGTCATTATGTTATTTTATAACTATATCTAACTATATAAACCAGAATATCTCATGTATCATAGTCATAATCACCATGAAAGCCATCTCCTCTGCTCAAAGAGATAATATCCTCTCTCTGTCTTATGCTGGCCTCTCTGCTTGCCAGATTTCCTCTAGAACTGGAGTATGCAAGTCCACTGTGGCCAAGTTCATCAAATAAAGCCACCCAGACAAGGAAAACTCTTGTGGAGGATGTCCATCCAAGCTTACCTCTACTGACAAAAGGGCTATTATCTAACATATCACTATAGGAAAGGCTGACAATGCTGTCCAAGCCACCCATTATATCAATTCCACCATCACTACCCCTGTCTCTTTACAAACTGTGAGGAATTTTCTCAAGGCAACTCATCTCAAGGCAGTAACAAAGAAGAAAAAGCCTCATCTCTCCATCAAACATAGGCAGAGAAGACTAGCCTTTGCCTTAGCTCATCAACACTGGACTGTAGAGGACTGGAAGTGTGTTATATGGTCAGATGAGACCAAAATCAATAGGATTGGGTCAGATGGGAAGGTATATGCATGGAAAAGAAGGGAGATAGCCTAACAGACAGAGAGGTTAATGGAACTGTCAAGTTTGGAGGAGGTTCTTTAATGGTATGGGGCTGTATGGGATGGAATGGTGTGGGAATGCTTGCTGAGGTTGAGGGGAAGATGAATGCTGAGCAGTATGTGGACATTTTAAATGACCACTTGCTGCCTAGCTTGGCAGAATCAGGAATTGATGAAGATATCATTTTCCAACAGGATAATGATTCCAAGCACACATCCAGAAGAGCTAAGGAATGATTTGAAGAACATAACATCAATGTTCTTGACTGGCTAGCACAGTCTCCTGATGTCAATGTCATTGAACATCTCTGGGGAACACTCAAGAAAAAGCTTCAAGCCCATGAAAACCCCCCTAAAGGAGTATGGGAGCTTTGGGAGAGAGTAGCAGTGGAATGGAGGAAGATCACAGCTGAGGATTGCCAGAAATTAATTGAGAGTATGCCTAGAAGGATAGAGGCAGTAATTCAAGCCAAGGGAGGTCATACAAAATACTAGAATACCTGGTTATTACTGTAAAATACTTGAGTCAAAAAACTGTCTGCATGAGTCACCATTTTGTGAGCCTTGTATCTCCACCATATCTCTGCTGATTCCTGCAGTGTAGGGCTCAAATGAAAGCCCTGATGCCATACTACAATGTCGTATAAGTATGTCCTTGAGGTATTTGTTTGTTCTCACACAATATCATAGATAGTGAAAAATGTCAAAACATGCGGACAGTTTTTTGAGCCACTGTACATATCCATTTGTGATATTGGTTGGTGACACAGTGCAGATACACAGCTATCAATTAGCATGACATCTCCTTCAAACATATTATAGACTCACACATTGTGATATGGTTGCCAAGCAATAAAGTGATGCCTTGTGTTTTGCTCTGATATGAACATGGCCTATGATCCCAGCCTCTGTATTCTTGATGCTAAGATTGCTAAAGCATCCTCGCCTGTGTCATCAGAAGATAAGACCAGTGCTGATACAACTTATGGAGATAACCGCACTGAACAGACTTCAAGCATACATGTTGGCAGATATGAAATTGCAATCGCCCGACATGGCTCCTTCTGGCATGAGATGAGATGTTTGTAGACTTCATGACATGCTTCAGATAGTCACGAGGGTCACTACATGGGTGCATAAGCTAGGGACTGGATAAAAGAACCTAAAGAGACATATGCCATGTTTGTGGACACATTAACCCTGTTCTCCCACTCAAACTCTGTCCACATGCTTTGGAACTTGGGGGTAGTGAGTGAATATTTCAACAGCCACTCTAAGCATTTAAGACATACCTGTGTCTCGCTACAGCATGCAGGTTAGATATAGTCCACAATGTCAATGTTGATGTCGTTCAAGATAACACAGCATTTAGCAAGGGCAGGGCCGTCTCATAGGATGCTTCCAAACCCCAGTCTCTGTTGACAAAACCTGTGATGTACAATTAAGAAAATAGCCCACCAAGGGAAGTATACACACCAAGCATAATATTGAACCAGTGCATCTTAACGTAGGTTTTCACATATAGAGTCCGAAAAACTAGAAATGATGAGCACTGAAAACTCGACATGATGCAACAAGACTACAAGACATATCTGTGAGCTGGGATATGCAACTGAGGATGGATATGAAATATTCCTGGACTTCAGCAGTCACTGTTACTTTGCCTAAGGCTTCTATGTACTGATAAAAGAATGAGTGGCGTATAATCAACCAATGACAGAAGCCTACATCAATGGGATCATCTGCTGATTTTTTTGAGAACTGCCTGAAAGTAAGTCATCGACTTGTATCCTGGGTGTTTGACAGGCCTTCAACATACTCGCAGAATCCAGGGGACACTGCAGAGGGCTGTACCAGATTGTACCTCTGTCAGATTTTGAGTGAACTTGTCACATATGGACTGCAGGAGGTGCAGGAACTTTTCAACTACTTCGCTGTGGGTGTATTAGTAAAATAAGATTTGGAGACTAGGAGGGCAAAAAAAACTGGACAAAAGTCACGACATCTAGTGCTGAGGGGTTAATTCAATCCCCAAGGAATTCCATAAGTGCGTAAACAACACTTGCAACCACCTCAGAAAACTTGACTGCTAACACATGGATGGATTGGATTAGAAGTTGTCTGTACTCTGGGGCCCATCCCAGGAGTAATCCATGGTAACGTGCATTTCTTCAGACCTCCATGTTGGTGCTGATATGATAGGATCCAGTTGTTATTTTCAGGTTGTGATCAATCACTGTTCATACCTCGATAAGACCTGCAAGATATCCATCGTCAGTCAATCCAGAATATGTTCATGCTGGGAGCATAGGGTTAGAGTTATGACCAGATAATCCCTCAATAGAGGGACTGGTAAAACTGGCTTTAGATTTGGATGCTGAGCAGATTCTCAGGATAACATGACAGACAACCCTTTGGGGGGATATCAAAGACCACATGAACGTGTGCTAGGGCCAGAGGTCACGTTACCCTGAGAATCCACTCAGCATGCAAATTCAAAGCCAGTTATTCCAGTCCCTCTATTGAGGGATTGGGCACAAGTCTAGCATAGGGTATCCAGGTGATCCAGGACAATCAGCTGAACGTTGTCATTGTATTTATCAATGACTGGATCAAGAAAGTACAATGAGGCCACAAGGTAAGTAGATATGCACACCAAGGTCAGTAGATATGTAGACAGGATCTAATTGTAAATATACCTGTCACAGTAGCAGGGTTTTGTATGGGGGTGGAGAGAGTTGTAGCAGCTTCATACTTTACTCCATACAATGATGAATTCAACAATTGAGATGTGCATATCATGTATTTTGGCTGCAAGACAACAAAAATGAGGATAGTTCAATAAGACAGCCCAAGTGAAACAATGTGTCATATGGGAATGTCAATTCAACCTGATGACTTCTATAATGCTCAGCTGCAAGGGATCATCTAGACTCCTCAGCTGATCTTTCACACTAATCAACCACTCCAAAACTCTAGGCATAGCACAATTATATACATGAGTTGTAAGTCAGTAAGGGTGATGTACACATCTACCAAAGTATTACAAACAGAATCATCAAAAGGATGGCAGCAGTCAAGACTATGATACAACAAGCAAGTCAAGGATAAGAAACATGATAGTCAAGACCATGATAAGGAAGTCAAGGATAAGAAGCACGATACCATAGGATATGTACATCACAATAGTCAAGAGAAGGATAAGAAATGCAATAGACTATGATAACATACCATACAACAACAAGATGATAGACAAGGATAAGGATGACCAGGGCAAATCAAATGTTAGCTTGACCCCACCCCCCACCTGTTAGCTTTCTTGTTGTCTCGGTTAGCGTTCCTACAACAGTCGAGATAAGTATAAGGAATACAATACCATAGCAAGTCAAGCAATACAACAGCACAAAATCAAGCAAAATCAAGCAATACCAGAGCCAATAAATAGCAAAAATCAAGCAAAATGAAGCCAAGTCTGAATGAGGTTTTCGCCTTTGCCTATGCATCAGATTAAGCAAAAAAATAACCAAAAAATACCAAAAATGAAACAAAATGAAGCCCAGTCTGAATGAGGTTTTCACCTTCATCTGCACATCAGATCAAGCAAGACAATAGCAAAACAAAGCAAAAATCAAGCAAAGTTATGGGCTCCCCTAGTATTGGCTAGTATTGACTTTTTCACACCTTTTTCTTGTCATTAATATTTGAAGTGGGCTTGCAGGACTCCCACTGTGTATGGGGATAAAAAATCATCACATCTCACTTTCTAATCATGTAGAAATGGGCTTACAGGACTCCCACTGTGTGGGCATAAAAAATTGCCATGTCTCACCATCTCATAATACAGAAATGGGCTTCCAGGACTCCCACTGGCAAAAAAAAGCAATTTTCACCTACTCATTATAACAGGTGGGTTTCTAGGACTGCCACTGTGCATGGGCATAAAACAATCACCATGTCTCATTCTCTCATTATACAAGGTGGGCTATCTAGATGAGTTGTTAGTTTTGCCTCCTATAAATTCATTGTAGGGGACTATAGCTAATGACTGAGATAGATAGGCTGACCCTAGGAGTGCTGAAAAATCCCCATAGCATTATACAACAACTAACACTATCATGTTTACAGAGTGCTTCTCAAGAAGGGATCAAAATTGCACAGGCAGCTAGAATCTTACTCACCAGCTCATCCTAGGACTTCATTGATTGGCAACAGCCGCCAATGCTTATAGGACCCTTTTTTGTAGGGTATCAGGTTGGAAGAAGAAGTCAATAAGTGCTAATCCAATGTGCAAGGAGAAGTCCATCCTGCAATACATCTCACAGGGACTTGCAGTCTGCTTAAACTTTGAACAATGTCTTGTGATGTTTCCACTTCATGATCCTTGCTATCATTACCCTGCTATGAGCATAACATATTTAATAATACAGAGCTTATATCTGTAAGATACAAAAATGTCTAGTGCTTTAGAGAAAAGTCTAAAGATTGAAACCTGTGTTTATATGCTTCTCCCAGCCATTCCTGCTATGAACCCAATAATCCATACATGCATCACAATATAAAACAAGTGACCCTCTGAAGCCAGAAAAGTGAAGATTAAAGTTTGTGATTTTTGAAGAGGGGAAAGCAACAAAATCACTGGCAAAAATATTAAAGACCAGCCCAGTCTCATACAGGACAAATTGTCCATTCTGGAATTGACCAAATAACAAAACAATGCAGATTGGAACATCTTCACCATCCCAGTGAAGGTGCTGTAACAGGATTCTCACCTATTGGGAGTAGGGAACAGACAAGATTGAGCTGGGAATACTGATCAGGGAGGTATTTTTCAATAGCCTGTGCAACAAGGTTGTACACATCCCAGATAATTTCTGTTAAAATCAAATATTGCTTCTTATTGGATTGTATAGTGCTGGATGCATAGGGGATTCTCTGTGAGAAATTAACACAGGATTTATTAGTTTTGTAAAGCAGGTCTGGATGTATATCAGCTGGAGCTCCATCACCCAAGAACAGACTTCTGCTAACAGCAGACAGGAGATGAGAGAAGATGCATATCTGTTCAGCAAACCTGGTAAAATAATCAAAATGCATAATCAGGAAAGACTTATTTGAGTCAAGGGAAGAGGTGGTAGCATCCACGATGCTCTCTAAAATGGAGGAGAACCTGGTGTCTGTCTCTAAGCTGCATGTGACTATCTACTAGGATCTCTCAGAGACTGCCGAGACCCCTGGCACCCTTGCCTCTTGCTCTGCTTGCCTCATGCCTGCCTCTGCCTAGCTCCAACTCATCTACACCTACTAAGGTGTACCACTACATTTGCCCCCCCCTGATGTGTTACTTGTCCAAATCAAGCTCTTCTGCAAGTTCTAGTTTCTTGTCTAGTTCTCTTTGCAACTCTTGCCATCCCTCTTTGTATTCTTCCTCTTCCATACTTGGGTCTCCCAGTGCTTCCTGTAATATTGTGAGCACAGTACCATTCTGCAGGACAAATCTTTGAAGTCATCTCGCATGGAATAGTCCATTAAGTGGGAATCTCTCAAGGGTGGCTAGTGCGTAAGAGTTGCTGATTCTAGCAATAACACATCTTGGAGCTGACCATTGTGGTTGGAGTTTGCACAGAGGTACCATGGTAAATTCTAATGCATTAGCGTAGACTTGAACTAATTGCCCTTTATTGAATATCACTTTACCTGCATGTGACTTGAGGACCTTCTTGTCAAATATAGCTTTCCATCATGCCACATGCATGACTGTATGATCTGTTCCATCAAGTTGTTGCTGTTCTGCATAGGCCATGTGTACATCAACTTCCATCTTGCTTGGTATAATATTATACTAGTGAGGTGCCACTAAGCACAGTAGTTTAACTGGTCTCAAAGTTTCAATTTACTAATTTGCCTGGATTGGAACAGGACTAGTAGGAGAGACCAATATTTAACTGGTTCAACCATGACTGTGGCAGTTGCCAATGTGAATTCTCATCCCAGTGACTATCCACTAGTGATAACCCAGCTAGCAAGTGAAAAAGCCTACCACCATAGACTTGTTGGTTGCTTGCAAGATGCACATCAAAATGGCTTGTCTCTGGCATAGTCTTATATTTATTCATACACATGTTGTGCAAAGATAATGATGTGTAATTCTAAATCTAGATGTATCATAATGGGTGTTATTTGTCAGCCCTACCTGGTCATATCAATTCTGGGTTAATTTCCTAATGTGAACAACAAGCAGGTGCTGTCTCCAAGACCTAAGGACAAGAAAGAGCTTGAGAATGCCTACCAAAATTTACTAGAGGGTGAGCAATATGTGAGTGAAGCACTTACAAAAGTCCTGCATTCTAACAGGTCCAAGAATGAAAGTGGCAGCCAGGACTTGATGATGGAATCACAATTGATTGCAGGCATGATAGCTCTGCACACTATGAGCTGGTATTGGCAAAGCTCAGCCATCAAGAATGCTGTGAGGAATATTGATTCCTGCATGAAAGCTATTGTGGTAAAATGTATACTTATTTCCTGTACTGAGAAGTAGTTGGGTAGTCACTGAGATATGAGGGGAAATGAATAGATCTTGTCCATGAAGTGTTTGAACTGAGGGTGATTTTGGGCACCAGTTGCTAAGGATAGTGTAGAGTTGGGTTTGGTGGCATTTGTATTAAATGTGTACCAAAATGAAACCAGCCAAAGGTCATAAGCACAGATTTTCTGGTGATGGACTGTGCATAGGATAGTGAATGAGGTGACCAAAGTGAAGAAAGCTCCCTCAATCAACTGAGAACAGTTAGATATGTGATATCATAAATTATAAAGGCTATATGTTTGTAAACTGTTGTAAATAAATTGCAAGTTCTTCTCTATTTATGAGCTCTCCTGGGTATGTCAGACTCTGATAGTCTCAAGTCTTATGTGGCCCATTGTCATAGATAGAAGTTGTTGTTTTCATGTCTTTCCAGAAATATTTAATGATTATATTACAAATTGTAATTGCAAATTTGGTAGTAGCCCTTATAAGGAATCTTTTTTTATTGCTGCCATCAGCAACATACTTATAAGAATCCATCACCATCATGCAGAGAGCAATGAGAGGCCTCATGAATATTCCTTATCATGGCATTAAGATGACTAATATGGCAATATATATATTACTTACTGGTATGGGACAATGCATGTGATAGATAGAGGACCATTTAAAGAAGCATGTTGAGAGAATTTTCATGGTGTTGGTTTGTAAAGTATTTTCTATTCTTTGTATCTAGATGGCAGCATAGTTCTGTTTGATGCAAAAATTTATAGTTAAAACAATGGGCTCCCTTAGCAAATATGGCTATGGGTGTAAATACTGCATGGTACTGTCCTGGTGGCTGTATCCTAATAGAGTTTTATATAGAATGCATATATAATGACAACACAATTATGTGGGATAAGACTTCTTGCCAGTCTTCAAGTATATAGTCTATGACTTTTCTACTTCATGGTAGATGACATATAAGTTCTTGAGAGAGTTTACTTGATTGTCTTCTTCTTATCTATCTCTTAGTAGGTATGCTTTGAGGTTGTCAGTAAGTGGATTAATAATATAACTGTAAGTCTTACAAAGCATGACAAAGTATGATCAAATTAAGTTGAATCCTTATAAACCAAGGTATTTCTCAGTCATATGACAGGCTTACAAATAATTCTGGTGGCTTCTGAGAACATCTGGTAACCAAATAAAAATACAAATAAACACAAAGAAATAGAATCTTAGGAAAGAAAATAAGATACAGGGGAAAATAGGGGTGATGAATGAAGACAAAGAAACTAGCTAAAAAATATAGGGAAAAGGGTAGAGTAACTTGGTAATAGGAAAGTGTATAGTGCCTGAGAGCTTTCCTTATCACTCCTTATCACTCCTCTTAAGTATCTGTCATAGTATGAGTTGCATCTAAATGTACACATTATGGCACCTGTATGTGTAGAAATTACACTTTACATTGATGAAAGATATTGGAGTGCTAACCCCTGGCTACACATGGAAACTTGGACCATGTGATTTGGCCCAGGGGATGTGAAGATATGACTATTTTAAGACAAAGATACCATTGTAACAGTTTTGCAACTGTTGATAATAATTTAAGTATTAACAAATATCAGTACTTGGTATAACCTTCTTTGGCTTTAATTACTGCTTCAATTCTCCTAGGCATACTTTCAATTAATTTCTGATATACCTCAGCTGGTATCTTGTTCCATTCCTCCTTGATTCATCTTCACAACTCCTCTATTCCCTTAGGAGGATGCTTATGCTCTACAAGCCTTCTTTTGAGATAATCCCAGAGATGTTCCAAGGGATTAAGGTCAGGAGATTGTGCAGGCCATACCATAGTTCTAAATTCCTAGTTATCTAACCACTCCCTGACCTTTTTGCATTAGGATCATTATCTTACTGAAAGATGACATCAGAAGGATTAAGATTATAAAACTCCAGGGAATTCTGAAGTTCATCCTTCAAAATTTGAAGTTAAAGATTCCCATCCATTCTACCATCAATCTTAGCAGCATAGCCAACTTCTTCCTAGGTCATACAGCCCCACATCATTAAAACACCTCTACCAAACTTGACAGTTCCTTGTACCAATCTGTCACTGAGCCTCTTCATCAGACCATATAACCAACTTCCAGTTCTCCAAAGTTTGATCTCTATGAGCATGGGCAAAATCCAAGCAGGCTTTATGATATTTAGCAGACAGTAAAAAGTGTTTGGACTTGACTATAGCCTTCATTCCAGCTTTTGTGAGATAGTGGCCAGTAATACTTGAATGAAAAGATTTATTAATAATATTTGAAAGATATTTGGTCATTTGAACAGCAGTTTCTGCCTTCTGAGTGGAGATGAGATAAATAGCATGGCAAATATTGGGAGAGGAAAGCTTGGCTGAAGGACCACCAGTGGACTTTTGCAAGAAAGAACACTCTTTGGAACAAAGTCTGGAGATAGTAACAGTGCTAATACCAGTTATAGAGGCAATAGAGTGGGTAGAATGACCAGCATCAAGCTGAGAGAGGATGATATTTTTTTGAGTAGTAGAGAGAGATTTCATAGTGGTAATGGTTAAAAACAAAGAAGTGTGGGATAAATTTCAAACTCAGACATAATGTTTTTATGTATATCTTCAATCCTGGGCTAAATCACATGATCCAAGTATCCATGTGTAGCTAGTGGTTGGTACTCCAATATCTCTCACCAACATAAAGTATGATTTCCCCACATACAGGTGCTATAATGTGTACACTAAAAAGTACCAAACATTGTAATGGTTTTGCAAGTCACTGTATCATTGCAGAGTAAGACTCCAGCCTACCCCTCAAGGACATTGAAAAAAACTTTAGTCATCTCATGTTCCAGATGTGACCTCAGCACTGATCTATGTTTATTATATCTGCTAGTACAAAATATACAAATGATGAACTAACTTGAGTGTCAAAAGAGAATAAAATAAAAAGCACTCTCCATCTGCCTGAAGCTTCCCTAGGGCAAGTGAAAGGCATCAGCTTCTTCAGGGTGCTCATAGAGCACTCTGACACACCAAGCACTCATGGACCCATTTGTGAAGCATCATGACTAGCTAATGAAAGATGCCTGAAGTAGGCTGTGATCAAAAAGGGTGGGTGTAGTAAACATGCAGACCCAGCATTCCTAAACCCCCATTTAAAAATATGGTGCTGAAAGGAATTGACATATACTTTCAAAAGATGATTCAGCTATTACTAGATTGCAGTTGAAGCTCATGAGCATACTTTCAAAGTTTCAATGTTGCCCTATCAAATCCATTGGTACCATGCCAAGGTGTCGGTATGCTCACCCCTGTTCAGCTTTCAGCTGCACAAGAAAAGCAGCATGCACTGTTTATCGTCAATTTGAGAGCTTGTGTGATCAAAAAGTGCACCCCAGGATAACCTTATATTAAAACAGATTCTCTATTAGCTTTTCTCCATTGAAGATGGACTTGAAGCAAACACCCATGACATACAAATACTGTCTTGCTGATTTATGCACAGAGCATGGACAACATGAGAAGTTACTCGATGATATCCGGGTAGAACCAGCAAGGGCCCATACAGCAGTCATATGAAAGGAGAAGAAATTCAAGAAGGCTGAAAGGCATTAGAAGCTATGGTCTGCTGATTTTTCTATGTGCTACTTAACTAGCTTTAATGAGTATTAGGAACCTGAGCTAGTGGAAGTAGATGCTCAGATCAAACACTTGTCCAGAAAGCTGCAGAATTTACAGAAGATACAGGACCAGATTGGTAATAATGCTGAATGTTAGCAAGCTAAACCCTACTTGCTCAGGTGAGACCTATCTGAAGTCAGACAGGCTACAGATGAGGCTGCAGGTAAGCCATCTCATGTTATTATTTTTGTGAAAGTGACACAAGTCACAGCAAGCAGTGTCCAAACATCATATACCACTCAATGTTGACTGAGCTTTCCGAAAGTTGGTACTGGATGCCCTATGAGTGCCCATACAAACATCATACATGCTTGTTATATGCCTGACTAAGGACACTTGTTCTCAACTCATAAAACTGACCAGGAGGGATTGAGGCATATTTATAATCTCTATATGCCATTCCAAAATGTCAGCAGCAGAGAGGGTGGTGAGTTTGGTGTTCTTTTCTTTTGATTGCATTTCATGGTATATCGTTGTTTTATGCCACCTGCTAATGCATGTACCATGCTTTCAGATATCATCAATTGCTGGGATGATTTAGAGATATCTTGAGACAAGGGCAGTGATTGACACCCTTGCAACTTTTCAAGAAGAGTGGGCAGCTAATATTGACACAGTTCCAAACACAATTGATCTCAATCACCCTTGCAGAGCATTTCCAACCCAATGTTTCAGAATTGTTAAATATTGGGGTGACTCATCCTATTGCTTTTGCCAAGCATGCCCTTTCACAATTAACTGCTTCCACCTTCTTAAGGCTATGGACCTTTGCAGAACTCACCAGTCTCAATCTCAGTTCAATGCATATTTCTATCACCAATGATGAAGTTGCAGGCCTCATTTCTGCTTGGCCTTAAGTTGAACATATTTTATCTTGACCCAATGTGACAATCACATTAGCGCTGGGCAGATATCAGCACTTACACTCACTTTTTCCTTGATAATCACAATGGAGCCAACAGACTGAATAAATTTCCATGGCTGCCATCGCTTGTTGCACGCTTATGCAGAATTCAGTCCGACATTGGTATTGCTGTGAAAGAATTAATTTAGCTAGACTGAATAGACTAGTTCCACTTATCCTTATATGCAAGGGAAGCTGAACCACAAGGACTTAATGACCTATAGTGACCTTATATCAACCCAACAGTGATAGTGCTCTGAGTAAGACTGAGACTGGTAGGGCACTGAGCTAACTAACAGTGCGAAAGAATGCGACAGGGTGCGACTTGTAATTTAAGTAGCATGCTGGCAGACGATTTGAGAATAGCGGTGAACAAGAATTTGGCAAGTAAAGCACTGGCACAAGGTGCGGCAATGGAGGAGTGGGTATTTGGCAGGTAATGCGCTGACACAAGATGTGACAATAGAGGAGCGGTTATTGGCAAGCAATGTGCTGGCACAAGATGTGATGAGGTGCGCAACTTATCAGGTTATAAGTGCGATCTTGTGAGAATGAGGACCTAAGTAGTAGCACACAACTGAGGGAACTCAAGTAGCACACACAGACACAGAGAGAGCAAGGAATTTGACAATTGCACAAAACTATGAGAACTACTAGGTAACTCCACTATATGACAGTTTCCCACAGGAAGGGGAAGTAAGTAAAAACTATCTACTGATGGTCCTTATATTGTAGTGCGCGAATATATGGAATGCATAGGCGAAACTTGTAGCAATGTAAGTGCAGCGCGTCATATCTGTAGGTAAAATGGAGAACTGGCGCTGCACAACACAAGGATACATGTAATAAGACCTGCACCAATAGCCTTTAGTGATGATAATCAATGGGAATTGATGCACCAGTGGAGGTAAACAGGCATAGACAGGACATGGGGGAGCGCGATACCGACGTCAGACTGAATTCTGTGTAAGTGCACGACAAGCAATGGCAGTCATGGGAATTTATTCAGTCTGTTAGCTCCATTGTGAATATCAAGGGGAAAGTGGCCATAAGCACTTATATCCGCCCAGCACTAATGTGTTTGTCACATTGTGCTCCCCCATGTCCTGTCTATGTCCACTTACCTCCACTGGTGCATCAATTCCCATTGTTATCATCACTAAAAACTATTGGTGCAGGTCTTATTATATGTATCCTCATGTTGTGCAGTGCTAGTGTCCAATTACCTACAGATATGGTGCACCATGCTTACATTGCTACAATTCTCACCTATGCATTGCCCATGTTCATGCACTACGATATAAGGGCTCTGTGTAGATAGTTTTTACTTACTTCCCCTTCCCACGGGCAACTGTGCTATAGCGGAGTCACCTAGTAATCCTTATAGTATTGTGCAATTATCAACTTCCTTGCCATCTCTGTGACCATGTGTGCTACTTGAGTTCCTTTCAGTTGCGCACTACTACCTGAGCTCCCTAGTCCTCAAAATCACACTTGCCACTAATAAGTCGCACCCCTCTATTGTCAAACCTTCTGCCAGCACACTACTTGCCAATAGCTGCACACTGCTATTGTTGCATCCTCTGATAGCACACTGCTTGCCAATAACCACACCTTCCAGTGTTGCATCCTCCATCAGTGCACTGCTTGCCAATAAACACACCCTTCCAGTGTTGCATCCTTCACCAGCACACTGCTTGCCAATAACTGCTGTGAAAGACAACTCTAGTTAGAGTGATAGAAACTATCCCCTAACCAGATATATATCAAAGCTCTACCCAGCTGTTACACTTGCAAGCAAGAACATTTGACCCAAGGGGCACACTGTCTGATATAAGTTTGATAGTCAGCACTAAGCAAGGAAAACAAAATCTTAAGGTTGGGGAACAAGTCTGAAGGTAAGGAATGAAGTCCGAGGTGTGGGAAATTGGGTCCGATGTGCAGAGATGTGGAGATGTAAGGAATGGGTTGGAGATGGGCTGGAGATGGTAAGGAGCATCAAGGAAATGACAGGTAACGGGTTCAGGTAATGGGTAATGGGTAACAGGTAACAGGTAATGGGTAAACAGATATATTGCCAGGGTAACTCTAGGGACAGGTATGGGTGACCAAGTATTTGGGATTTCTCCCTTCTACTAAGTGGTAATTGTAATCTTAGTCACCCAACCCTATATAACTAGCTACATGAAAATCTGGAGTAGATAGGTGAAAGTAGGTATCAAAACTTTGGGTCCAATAGTATGTAACAAGCCATGAGGTTCTGTGGCCTGTGAGAATACATGTAATAGTGCTGCCAACTCAATCAGCAACGTGTAACAACTAGATATGCACCAGTGGGGTGAAGCAGGACTGGACTGGACATAGGTAGGACAAGTGTGATGATCTCCAAGCGGGTCCGAAGCATCAGAGATGTGGAGATGGTAGGATAGCATCAGAGATGGACAGGGATTGACATACATTGCAAAGTAAGGTGTTTGCAGGTCAGCCCAAAAGATATTGCCACACTGTGCCCTTCCAGTGTCACATCTTCTGCCAGCATACTGCTTGCCAATAGCTGTTCACCACTAATTGTCACATCCTCCGCCAGTGCACTACTTGCCGATAAGCCGCACTCTTCCATTGTCACACCTCCCCATCAGCACACTACTTGCCAATAGTAGTGTACTTCCCTTGTCATATCATCCGCCAGCTTGCTACTTAACCACAAGCTGCACCCCGCCATGCCCCTTCATTTCACACCCTTAGACAACTCAGCGCTCTAACCAGTCTTAGTTTTACACAGAGTGCTTTTGCTGTCGGGTTGATATAAGATCACTATAGATCATTAAGTCCTTATGATTCAGCTTCCCTTGCATATAAAGGATAAGTGAGGCTAGTTGTTTTCAGCCTAGCTAAATTTATCTTTCACAGCAGGAAAGCACATGCATCATGAAGTGCAGGAAGTGTGTGTGCATTGCGAGGGAAGGCTGCACCTCATATAGGAATAGCTGCAGATAGCACCCAGAGTGATGCTACAAGTTCATGCCATGTACTCCCTAGTGAAAAGTGCCATATCACACAATGAGAGGCATGATTCTCTACATCAGAAATCTTATAAAGTATGCTCACTCTGCACCCAAGTCCAATGCATGTCACCTTGTAGGATTTTTACCATTGGTGAGTTCTCCTGCTGCACTCTCAAAGATCACTATCAATATTTCTCATCAGCTGCCCAATAAGATCAAGGATATTCTGAGCACAATGCCTTGCATATCTAAAAGCAGTACGGCCACCCTTCATACCCACTGTTGACATGACTTGTTTCATGTGTGCTGGGATACCCTGCTAGACCATGATTTCCTTCATGCATATAGTTATGGTATTGTATTGACGTGTGCTGATGGTGTATTATGCAGGATATTTCCACATATATTCCCATACTCAGCCAATTACCATGAAAAGTGTGTTTTAACTATAAATATAGGCAAATTACTCAACAATTTTTAGGGTTTTAATTGTTGAGAGTACAACATCGACACTTACCTTAATTGTACACACGTCGTCATCACGGACTCTTTTACATAATCCATCTTATAAACTCGTATCATGTATCCACTCATACCTCAGCAGTTCTCTCTTGGATGCTGAGGTATGAGTCACTTTCTCTTTGCCCACCGTCTTTGTCTCACCATGTTTCATCTTTAGACTTCGTCTTTAGGTATTGTCAATGTCATAGCAGTTCTTTCTTGGACACTGAGACTTCATCTTTAGCTTCATCATTCACAGGTTATGAGCCCTCAGATGAAGCTACTTAAAACAAAACTTCCCTCATGTTCACTTGCCGCTCGCGTAGTCTCAAATTTATCTCGTTGTTCCTCCATGGTGGTATCGTCATGGGAAAATACAATCACATTCCCGAATTGTTAGGATCTGAAAATTACATCGGATGGTCTACCAAGATGCAATACACACTGGCATGTGAAGATTTTTGGTGTCATATTAACACCGTCATGGATCCAGCAGACCTGCTCGGAACACCATCCACTCTACCCGTAAAGAACCAAAATGCGTGAATGGCTGCTAAACGACATGAAGGCAAAAGATCTCATTACCCAATGTCTTAGCCCATCTGTTGGGTCATTAGTGTCACGTTCATGCAGTCTCAGCTCGTAAGGCATGGCAAGTTCTGGCAGAGCATTTCAATTGAACTGACACAAGTGCGCAATACCAACTATGTCAACAGTTAGATGCCCTTCACATGAAGGATTCAGCAGATGCGACGAACTATGTCAGTCAACACGCTGTTCTCCGGGAATGACTTCACAATTCAGGCGCGCCTCTGAGAGATGGTGACGCAATCTACAGCTTACTTATTGGGCTACCGCACACGCCCATATGGCAGCAATTCAAATCCATGCTAGAGCAGCGGATGCATGATGAAATCATGACAGCCACAGCAGTGCAACCATCCACTTTCACTGTCGATAGTTGCATCTCGCGCATCACGGCTGAAGCTGCTCGACATGTTCATGCACATGCCATTCATTCAGCTCGACCCGGCTCTGAGTATGCGAATGCGGCCACCACATCCTCCAACTCCAATACAAACATGTCGAATGTGAACCCTATAACCGGACTCCATAAGCACAAGCACAACCCTGATGGGGTGTTTTGCATGACACCTGGTTGCAACAAGGGTGACCATGATCACGATCATTGTTACAGGAAGGGTGGTGGTATGGAAGGGCAGGCGCCATGGATGAAGAACAAAAAGAAAGAAAAGGATGTCGCTGCTGCAGTCACGACTACAACATCAACGGCACCAGCTCCTGCTCCTGCCCCTGCCATAGCTGCAGTCGTCATGCAAGCAGATCTCACCAGTCTCTACAATGACATATCATTTGCCTTGATCACTGAAGTCATAAATGACATGAGCTGTAGTGTTTCACTCCCATTCTCTACCATTCTCAACTCAGGTACCACTGTCACCCTGGTAAAAGACAGATGTTCTTTCCACACTTACTCCATGGAAGATACAGTTCCTGTTCACACTGCCAATTACGGGGTCCTCGACACCACCAGGCGGGGAATGTGCATCGCCTGGATGACCATCGGGAAGAAACGTCTGCGAGTATGACTGTCTAACTGTTTGCACACACCGAACGCGATGTTAAACCTTCTCTCCATCTCATGTATGAACGCGAAAGAATGGGATGTGAATTTCAAGTCAAATATGACATGCGAGTTGGGTTATAAAGGTCATCTTCTCAGCGCAATCCCTGCAACAGGAAAGCTCTACACCGTCGACCTTGATTTCATTCCTAATATGGAAACACTCATTTACTCATGTGCACCTGAATTTTCAGCATTTGTACAAGCTCCTCACACACTTGACTTGTGGCATGCCCGACTTGGACACCTTGGATGTAATGCCGTGACACGCCTCGACAAGGTGGCAAAAGGAATATCATTCGACTCGAGCTCACCACTGTCGACATGTGAATCCTGTATCATGGCTAAGCACCCTCATCTACCGTTTCACGCAACTGGGACTGAACGGGCATCAAAGTTCCTGGAATTGATTCATTCAGACGTCTGTGGACCCATTCCCGTCCTAACCCCGCATTTCAAACGTTATTTCATTGTCTTTTTGGACGATCACACTCACATTCTCAATCTTCAGCTCCTAGCATCTAAGGATCAGGCATTAGATGCCTGGAAAACGATTCGTGCTAAGTGGGAAAATTTGTCCGGCCTACGTGTCAAAGTCTTTTGCTCGGACAATGGAGGGGAATTCATCAATGACACATTCATAGCCAAGCTGGAGTCTGCAGGCATCGAACGTCAATGTTCAGCTCCATACGCACACCAGCAAAATGGTAAGGCGGAATGCGTCATACGCACAATCAAGGGTCATATGTATGCAATGCTAGATCATGCACGCTTACCCCGGTCACTGTGGGGTGAAGCTGCCCTCACTGCGGCATATCTATTCAATCAATCCAAGTCCCGTGCCCTGCCACCGGGAAAAACACCTTATGAAATGCTCAATAAGTCACAACTGACCCTAGCCCACCTTCGTGTGTTTGGTGCTAGGTGCTTCGCATGAATTCCTATGGAGCTTCAGGAGAAACTCGGCCCATGCTCGTGTGAAGCCATCTTCATGGGGTATCCTCCCGGGGTAAAAGCCTGGCGCTGCAGAGATGCTGCAACCAGTGTCTTCTTTAATTCCAGGGATGTTGTGTTTGATGAGGCATTCACTAATTGTCCTTTCCCGGATAGTGATGACGATGAAGATGATGAGAACCCCACCATTCATCGAGCACCTGCGCCTGCACCCACTCCCACACCCGTCATGCCCGCTCCAGCAGTCTCTGCACCTCCACGGTGATCATCACACATCCCTGTTCTCACTGAGAAGGGACAAGTCTTCAAGAGTTGACTCTTGTCAGATCAGGCGCGGTTAACTCGTCAGCAAGAAATTCAGATGGCAAAGATTCAGGGAGTACCACCTCCTCCTCATCAGACTGACGACTGGTCTGACACATCATCGACATGCACTGCAATGGGACCTGTGGGGTCTGTCAATGCATCTACCTCACCAGCCGTATCTGAAGAGTTGACCCCTGATAACGAGGAAATTGGATTCCCCCAGGTCATCGCTAACCTGATAGTAAGTGAAGCGGCCTGTCTATCCATCTGCAGCGACGTCCCAATGCAGATAACTGGCTGGCAGCCATGCACAAAGAGATTAACTTGATGTCAGAAATGAACATTTATGAACTCACAATGCTGCCCACGGACCGGCGTGCAATTGGATGCCAATGGGTATTAGAATTCAAAGAAGACCTTAAAGGGGGACCCATGTTCAAGGCGAGACTTGTAGCCCAAGGATTCTCTCAGATCGTGGGAGTTGACTTTGGCAAAACGTTTGCACCGGTAGCAAAGTCCACATCAATCCGAATCTTATCGGCATTTGCTGCAGCAAATGACTGGGAACTCGACTGCTTTGACGCCAAGAGGGCGTTCTTGTGGGGAAAACTGCAGGAAGATGTATACATGTGTCAGCCTCCAGGTTTCAAACGTTTTGGCCCCAGAGGTCAACATCTTGTCGCTCACCTCTTATCCTCACTGTATGGCCTGAAGCAGGCAGCCTACGACTGGTATGAACTTCTGAGAGCGGTGCTCATCACTCTCGGTTTCATCCGCTGCGACGCTGACTATGCAGTATTTATTTTCGACCATGTCAATGCCAAGGGAGTGAGGATTGTCTGTATCATCGCCTGGCACGTGGATGATGGCCTGGCGGGTGCGAATAATTGCATGTTTCTTGATCAGACCAAGTTGAAAATTGTGGAACACTTTGGAATCATGGACCTCGGACCCGTTTCAAAATACCTCGGTATCCAGTTCACTAGAAATTGCCAGATGCATGAATTGTGGATGCATCAGGAGGAGTATATTGCTTACCTTCTCCAAGAGCACAGAATGTCACAATGTAATCCTGTCACATTGCCCATGGACCCAAATTTTCCATTTGGACGCCCAACCGACTTGCACCCACATGTTGACGACCTTGAATCAGAGTACTGCAAGATCGTCAGTGAACTGCTCTATCTCGCCATGTACACTCGGCCGGATATTGCTCACGCAGTCATGTGCCTTGCCCAGAACAATGCGTCGCCCAAACCTTGCCACTATACAGCAGCAAAGCACGTGCTGTGATATCTCGTGGGCACCATCGGCATGCGCGTTCATTATGGGGGTGCTGACATGAACCCCACCCTCCATGGCTTTAGCGATTCCGACTGGGCATCATGCCCTGAGGACCGAGTATCTGTCACTGGCTATGTGTGGTTCTACAACGGCGGACCAATCTCTCACTCAGCAAAAAGCAAACAACACACACTCTTTCGTCCACTGAGGCAGAGTATATGGCCCTGACAGCAGCAGTCCAAGATGGGCTTTGGCTCATATCGTTTTCCAATGTGTCACCATCCCCATCACGACTCCGCTTCAGCTGTTCACAGACAATGCAGGGGCTATTGCGCTCTCAAAGGAAGCAGCGAATCATATCCGCACAAAACATATCAACTTACGATATCACTTCATTCGACGCCACATTGAGGACGGGACTTTCCTCCCCATGTGGCTGTCGACTCATAAGAACACCATGGACATATTCACAAAAATCCTGCCTCAACCCTTATTCATTCAGCACAGATCTGGTCTCGCTTTAGTGTCTTGTTGAGGGGGTGTGTTGAGAGTACAACATCGACACTTACCTTAATTGTACACGCATCGTCATCACGGACTCTTTTACATAATCCATCTTATAAACTCGTATCATGTATCCACTCATACCTCAGCAGTTCTCTCTTGGACGCTGAGGTATGAGTCACTTTCTCTTTGCCCACCGTCTTTGTCTCACCATGTTTCGTCTTTAGGTATTGTCAATGTCATAGCAGTTCTCTCTTGGATGCTGAGACTTCATCTTTAGCTTCATCGTTCACATTAATCACCACTATTAAGAACATGGGCTCATGCCCATGTCCCCATTGTCTCACCCCAACAAATATGTTTACTTTTCTAGGCCTCCTTAGGGACATGAAGAGCCATACAAACAATCTTTGAATCTACATTACTGCTAACATTGTCACAGCAAGAGAATATATTTATTGATGGGGAAACACTGGATGGTGTTAAGGTTGAAGAGACCCTTGGAGAGGGCTCCTGGGTAGCTGTTATAGTGAGTGTGAATTATCCACCACTCTCTCATATCTGCCAGCTCAGACTAGTGCCTTGCAGAATCAATTTGTAGAGAGGTTCAGAGTACTGGGCCTCAACCCTTTTTGGATGCTTGTCATCAACTTGATGCACAAATGTGAGCTAGGTACCTGGAAGGAACTATTCACTCACCTTGTGAGGATCCTATGTGCACTTCTGGGTGGAAATCAACTGGTTGCAACCCTAGATGCAAGGTAAGTGGAATTTATGTTTTGCATCTATCATGTAACAAGCAACAAACTCTATCCTACCATAGATTTTGTCAAGTTCCAACTTTTGGTAATGGGGTGATTCAAACATTTGCCAGCAACACATCTGAGATGAAGAAACTTGTGGCACAAGATTTTGAAGACATCTTGCAGGTTTATCCGCTTTGCTTCACAATTCTCTTACCTGACTTGCTGATGACCTCTCTTCAGTGTGCCATTCCTGTGTTTGAAGGGCTGTTTCTTATTGATCATGACCCCATTGTGCAGTCTCTCTTATATAGATTTGCACAATGGCATGCACTGGCAAAGCTAAGGATCTACTCAGAATCAACCCTGGGTTTCTTCAAGGATACATTCAAGGATCTCTTGAAGTGGTTACAGAGGTTCCATGACTCTACCTGTGCTGCCTTTGTCACTGTGGAGTTACTGACAGAGAAGGTAGCTTGGCAACAAAAGGTTCACTCAGCATGCTGGATCCAGTGATGTTACTCATGAATCTTGCGGACCAAGGGTACAAAAAATTCAGTTTGAGTACCTACAAATTTCATGCAATGGGAGATTACATGCAAACCATCAAGCTGTTTGGTACTACAGATTCTTTTACCACTCAGATAGTGAGTCTGTTTCATAGCCTTCAATGATGCTTCTGAAGTCTTATTATGGCTAGGGAGAGCTGGCACACAGGGCCTTGAAGGCATTCTATCCACTCATTAACAAGCTTGACCCTCCAGCACAGCTGGTGAAACATGAACGCTGATGTTGTATACTACGGCAAGTCGCAGAAGGAGCAGGTACCTCCCCCTCTAACCACTAATCACTGGCTGACTCTCCTGCTCCACTGCTATCTAAGCCTCATCATCATATCACATCCAATCAAAATGATCCAGTCTCATTGTTCACATTCCTCCAGGAGCACAATGGCGATCCAGCTACCAAGGTAAAGTAGCGTACTTTGGTCATAGTTGGTTGGCAATTCACTTATGACAGCTTCAGAGCTTCATTTAGAAACTGAAGAACCACATTTTGTTTAGGCTGAAGAAGTTGGATGTTAGTCACTGTGACCGAATGTTTACAGATGAGGAACACAGCTCAGTCATCATTCCTAATGGCATGGTTTACTCAGTTCAGACAATGCAAATATATTACACAACTTATGACATGAGGCATGAATATGACACTGTCAACCCCAAAGCACATGCAGATGTCATGGTGCTTTCAGGAGAAACTACACCCAGCCACCCATACTGGTATGCTTGCATGCTGGGGATCTATCATATAGATACATGGCTTGAGAGTGTTGATCCAATTAAAAAACAGCACCTGGAAGTCCTCTATGTTAGGTGGCTTGTGCTGTTAGCATTATCAGATTATCAGTCTGGCATGCGGCACACTCGGATCCCCAAAGTGGCTTTTGTAGATGAGTTGGATTATGATGCATTTGGATTTCTCAATCCAGGCCAAGTTATCCAAGGAACTCACTTGATTCCTGCCTTCATTTCAGGGTGAGGTGCAAGCTCACTCCACCATGGAAAATCATTTGGACATGCCAATGAGGAATCAGATGATTGGGAGTATTATGTCAGGATGTGAGTGCAGTATGTTTTCTCATGACTTAATTTAACTAACAAATCTCATCTGTTTGATCTAGTTTTGCCGATCTTAATATGTTCTTGTGCTATATGCACTTAGGTGTAGGACATCCAGTAGCATTGCAGAAGATTGCTAGAGATTGCTTGGACTACTACAAGTCAACACCACCACAAGCAGTGGAAGCTATGGACACCAATGAGGGAGCAAACAATGATGAGGGCCCCAAAGAATATAACAATGAACAGCAGGTGGATGGTCTTGGCAATGAGTCAGAAGATGAGTGTGATGAACTCGACTCGGAAGGAGGGGGAGATATAGAAGAGTCTGACAAAGAGTTTGAAGACCTTGGAGAGCTGAGGAAGTCCAAGAGGAAGAGTCTAATGACCTCTATTTCTAAGACAGGTTGTCCAGTAGCTTACATCACCAGCCTTGTGTACTCCTGAGGTTGACATAATGATTGATGACTGTGTTGTCAGTATCAATGCAGTGACTACCATAGTAGTGCAAGAGACATGTTTCTGTGCTGCAATGGGCAACAGGGATGTTTCTTCCAGCTGTGCACTGAGTTGGGTATGATATTTGGCTTTTGAATTGTCCAGCAGATTGTTGATAAAGTTTGGTTGTGCTTCCGATGTAATTATCTCAGCCCTTGCAGCATTTGCTGAATCAGTTATCACCTTGCCATGTAAAAACCGACTCATCATCAGGCCTGTGTCTCCAAGTTGGCAGACTGCCAAACAGGTACTTCTGGATCAAGGCTGGTATGTCCATCAGAGTTGGCTCAACAAGCCCTGAGCATAAGTTGCAGCCTGGCTCATGAGTCAAACCTGGAGCTGCAGCAGCAGCAGCAATTTTGATACTGAACAGTGGCAACATGCTTGCTGCCTGGCCGATACTGCAATACTACTAGTAGGACTCAGGTATGTCTTCAAGTTGGGGTCGCTCAAGTCAATCGATAATTTATTTATCCTGCTCTTCATTCATTAAAAAAAACTTTGCATCCTCTGAGGTGCCACATATCATGTCCAAGAAGTTATTGCACTACCTCATGATCTCCCAGACTATGGCAGTACAGAATGACTTTCACATCTTTTGGCATACAGTCTATAAACCATGCCTTAGCCAGACAATGGCCTTTTGTTAGTGAGAATAATAGCAATATCTCTGTCTCCATGATACAATGCATATGGGTTTCCCCACTCCCTTGCATCTGAAAATAACCTCAATATTGACTCTATAGGATCCAAAATGTGGTGATACTGACATGGTGAAATCATCCGCCCCATTATGCAAGTTAGCATCTCACTCAAGTGTCCCACATGCCTAGGACCAGCCTGCTGTCAGGGACAAGAAGAACATACTCACAATAAATGATGCTTCCCATTATGCATCACACCATATGTTGATGAGCATAACCTCTACAAGTCAGAACTTTACAGTTGGTGCACCCTGTCATGGTCTGACACCATGACCAGCAGCACTGAATGTTTTGAGGTGATCATGGAAGATGTCTCTCTGACATTGCGATTCAACGTGGAGTTTGCAGCAATAGCAATATTGTTGGTTAACTGCAGGGTGTTCGAAGTTATTCCTACTTCAAACCTGTCCTGTGGCTCACTACAGATAGACAATGAGCTGCATGGTGTGCTGTACTGTCATTCTCCAGCCTAGCCTGATATCTAAGGAAGCCAGTGGCATTTGCACTTCTCCTGACAATACAGGGTCCAGTGATTTGGCTCAAAGACTAAAGTCAATAAAACACCTTTTTTTAGTTCCAAAACCACACTGAGACTGAATATTCAGAACACAGTGTCTTATTCGTCAAGCATTGCTCTATCCACCTGCAGCCATTGATCATTGAATGAGATGAAGATATACTTTTTGCCATGAATCATTTTACACAAATCCAGAGTGTCTCATAGGAGGAGAACTGAGTGCAGAATTTGATACCATGGCCAGCTTACATGTGGGATCAGTATTTTGATATAACATCCAGAAGAAATACCAGAATCTTATTCATGCGCACTAGCAGCAAAGAAAAGTATGAATTCTGCTTCAACTCTGTCTGCAAACTATACATGCACTAATTATTTCTTTTCAGACTCAGCATTCAATGAATCAGCAGTACAATGGCCCGCACCATGATTTGAGTACCCCACTGAGTCACCACACCTTCTTCCAAAGCCATAGGTCAGTGCTGATCAACTCTTACATTCATTAATAGAATCTTACCATCAATCTTTTTGCACTTTCTTCAACACTAACACATTCAACAACTAACTTCCACACTTTGACACAATTCTGACACTTCTTGCCTCTGGCATGGGTCTCTGCGCAATCTTTACCCTCTTCCTCATTGCCGCCCTTCTCTCCACCACCCTTCTCTCCACTGCCCTTCTCTCCACCACCCTTCTCTTGGCCTCTACCTCCATCCACACTATAGTAGTACTGATGGTCGACTCAGGAGTCAGCGCCTGTAATTAGATTTAGATCACCTACCACATCCTGCGGTCCCACATATGATAAGTGTTGCAATTTTTCTTAGACATTGTTCGTATGCTGATGAGTCTGGTCAAAATAGATAGAGTTGGTTTTCTTTTTCAGTGGCCCATACTAATTATGTAAGCTCCTCCAAACTTGATCATCAACACAGTGTGGCTCAGCATTTGAAAATGATCAGTGTCCTGCTACTGTTCCTAGAGCACAAGGAACTCCATCCACTTTCATTGAACCTCTTTCTCAGAACCTGCCAATCTTCTCAATGCTTCCTCCTGGCCCGTCACATGTACCATAGACCTTGATTAATGACCCAGGAAGAAACCAATTTTTTCATTGATATTCCTACACAGTGCGCTTTTCCTTTTCTCTTACTTGTATGCTATTCAATATTAACAAGTAGTTCAAAGATGTGTTACCTTATTTGATTGTTAACTTTGGTGCATTAAATTTGCCTTGCACATTCTCTGCTTCATTGCGTGTCTCAGGTTATCACACTCTTCAATGCATATCAACACAAGGAAGCAATACTTCCCATCCAAGAGCTGGCTACCACTTGTCCAAAGGTCAATTCTCTTGGGTGTTGTGGAAGTAAGTATCTTGTGGCTACGCTTCGTCATCAAAACTAACTGTTGTAACTTGTACATTGGACATATCTATGCATAGAGCTCAGCACCAAAGCCTTGGGTAATACACATCACAGCAAAGCTGCTAACCACTTCACTGCCACTGTCAACTCAGGTGCTTTTTCATCAAAATCCATGCCTCAAATGTATGAGGACTTGACCATGGTACATCAACATGATGCATATGCAATGCATTTCATCACTGAGTGCTTTTTCATCAGTTAGGATCTCCAGCCCCTCCTCCACCTGTACCACCCACTACCTCACCACCACTGATCACTGCCACTACCTTGAAGTTTCTGATCACCATTCTGTTGAACTGCTCATGCAACACCAATCCTCATGTTGTTTTGGTGTGTTGCTCTCACTACCTGTGGATATTTTCAATCTTGTATCTTTGCCAGGCAGGAGGATCATTACAGTGGATGGTATTGCAGTTGCAAGCCCCACAATCAAGTCCCTTGCAACCAATGTACAGAGTCTTGGAATTCATTGCATGTTTTTGAGGTTCTCATATGACTTGCAGACTTGGACAGTGCCAAAATTCACTCATGTGTTAGGGTTTGCTCAACAAGGCACTAAAGATTGGTGCTGAACTGGTACACATGGATCTACTGCAAGTTCCAGTAAGTTCTTCTTCTATTTTCACATGCTTCTTTTTCTTAATAGCATCAAGGATGCAGACTGGAATGAAATACGCATGGAATACTCTCAGAAACTTCTAGCCATGTTCCTTTCTGGACACCCTAACCACCAGCTGATCTTCATGCATCTGTGGCAGATTGAATCAATCTATCTGACCAATGCATTCTAATTAGCCTCAAGGTGCTCATGATGACTATAAATGGGATCAGATTCTTGAGAGCTTGCTCGATGTTCAGCCATTTACATTTGCCCTGGATGTTGCTTTGCTGGCATTGCGCCAAGAGTACCTGAACCTTGACAAGTGGTTGGGCAATAATGTTAACCAACATAGAGCAGAGTTCTTATGCACAATGGTTTCATTTCTTGAAGTCAAAATGGAGAGCAAAAAGATGGGAATGTCAGATCCTGCAGTTGATAGTTGCACACTATCTCTAAATCCCAACACCATCACCATATTCCTATGCATTCTCCATAATAAGTGAGTATCCATGCCTCCTGGTTTGCTTTTTTCTTTTCCCTTACTTGTTGGTTTGTAGCTCTGCCCTGGGATGATATTGATCACTGTCTTGAAGTTTGCAACTCCTGTTTACAGGTTCACCCTTATCTCATGAGCCTCATCCCACGATATTGATCCTGGATTGACTGTGGTCAATTACTCCGCAGAGATTGAGAGTGAGGTTGATGCCATTTACAAGCACATATATGATGAACAGACCTCTATCAATGATGTCATCACCTTTCTCCAATGCAGCAAAGTCTCATCTGATACTCATGACCACAATATTTTCTCCTGCATGCTTCACTTCCTCTTTGACAAACACAAATTCTTCCAATCCTATTACTCCATCCACAAGCTTGCCATATGTTACATTGTTGATGCCCTCAACTCCCCCCCTGAAACCAATTCTTTTTAAGTTTGGTCTCCAAGCCCTCTCCCACTTTGAAACTCACCTTGCTGAGTGGCAGCCTCTGTCAGGCCCTTCTCAGAATCCCCCATCTTACGGAGGTTCGCCCTGATCTGACAGCCATCATTCACTGTGCTATTGCTGTTGGTGGTGACGGATCACGCAGTAATGCTGAAATGTGTGGCATCTCTACTGGTCTTATGGCTGACCCTGTGCCTGTATTTACTTCTATCCATCCTGATAAGTTTGATGTGGAGATCGTCAAGCCTAATTCTGTTCATTGTAAACAATCTTGCGCCCAGTAACTTCGACACCAAGCTATCAGAGATGAAGGAGCAGTTTGATGATGCCTTTTTGAGGTGGTTCACTAATTATCTGGTCGACCAATGTATCAGCAGTGAGCCTAACAAACACCAGTTGTATCTGCATTTCCTCAATGCGCTTGACAAACAGGTTTTATCAAAGTATATCTTGCAGGAGACATTTGCTAAAGCAGCAACAGTGTTGAACAGCAAGAAGATGATGCAGATCACCTCAGAGTGTTTGGTTCTGAAGAACATCGCATCATGGCTTGGGACCACTATGCTTGCTCATGACAAGCCTATCCATCACAAAGATCTTGCCTCCAAGGACCTTCTCATGGAGGGCTTTGACCATGGACGGCTTATTGTCGCTATTCCCTTCATCTGCAAAACTCTCAAGCCTTGCTCTAAATCCAAGGTCTTCAAGACACCCAACCCTTGGCTGATATCAGCATCTTGTGTGGCACTATGACAATGAGATGATTTATGATCCCCTATATGTAGTTTTATTACACTAACAAATATTACTGTGACAGCTTGCAGCATTTGTTGGCCTCTGTCCTGACACTTATGTAGTACTCACAGTTTCACTTGCAATAGGTTGAAAGTTTGCACAAAGTCTGATGCACCTATACATAGATTAATCATTATCAGTGGACTGGTGGGTCTCTGAGAAGAACATATATATCTATTGCATACCGTTGCCCGGACGTATCAGGTTGTTTTTGGAATTTTCAATTTTTGCGTGAGATACTTTTCTGCCCACCGCGCAACGATACAAGGAAAGTTTATAAAAACGTGCTCGATAATTGGAAGCTACTGTCATATCCCATACATTCGCGCTTCTCATCCAAAGTTCCGGATGTCAGATCCGATCAGATCCGATCCACAGATCCGTACCGGATCCGTTACGATAAGCTTCTTCATTCATATCCTGTTCATATAACGTTAAACACTGCTTATTTCCTCCATTTAGTATATCCTCCTTTCCGGTTCATCGGTTATGCTTTCTTCCGGCTATGTTCTACTGATCCGTTTCACTTGTGATTAATTCCCGGTTATGTTTACTGATCCGCTTCACTTGTGATTACCTTCCGGCTTATGATTGACTTCTAATAAGCGTTGCTTATACTTCGCGATACTTTGTGCATAGCCTCCCGCGTAGTTCTATCGTATATAAACTCTTGTATATGTTCTTAGCACCCCAGTTCGAATATCATCTTAGATTGTTCTCATTCCGTTATCTGGACTCGAGTCTTAAACAACTCTTGTCACCCTCCGAGGCTTAAGGATTGTATCCGATAGTCTATACGCATCCGCCTCTATCTACGGATAGTCTACACTCTGCTAGTTTCTAGTCCTAGACTTGTCTAGACTAGTCTTTATACGCTCATCCGATATCCGGACGCCATCCGGATCCGTATACGTTATTATTCCTTATCTTCGGATAGGAATACGATACCAATCCTTACCTTCGGATATCCTACGATACTATTCCTTGTCTTCGGATAGGAATACGTTACCTTTCTCTCTAACCGGATACCATACGATAGTCGTTCGGACCTACGGATACGCTACAATAGCCATCCGGATCTTCGTGTACGATACTTATAGCACTCTGAAATACGGGGCTATACTCGGGAAAGGGGCACAGCGTACGAGCTGAGGCCGAAGCCCTTTGGATCCGATACCCTTGAGCACGACCTTAACAGTATATTCGAACTCACACCTTTCCGAGTATACTTACAACTTTCTCCATGGCACCTACTAGAACTACTCAGAATTCCCTCCGTAACGCTGGACTTGTGTCCACGCGACGAGACCCTACACCCATAGTCAATACCTTCACCAGTTTCTCTCAACGCCGCGCTAGTATATCCGGACCGGCTCAGAGTATATCCGAGTTGATGAACCGTAGGCACCCAGAGACCCCTACGCGTACTCCATCCGGATTAGCCCCGGACGATGAAGATCCTGACGATGAAGATGATACTCCAGGCGGAAATCCACCTGATGATGAAGGTGGAGATCCGGATGATGAACCCGACCACGATGAAGACGATGATGGCCTTAACGCTCAGGACTGTGTTTTCATGCGGCTATCCGAAGCCATCAATAACCTTGCGCGTAATAACAGACGCACCTTCCCTTCGGACGACTCTAAAGTCAAGGTTCGCGAACCGGATACCTTTGACGGATCCGAGCCTAGGAAGTTGCGCGCGTTTTTTGTTCAATGCGAGCTTAATTTCCAGAGCAAACCCAAGACCTTCCGCTCGGACCGGGCCAAAGTTAACTTCGCCCAGTCTTATCTTAAGGGCATGGCCCTCGAATGGTTCGAACCGGACCTCCTTTCGGACGGGTTAAGTCCTCGTCCGGATTGGATGGATAACTACTCCGAGTTCATGCTAGAACTCCAAACCAATTTCGGACCCCATGACCCATCCGGAGATGCTGAGATGCAACTCGAGCAACTCAATATGCGCGAAGGACAACGTATTAATAAGTACGTTGTAGAGTTCCAAAGGCTTGCTTCGCAGGTCCGCGGATGGGGTGACGGAGCCTTACGTCGCCAATTCTATAACGGACTTCCAGCTCGTATCAAGGACGAAATCAGTCGCATGGGTAAACCCGCTACCCTCTCCGAGTTCAAAACCCTTGCCCAGACTATCGATGCCCGTTACTGGGAACGTAAGGGAGAAATCTCTAGAGAAACCAAATCCGCATCATCCAATCCTCCGAAACCATCCACATCCGACCGCGCTAGTTCCCATCCATCTGGATCCGGAAGTCACAGATCCGGACAGAACAAATCTGCTAAACCCGCGTCCGCGTCTACCTCGTCCGCTCCGAAAGCACCGGATCTTAATACCAAGCTGGGTAAGGACGGAAAGCTTACGGCCGAGGAACGTCAGAGACGTTTAGATAAAAAACTCTGCCTATTCTGTGGCGGACCTGGGCACACTGCTCGGGACTGCACTAAGTCGACCTCTCGTGCTGCTAAAGGACGTGCAGCCAAGGTTACTCCTGAAACTAAACAGGAGGCTTCGTCCGAAGCAAAAAAAATAGTCCGCGACCCTCCTGACTCTGCACGGGATGAGGGTCGCGTTGACTCGACCCGTGCTAAGGAGTTAAGACTCAACGCTGTCGCGCTTTCGAATCCGACTTCCCTTTGTCCATACGTTTCACTTCCGGACTACCCTAGTATTTCTGAATTTCCAGCTCTTGTAGATTGTGGTTCCTCTCATTGTTTTATAGAAACTAGTCTCGTCCGAAAACAAAAACTCCGTACATATCCGATTCCTCCTATTCCGCTCCGCTTGTTTGACGGTACTTGTAATGCTACCATTTCCGAAGCTATAGATCTCTCCGTTCGTTTCTCTTCCGGCAAAGTTACCTCCGAAACGTTTTACGTTACTCCTTTGGATTCATCTTGTCTTATCGTTCTTGGATATAGCTGGCTTTCCCTACACAATCCGTTGATTGATTGGGTTACAGGCAGCATCGACTTCCGGACGACACCTCATAGAATGCCATCGACCCCTCCGACGTCATCTCCACTTCCGGATCCTATTCCTACAGTGGAACCTCACCCTCCGACTTTGCCAGAACCATCCGCTGATAATCCGGCTCCTAATATATCGCTAATCAATGCAGTAGCCTTTTGCAGGGCCTGCAAATTAGAAGGATCCACCCAGTTCAGCATTTACCTTCGTCCGTCCGGAGTTGATCTCCGCTCCGCTAAGCTCTCGTCCGAAGGTCCGGACCTATCCGGAGTGCCTTCGGATTATCATGAGTTTGCGGACGTTTTCGATAAGGGAAAGGCTAGTCAACTTCCTCCTCATCGTCCGTACGATCTCAAGATCGATTTGGAGGAAGGATCCGCCCCACCCCTTGGAACTATTTATCCGTTATCCCCGGTAGAGCTTGAAGCTCTTAGAAAGTTTCTTGATGAAAATATCGCTACCAGACTCCTCCGCTCCTCTTCCTCTCCTCACGGAGCACCCGTTCTCTTTGTCAAGAAAAAGGATGGTTCCCTACGCCTTTGCGTAGACTTCCGTGGCCTCAACCAGATAACCAAGAAAGACCGATATCCGTTACCCCTCATATCCGACCTATTAGAATCCCCTAGCCGCGCCAAAATCTATACGAAGATCGACCTCCGTTCCGCTTATCATCTCGTCCGGATCGCGTCCGGAGATGAGTGGAAGACGGCCTTCCGAACGCGCTATGGTTCCTATGAATGGTTGGTTATGCCTGAAGGTCTTACCAATGCACCGGCCGCTTTCCAACGGTTTGTCAATAGCGTCTTCGCCGATATGCTAGACGTATGCGTTATCGTTTATCTGGATGACATCCTTATATATTCCCAAGACCTCGCATCCCATAAGAATCACGTCCGAGAAGTGCTTCGACGCCTCCGCAAGCATCGGCTCTATGCCAAACCTGAAAAATGCGAATTCCATTCCACGTCCGTGGAGTACCTCGGTTATCTCTTATCTCCGGACGGCCTTACTATGTCTAACGAGAAAGTACAAGCTATCGTAGACTGGCCGGAACCTCGGAAGGTTAAGGATATTCAATCCTTCCTCGGATTCGCAAATTTCTATCGTCGATTCATCTATAACTACTCGGATATCGTAGTTCCGCTTACACGGCTTACCCGCAAGGATGTACCTTGGAATTTTTCGGATGAGTGCCGGAAATCCTTTGAAACGCTCAAGAAAGCTTTTACTACGGCTCCAATACTAACGCATTGGATGCCGGACGTTCCTTTGATTGTGGAAACGGACGCTTCGGACTACGCTATCGCTGGCATACTGTCCATAGTATGTCCGGATTCTGAAATCCGTCCAGTAGCGTTCTATTCCAGAACCCTTACCCCTCCGGAACTCAATTACGATACCCATGATAAGGAACTCTTAGCTATTTACGAGGCTTTTCGGACCTGGCGACACTATCTAGAAGGCTCGTCCGAGCCTGTTGACGTTGTCACGGACCATAAGAACCTTGAGTATTTCGCGACTACCAAACTCCTCTCTCGCCGTCAGGCTCGTTGGTCGGAATTCCTCCACCAATTCAATATGATCATCCGTTTCCGTCCCGGAAAACTTGGAGCCAAACCGGATTCCCTTACTAGACGCTGGGACGTCTATCCCAAAGAGGGGGATAAGGACTACGCTCAAGTTAACCCTCATAATTTCCGTCCCGTATTCACATCCGAACAGTTAGCTTCGTCCCTACGAGCATCAACCCTAGCATTTCCAGTGCTCCGCGCAGCTGTGCTTATGGACGTTGAACAGCTTCATAAGGATATCCTATCCGCACTTCCTAATGACCCTATCGGATCCGCGCGCATGTCCGACCCTCCGGACGATAGATGGACCGTGGACGATAGTGGTTTCCTCCGTTGCGATAATCGCATATACGTTCCAGAATCCAATGACCTTAGGCTTCGCGTCCTCCGGAATACCCATGACCATCCGTTATCAGGACACTTCGGTCAGAACCGTACCCTAGAGCTTATCCGGCGCGAATATACCTGGCCGGGTATACGCACCTATGTTAAGGACTACGTCAAATCCTGTACTACCTGCGCCCGAGCCAAGGTTCCGAGACATAAGCCATTCGGATTACTGAAACAACTCCCCATACCGGAAAGACCTTGGAATTCCATATCCATGGATTTTATCGAACAACTTCCGGACTCATCCGGCTATACAGCCATCCTCGTTATCATTGATCGTCTATCCAAGCAAGCTATATTCGTCCCAACTCACGATACCATTACCTCTCCGGATCTCGCTAGACTATTCCTGCTTCATGTATTCTCTAAGCACGGAATCCCTTCTCATGTTACTTCAGACCGAGGTACAGAATTCGTATCCCATTTCTTCCGTTCTCTAGGAAAGGCACTCGATATGGTCCTCCACTTCACATCCGGATATCATCCGGAAGGAGATGGACAAACGGAACGAGCCAACCAAACCCTAGAACAATACCTCCGCATCTACTGCAATTATCAGCAGGATAACTGGTCGGAACTCCTTCCATTAGCAGAATTCGCTTATAACAACGCTCCGAGTGCTACCACTGGAGTTTCCCCATTCTTCGCTAATAAGGGTTACCATCCGAACATATCCATCCATCCAGAACGCGACCTCTCATCCGCCCTCGCCCGTGACTATGCTATAGACCTTAATGAACTACACCTATTCCTCCGAGAAGAAATGTCTCTTGCGCAGAAAAGATATCAAGGACCTGCGGACGCGCATCGGATACCCGCTCCGGACTTCAAAGTTGGAGAACAAGTATTCGTGAAAGCTAAATACTTCCGTTCCACTCGTCCGTCCAAGAAACTATCGGAAAGGAACTTAGGTCCGTTTGAGATTATAGCTCGTCCGGGATCACACTCCATTACCGTCCGACTTCCGGATTCTATGCGTTCCGTCCATCCTGTTTTCCATGTGTCTCAATTAGAACCTGCAACACCGAACACCATTCCTAATCGTATCCAACCCCCTCCGCCTCCAGTAGAAGTTAACGGAGAACCAGAGTATGAGATATCCGAAATCCTAGACTCTAAGCTAGACCGTCGAAGAAGACAATGCCAACTCTTATACCTCGTCCGATGGTCCGGATATGAAGGAACGGACGAAGAAACTTCATGGTTACTAGCTACAGAACTCGGAAACGCGTCCGAACTAGTATCGGATTATCACTCAGCATATCCGGACAAGCCTGGTCCTATTCAAAACTGAAGTATACAAATTGTACATAACGGAAACTACAAGTACAAGTAGCGGAAGTTAAGAAAACGGATCCGAAAATCTACATCTCCATAGACTCCTCATCCGCTCCGGATCCGCTCTCCTCACTTCCGGACGCCTTTTCCATCTCCTCATCACCTCCCTCCTCCTCATCCGGACCCATCCGAGCCTTATCCGAAGCGATCTGGGGGTCAAGCCTCAGCTCCTTGAACAAGAGGGCTTGGAATTCCCTCTGTTGCTGAAGGAACAGCTCCAATCCGGAGCACATCCGCTCCGTGGCAGCCCTACTCCCCTCAGCCGCTTCTATACTCTTCTCCAGGAGCGCGTTAGTCCTAGTCAACTCAGCCACTATGTTGTTAGCAGCAGCCACCCAAGCCTGATCATCATACTCCATATAATCCGGAGCTTCCGGAGTGGGACTCTGCTGACGTTTCTTGCCCTTGCCCCTGGGAGAAGGGGATCCGGCAGCGCGCTGTCTCTTCTTGCCCTTAGAGGCCTTGACAGTTCCAGGCCGTCCGGGACAGGTAGCCTTATCCTTCCGGCAAGCGTCACAAGACTTGATCTATCCGAAAGTCAAAAACGCAGATCCGAAGCTATCCGGACGACTTACCAAGGGATTAGCTGCAGCATCCGTCCATTGACAGATCCGCGCCCTTCCGGAGCAACGCGTGCAGGATCCGTCCTCCTTAGAGGACATCTTCTGAGTCTATCCGAAACGTTAGTAAAAAGACTAGCAAACGGATCCGAAACGCACCATTTCCTTAACAATCTCCTGACGCCTTTTCTCTTCCGCTTGCTGGATCCGAAGCTCCGCTTGCCTCACTTTCTCCAGATCCGCTAGGCGCTTCCGCTCCGCTTCCTGAGCCTTCAGAGCCTCTTCCTCCATCCGGGCCGCTTCTTCCGCGTCCAGGATCTGTTGCCTAAGCTCTTCCAGCCTAGCCTTAGCAGATTGCTGAGCTCCAGAGTTGTTGCCAGACATATTTCAAGTTAAACTAGTGTGTGTTAAGAATTGGGGGGTAGGAATCATCTGCGACGCTTTGACGTTGGTATATCTGTGGAAATCCGAACTCAGCACTACTACCATCATTCTTCTCCATCGATTCTCGCGGACCGGATCTACGATTCTTTAGCCTTCTAGGGATCGGCCCTAAAGGGGGGATACTGTCATATCCCATACATTCGCACTTCTCATCCGAAGTTCCGGATGTCAGATCCGATCAGATCCGATCCACAGATCCGTACCGGATCCGTTACGATAAGCTTCTTCATTCATATCCTGTTCATATAACGTTAAACACTGCTTATTTCCTCCATTTAGTATATCCTCCTTTCCGGTTCATCGGTTATGCTTTCTTCCGGCTATGTTCTACTGATCCGTTTCACTTGTGATTAATTCCCGGTTATGTTTACTGATCCGCTTCACTTGTGATTACCTTCCGGCTTATGATTGACTTCTAATAAGCGTTGCTTATACTTCGCGATACTTTGTGCATAGCCTCCCGCGTAGTTCTATCGTATATAAACTCTTGTATATGTTCTTAGCACCCCAGTTCGAATATCATCTTAGATTGTTCTCATTCCGTTATCTGGACTCGAGTCTTAAACAACTCTTGTCACCCTCCGAGGCTTAAGGATTGTATCCGATAGTCTATACGCATCCGCCTCTATCTACGGATAGTCTACACTCTGCTAGTTTCTAGTCCTAGACTTGTCTAGACTAGTCTTTATACGCTCATCCGATATCCGGACGCCATCCGGATCCGTATACGTTATTATTCCTTATCTTCGGATAGGAATACGATACCAATCCTTACCTTCGGATATCCTACGATACTATTCCTTGTCTTCGGATAGGAATACGTTACCTTTCTCTCTAACCGGATACCATACGATAGTCGTTCGGACCTACGGATACGCTACAATAGCCATCCGGATCTTCGTGTACGATACTTATAGCACTCTGAAATACGGGGCTATACTCGGGAAAGGGGCACAGCGTATGAGCTGAGGCCGAAGCCCTTTGGATCCGATACCCTTGAGCACGACCTTAACAGCTACTAAGACTGATGAGTACTGTGGTATGATATGGAACGAAGAAGTTTTGAGGTGTTTAAGATCGAAAATTAGCAAAGGTAAGTGTGATAGTGTAGTACGAGAACTTCGACGGCTCGAATAGCTAATGTTTGAATCCTGGAATGTGTTGTTCGAGTTCTAGGGCCTTGCAGAATTGATTGCAGTCGTGAAGGGTCTGAAACAGCTGAATTTGGTCTGGGCCTTTATCCCAATAACCCGAGTCTTGACTCTCACTAGTAGCGGTAGTAGTCAGATATGGATGCGCTAAAGATGGTAGCGGCTGCAAAAGGAACGCACGTATGAGCTTGAGGATCGAATAATGTGACGCTATGGTCTGGAGCTATAACACCTGTGAAGTCCAAAGTCAATTACTTGATCAAAATCAAAAATACAACTTGACGTACCTTGAATGTCAGATATCAAGGTCTCGAAATCAGAGTCTACAAGAACATGGTGTGAGTAGGCATCCACCACACGTCCAATCATGTCCTCATTGTTTCCTGGTTGCTCGTTACCAGAAAATTTCACCTCCCGATACAGAGCGCCTGAAGGAAGGAGTGGTGTTGCAAGGAAGACATCATATAAGAGACTTCGATTGTCGTCCGTTCCATCAGTTGGTGCGGGTGGCAACAAATCTGTGAGCTTTCCTATAAATGCTCCCGCGACGTTCCATTTGATTGCTATGAGGTATCGCAAGGAGTCTGAATAAGTAATAAACAATGTAAATAGATAAAACACGCTTACAGGGTAGGCCTTTGACACTGTGAGCAAGTGCACGTTTATAGAACGAGTCCATGAAGTACTGGGCTTTGTGTAGAAGGCATAGTTCATCTGATAGATCTTTCGTGTTGGTGTTGCTCGACGAACTGATGGGCTTGCACTGTAGGATTGCATAATCGAGTCCTTTGTACCGTCCCTTAAAGTTATGAATCAATAATGCAGCGTGGCAGTGGCCCAATTTGAACTTACTCGAATGGCAAGCTTCGTCAGGCCTTGTCCAAGGTATCCACCACCCAGTTGTTTTGCACGATGTTGCATCTGCCAGTTTCGTGCAATAGATATCTCCTCTGGATCTCCACAGTGAATAGGTTCGACTGTCCCATCTGCAGCAATTGTACAGGTGGTTTGCCGAAATTTGAATGTTTCAAAGCTCAATTGTGCAGAGCCTTGAGCTGATGGTCGGCGTTGATATTCACTCTGATAGAGCGCACGTTTCGCAGATGGGCCAGGGGTTGCAGATACCGAGTCCTTACCTTGAAAAAGAAATCAGTTCCCGACACCAAATTCAGCCAGCTTAAATGACTCACTGTCAGATCGTTTTCTCTTCCGACTTGGAGCACTTTTCCGCGCTCTTGACTTGCCCTTCGAGTTGCGATGAATCTCCATAATATCAGGTGTGTCTTCAGCCTCTTCATTATCCTGTGACGAGACTTTATTGGTAATGGTGTATCTCGCTGGATGGACAGTTACTTACCCATTCAATTTCATAGACATAAATGCGTAAGGTTATTCTTGGCACCTTTGCAGAGCCATCTTTGTCAGATAGTACACGCTTATGCTTGAGTCTCACAAAAAGATCCTCGATCGAACCATCCATGACCTGGTCCTCAATAACAGCAGTGCCCCCAGGTCCAGATCCTTTGGCAGTACAGAATGTGGAAGCCTCGCTATCAAGAAAATGTCAGCAGTGGGGCCTAACATAGATAACTTGAAGACATACAATTTGAACATTGAATCGAGAATTTCCGAGGGGATTGGATCTGTGCTCTGCAGTGGTATGGTGCAATACATACCCTTGGACTTCAATAGCAACTGCTGAAGAGCACTTCGTGCTGATTCATTGGCTGGAAAGGTACAGTGCGAAGGAGGAATTTTGCCTAGTGTAGTATATGAGTTCTCGACTGGTACTGAGTGAAATGATACTGCTTACTCTCTTTGCAGTAACTTGTTTATTTTGAGCTGGATAAACCCACAATGAAAAATCTACATCAACCTGTGAATTTTTTGCTCTTGCTTTCAGAGCAGAAAGCTTTCGGTTGACTTCTGAAGCACTCGATAGTGATGAATTCTGAGGATGGGGCTGGTTTAGACGATGCTCTGATGCAATGCTAGTAAAGCCAGATCTGCGGTCCAAGATTGTTGTCACAGTTGAACGAGCTGTATTTCCCACACTTGAACCATGGCCGAGGATTTTTGCCGATTCGGACACTACACCATGATGCAACATAAGTATCAACTAATGCAGTACTACTTTGCATGGTGACATACATGGATTTGATAGCACAGCTTCACTGTCATGGTAGCCAGGCTGGAGAACTTTGCAGGGCTCACACAAAGTGGATCGAAGGAAGTCGTAGCATACCCCACAGTGTTTGCACTGTGGTTTGTCCTGTAGATGATCTGAATTAGTATAGGTTCTCGTCACATAGTAGATTTGAAATGCACATAGACAGCAGTACGTTCAGCTTCTGTGGCTTCCCAGAGCTTTGAGCATTTTCCACATTGTTGGCCATCCATGGCAGGAAAGTTCCTCGAGCAACCTGAACATTGTGCCATGAACAAGGCTAAGAAGAAACGACAGTTGAAAATAGGATGCAGAGCACAAGCTTAAATATTGTACACCACAGCCTTCAAGTGCTAACATTGTTTGGTACCACTTTGTTCAGTTTTACATTAAGTCTTTAATCTGTGTTACATATTTTGTAGGTTTTTCGATACTAGATCACCCTCTAGCTTTCAAAACTGTCTATTTGCTATGAAATACAAGCCCTCTATAACCTAAATCAGAGGTAACATAGCAGAAAAGATGTTCCACACATTGTGAAAGGATAACTCCTTGAAACCAAGGTTCGTGAAAATGGTCTGTGCATGATTCTCATACTCGACAGAAACAAAACGAATAAGATCCTCGCCACCTATACTCTCCATCAGCTGCCTTACCACCTCACAGTCAACTACTTGTAGGCAGTTTTCAGCTTGATACTCGACATGAAGGGCAAATGCAACATTGGGAGAAACACCTGACGGAAGTTTCTTGGAAGAATCCTTACGAACACGGTGATTATTGAACTGCTCCTGAAGCTGATTCAGTTCTTGTTGAATTAGTTTTGGCCACAGCCATTGAACTAGATCACTATAAGCGAGACATTAGTGATTTCGTACAAGAGCTCTAGCTTAAAATCCACTTACTACTGTCTTAGGTCCATTTCGTCATAGATGCCACTGCCTGCTTCCCAGAATATCTTGACATTCTCTCCCCACTGAAGACGGAGACGAAGCCAGCCACGCTCGATGGTTGTATTGTGGACACTCTTCAAAAACTTATGTGCAGGCAGCTCGTCCAATGACAGATGGGGGGAGAAGTGTTCCCTAGTATGATATAATAAGTGTCGACATTAGAAAGATAAACACAAAATCAACTACCGAAGTGCATTTGCAAATCCATAAATTTCCGTAGTTTCGCTACCACAATCAGTTGTCGTCTGTATTGGCATGCCTTCAAATGTGACAGTGAGCTAGTAGTACATAGATCTGAGAATGACGATATAACAAACCACCAAGCTGATAACAAAGAGAAAGATACAAATAAGCAATTCCATCCTTAAGACGGTTGTTTGGCAAGACCCAGATACCAAGCCATTTGCCCGACCACACATCACGAATTCCCCAAATTGGAAAGCCGATTTGAGTAAGCTTATCGTGACCATCACCACTCCACTCATGGTGTGGGCCAAGCACAACCAAGGGCTTCCGAGACAACTTCTTGCTGGTAGGTTGGCGAGCCACGAAACCTTCAGGTTCTTGCAACATCATCTGGTCTCTGATGTATTTGCTGTGCAAAGGTCCCTTGCAGCTCAGCAACGACGACAACATGTAGAATGTACTAACCGTGGGAGCATCACTCCAGTTTTGTTTGCAATGAGTTCCTTCACAACCCTTGGCCCACGACGACCAGAAGGATCATCTGCAAGTTGGTCTAGCACAAGTTGGCGTTTGGTGACTTCGGGGAGTTGAGTTGCTGTTAAGCGGCTACCAAACAGTCCCAGTTCTCTTCTACGACGAGCAACTGTTGCTTCACTGAAGATTCATTTATAAACAAGCTAAAGTTTATGTCGAATGTGCCAAAACAAAGCTCACCTCATTTTGATGCCATGTTCAGCTTGTAATAGCTTGCTTAAGAGTTTACGATCCGAAATATTCCGCCTGTGATATTCACGAAGAAGGTCAGCAACCTTATGATCACCCTTGGGAGCTGAAAAACATGCTATCAAAGGCTTGTTTGCAGTGCAGCACAGGAAAGACTTACGACAGTCCTTATGTTGGTTTCGCCCGCTAGGATTTGTTGAATGGCGTGTATAATATCCGTCGTCGTTCTCGTCTTCACTACCAGTGACCTGCATCCTTGGAACGACAGAGATAACGATAGTAGAATAATGAACTAATGTTTGGTTGTGCTGAGCAACGGCTGAAATTGAAAATTCCAAAAACAACCTGATACGTCCGGGCAACGGTAATTGCAGCTATTTTTAGCATCGACGCCTAGTTGATCGGTGCGAAATATTTTCTACCCTAAAGTCATAAATGACAAAATCTAAAGAATGGTGCACAAGAACACCAAACAAAAGGGCATACTTGACCCAAATATAGATTGATGTTGAGTTATCCAAAAATCATGGGAGCTATGTTTTAGTTAGCAGCATCAACAAGCCTAGTTGATTAGTGCAAAAGATGTATTCTACCAGAAAGTCATCAATGACATCATATTTTAAAAACTAAAGAATGGCATAGAAGAACACTGAACAAAAGGGCATACTTCACCCAAATACAGATTGTTGTTGGGTCATCCAAAAATCATGGGAGCTATGTTTTAGTTGGCAGCATCAACAAGCCTAGTTGATCAGTGCAAAAGATGCATTCTACCAGAAAGTCATGAATGTCATCTATTTTACAAACTAAAGAATGGTACATGAGAAAATTCAACGAGGGTGCACGCTTTGCCCTACAATACCCTTTAGGTTGCGATAGTGCAATGTCACAACATTGTCACAAACTACCGTGGTAATCAAGATTTGATGATCAATGCTAATGCCTCTTTCCACGAGAAAGCCTTGCAAAGTCATATAATGCAAAAGTAATTATTGGAAAAGAGAACGCACAAAATAGTTCAAATAAGTATACCAGCACTACTCACCGGCTTCAAAGGAGAGATGTCACAGTATTGTCATGGGCTGTTCATGTTAAACTAGATTTGCGGACATCCATGGGTATGTATGTTCAACTCAAATTGCCCACAGTATAAAAGATAATATTTAGCGAAAGCAAAATTGTACCGTGCTATACTTCCCACGGCTACATTATCAAGGACTCATCAGTTCTCTGATGGAGGCCAGAAATTTCGTCGCTTCCGAATACCTGTGAGCGGATGTAAGTTGAAAGACCACCAACCGGCGCCAATATTGTCAGGGGTGCTCGAGACTGTAATAGGCCATCCTTACCGCACGCTGGCACGGATGAGGTCTTTTCATCACGGAACAGGTCCGTTTCCGAGAGAAGTTTTGCGACGTACGTCTGCCATTTTTCAGTAAACCAACTTACCTCGGAGTCACATCGTTGCACCTCGACTTAAATAAGCATAGGTCCCTAGTCCAGTTGCGCGAGGTGATAGAATCAGAACGTGCTCGCTCTTTTCAGAGACAAACACTCGGCAGTTCAAGTAGTCACGGTGTAAGAAACATCAAGGGACAAACTACAAATACTCCGCATGCACTGTATTAACAAATACAAATGATCTCGAACACCAATCGAACATGGTGCTACTAGTAGGATACTACGTAGCAGAACGCTGATAAAGCGTACGTAGGAATTTATAGGTATATATACGACTAAGTATAACGTATGATAGCAGCAGGATCATCATAACAGGAGAGAATGCCCAAGAAATTACTGTTTCCTTCCTTAGCGTCTCTGAGACCTTCTGGGCGCAGCGACAGGTTGTGGCGCCGGTGGGAGTTGAGGAGGCATGTGCATAACATGTCTCTCGGCTTCGGTAATCAAACGAATTTGCTCCCTCAGCGCTGCGTGACGTCTGGCCTGAACGCGTTCCGCCTCCCGGAGTTCTGCCTGACGCCTCAACTCAACCTGGGCAAGTTGTGCCTGCACCATTCGCTCATGCAGCTGTGCTTGAGCCTGGGCACGTTGAGCGAGCGCTATTCGCTGGTGGGCCTCTAATATCCGTTGCTGAGCATGCTGAGCGTGGACATTTAACATGTTCATATTTCCTGCGTAGCCTGCATGGGGTAAGCCATAAGCTGGTACCCCATACGCATTCGGCACCAGACCATATGCATTCGGTGCTAGACCATGTGCATTCGGTAAGGCCGGCAAGCCCCATGCAACATTCATGGGCATAGGTGGATGTATTTTGGGTACTGGCTGAGCCGGACCGGCAATTGGTAAATCTATCTTGATGTTGCTCTCATCAATATCAGGGTGATCGCGTTTGACTTCTTCTATTGCCTTCTTAGCTGCTTCTTGAACCTGGATAGATAAAGCGCCATTAACAAATTGAACCATGTTGATCAGCCGAACCTAATACCTCAGTCCTATGCCGCTGTTCAACCGGATCCCACAGCGAGCATTTGTTCTTACCGACTCGTCCGTTAGGTGACTAAAAATTTGAGATTGTTGAAATTCATGGACTAGGATGTTGCAATGCCGTGACTTACATCCCCAAAATGTTCGTATCCATTAATGATCTTCCGGCATATATAGCATGAGACAGTTCGACAATTTGGACAAGTCATCTTGTTACACTGAGGTGCTCGGTGAGCATGTGGTCTCTTCACGGAAGAAAAAAATATTTACGCCGTGTTCTTTTATAAATGCTGTGTGCATGTGTGATTAGAGCCGTTGATTGGAATAGTTCATGAGGACGAACCTTTCTGGCACTTCGGACAGTTTCGCATCAGTGCACGAGCTGGAAAATGTTGTCAAAAATAAACCGTTGATGATTATCATGTGAACATACTCATCGCTTCCTCGACGATGTGCTGTACGTCAAGTTGTTTGTCCGATTCTACTTCTGGAGAGCATTGTGAGTACAACGGTTAATGGATGCAAACTCAAAGTTACCCTTGCAGCTCTTCGGTAGATGGTCCTAATGAAACAATAAGAAAAGGACCCTCCAAAAAAGTTTGGGCACGTACAGGCTTTTTACACTCTCGACAGCTCACCGCACCGCAGTCCACGTTCTCGCACCGAAAGAGTTTCTCCATCTCGTTCTCGATCACGCACTTATAATCGCAGAAAGGACATTCCTCCAGGTTCTCAAGGCCGGCGGCCTCGATGTCCTTGCGCTGCCTCACGCGATGATACAGTTCAAGTAGCTTCGGTGTAAGGAAACGTTCCAGCTCGGACTGCGGAAAGAGAAGTTTGCATCCGGACTGATCCATGCAAACGATATTGGGATTGTGTTCGCCCAAAAGGTTAGATGCGTAAGAAGACATGCAACTTTTGCAGAACAGATGCGTTTCCGGACACTGCACCATCTTGTCCTACTGACGAGGTTAGATAATGCTTACGAGGTGAACGAGAAAAGCAACAAACAAATGGGTATAAGGAGAAACAACAACCGCATTCAATACCGTCTTCACATTCTTCACATGCATCGTCGTCGTTTGTTCGGTCAGGAAGTGGCTGTACGTCAGCCGACACAGATGCACCTTGTCGCTGCAAAAGCCATTGTCGCTCTGCCTCGAATTCGGGATCGTGCTTCTCTCTCCCTTTCCCGCTAAGTCTGGAAGGGATGGATTTCGGGACGTAAGGTGGAGGATCCCGCTTCTCAGCCAAAAACAAATGAATTGGAGCATAGAACCGACGTTTTAGCAGCTGCGTTCGGAGATACGGCTTCGGTGCGTATGGAAAGTCGACCATAAGTTGTTCCTATGAGAGAATAAGAACAAAATATCATGCAAAGAGGAAAATTACATACCAAAGCCAGCTCCAAATAATGTATGCCGCCCTTATACTCTCTATCTGTCGTGCCATAATCGATTTTAGGGGCAGGTTGTCCACGAGCAGCACCTTCCTCGTCATCTTCGGTCCTTTTCCGTTTGCCCTTCCTGTCGACTTTAGGGTAATTTGGGTTCTCAAGGAGAGAATGGAGGACAAGCTCTAGGACATTCTGTCCGGCATTGACCGGGTTATGGATGAAATGCTCCACAAGCCCGAGAACATGTGCGGGTTCTACATCTGGAACAATTTCAAGGACGCGAGGAACACACGCGTCGGTTGGAGCCTCGGTCTCCACTGGTGGCTCAGGGGGTTGAGGGAGTGGCACGAGTGGAAGCACCGGTGCTGGAGGGATATCGAGCTGTTGCTTCAACATCGGCATATGTTGTAGCTCTGAGTCCTCATCGTCTGGATAAAACAGCGGAGTCGAAGGTTTGCGAAGATGGTTCTGAGATGATCCGGCAGCCGGCAGAGCTGCACCCGCAAGCGAGTCATCATGAGGCGCTCCGATAATTGGCAAGTTCGAAGGACCTGGCACTGCTGCATCTACTTCTACTGGGCGCTTCTTTTCCGGGGACACTAGACTATGCTCGTGCTCACTATCAGAGTCCGTTATTTCGATGATTTCTTCTGGCAATCGGTTCGATGCTGGTGGCAGCGGTAACCTTCTCTTGTGTGACCCAGGTTGTTGGCTTTGATTATGAGTTATTCTAGATACCGTAGGAAGTAGTTCAGGGGAAGAAGGGATATCAATAACCTCCATGGCGGTTGGACTTGAACGAACCAGGAGAGGCCAAGAGTCACAACTGGCAAGTCAGTCGGGTTTTGCATTTATGCTTGAGCGCGTAAAAATAACCACAACCACATCTCGTAAAGGCAATTAAGTTGCCACATGTGTACCGAGTGTGGCTGCTGACAAAGCTATATCCGACTACCACCAGTACCAGTGTGGCATGAATATTTGAATATTGAATGATGATCAAGATTCAAGACGTGATATTATATCACATCAGGTGGTACTAGTACTCTAGTATGCCTGTTCGAAATACAGGTCAATTCCAAGCTGGTGGGTTTGACTTGACCGCCACATATCATTACTAATGGCGCCAAAGCATTGCAGGGACACTCAAGGGGGGTCATGAACAATGCGACATGTGTGGCCCTAACGATCATAGAGTCCTAATAGCGTCCACAAAGCAATTGTTCGGCCAGCACAAGCCTTTGGATACGGAGACCCAACTATTCCAGTTCGATATGTACTCGCTCGCACCACCTTGAATTGTTGCGAGGAGAGCTCTCGTAACGAGAGCTGCACCACATCCTGGTTTCTCTCGTCTTCCCAGAATTATGCATCCCATACCCGGGCGTCATGGGTGTCCGCGAAACATGAGGTAAACATGCATATTACAGTTTTCCCAGGTTCAATATCCCGTCGTTTAATGGTTGCTTTGATGCCACATCAGTGGGAGAAGGCATTTTCACAACCACCACCACCTCGCCAGCAAGCCCGCTCCTCTCTGAAGCTGATGTCTCTGACAGCTTCCAACTTCGGGATTGTCCAATATCATGAGAGGGAAATATCCCACTAACAAATGTACGAATATCAGTGCCGCTGCCGCGACAATAGCTGAACATATTTCAGAGACTAGTTACTTAACGATCCTGGCCAGACACTTTTCGTGTATCTCACGCACCCGACAAGCCAGGTCCAGTCACTTCCCGCTCCCGCTAGGTTTCTTCTCTGTCAACTGACCCCGAATCATTTCTACTGCGTATCAAAAAATACAGATTTTTTGACACTACACTCAATATGCAGGCTCTGTAGAACACCTCACGGGATCGAACATCTCCACTAGTACTGATCATTCAACTTGGAGGATTATACTCGCTCTCACGTCTTCGTTCTTTCATCTGCTACAGAGACTCGAAGCTCAAAATCATTATTGAAGGCTATTTAGACATGTTCCGTACTAGTATCACCCACAGGTGCAAACCCAAGGACACATCAATAAAATAAGCACGACATCGTGTTAACATCGATAGTGACCTGTCTTATTCCCAACGGTATCAAGCTTTTGTGGTGGGAGATCTATTCCTTAAGCGACACATTTAGCAGACGATCAAGTAGACACATCGTTTGCATGACGGCAGTCCTAGTGCCCAAACTGCCTTGTGTGGCGAGAGATCAAATAGCCAACATGTCGGCTTTGGTAAGAACACCGAGGGAGCATTCTAACATCACCTGATGTATTTGAACGTGCACAGGTCAATCAGTGCCATAATGTCCACGGATGGCCGAGTCGGACGAAAATGGATGGTGGAATACAGCAATTATGATTTAGAACGGTGATGATATCGGCGATGGGTCCAACCTTGGCTCTCCCACGACTCAGGAAGTAATAACAGGACGATACTGCTCAAACGGATGTGCATACAACCCCATCATTTGGGTCCTATGCTCCACGGCGTCGTCCCAAATCCTGGAAAGTTTTGGGTCTCTGCTGCACCACTGTTGCTGGTCCAGGAACACTGGTCGGAAACGTTTGCGCACATGTGGCTCAATAGGCTCCGATCGTTGCTCGTCGACTTCCATTGCGGATGACTCTTCAGCTAGTCTAGAAGGGTGGCTTCGCGTGCGCCGCGGGGTGGATGGGCCAGGCAATTGGGAGTGTGAGTCACTAGATATGGCAATGGGCACCGCCGACTTTTGCTGTTCGTGGCATGGCGTAGAATCTCCCCTGATAGCCTGCTCAAATGCAGTTGTGGAAAGTATGGTCCTTTGTGGCGCTATTGTGCGTTTTGTAGGGGAAACGCTTGCGCCACGTTTGGAAGGTGACTCAACCCGACGTCTTTTAGTCGGGGTCTCAGGCAATGTAGTATCATCGAGATCATCAACGTTGCTGTGAGAAAAAGCCACCACAGCACGCTTTAGAGTGAGGGGCTTTGCTGGCGTGACGTCCTGTGATTTGGCTTTCATGGCAGACTTTGATGGAGACTTCTGTGGCGAGGTAGAGGGGCGAGATCGGAATTTCGAAGGCGCTCCAGAAGAACTCATTTCCTGTAGTTGAGATTTGATGCGGCCGGCGACTGCATCACAATCCTTGTCGAGGGCCTTTATGACAGACTTGAACGCAGGCAGAGGGACGCCATGGTTTTGACAAAGTGATTTTTCCTGCACCCCCTGAACCTAGAAAAATGGCTTGAGCAAAGAAATTTTAAAATGATTTATTGTGCAGACCTCCATGATCTGACATATCCAGTAAAATATAGCACAAGTCACCGTACTGGCTTGATGACGCGTACGAAGCATGTCAACCTTGGGGATACTGCTTTCTGCTTCGTGCATCCACTCCAAGGCCTCTTCGCCCAGTGCTACACGGTACGTGTCAATGAGTGATCGGTAATTAAGACCCCTCGTGTGCTGTCTCCCAATAGGGCCAAGTGCTTTCCGCACAAAGTTCAAAGCCTTTGTAAAATCATTTTGACTGATGCAAGCGCTCGCGACAGCAGCTTTTTGTGACACTTCGTTATTGTTCAGTCTATGAGCGATTATTAGATGCTAGAAGATAGCAATCGGAAAACGGCGTACTCTTCTGACGCGAGGTACGCGCAGACGCCTGGAAGCGCATTTGGATGAGCGACGAGATACCCTGAGCCGGGCCCAGTCTTGGCTTTTGCAAGTCGTAGAATCGCCTGTGCTTTCTCGTATGTTTCTCCTGAGCATAGTTTTACCAGGCATTGTCTTTCAAACGCTGCTGCCATCGCGAAGGTAGGAGAACAAGACGCGACTGTGACGAACGGCGCGTGACATCTATTGATATGTGACAGTCTAGAACTATTCTAGGGGTCGTGTTAACCAAAAGTGGTCCAGCACAAACTGCAGCCATAGCCTGCCAATTTGGCCATTTGACAGCTACATCGTTATAAAAGAAAGCCAAAGCGCTGTGAAGCAGAGCTGCATAAAGGCGCCCCTTGTCTTTCGTCTTTCCCTGCACTCCATCTCCTTCCTTCCATACAAAATGCGCATTCCACTCATCACAAGTCCTCGATACCAAGACATTGGTCGCCGAAAAGGTGGTGGTGGCGGCGGGAAAGGCGGTGGCAGCAGCAGCGGTGGGAAAGGCAGTGGTGCCAAGGGTAGTGGCTCAGGGAGTGGGGGTAAAGTCTAACAGTTAAACCGTAGTGACATCAAATCTGATTAGACTTTTCAGGCAAAACCTCAAAGGTACCAATCACGGGTAGCTCCGCCAGTGGCAAGAACACAGCAACAGCGTACGGATATGGAGGTGGGAAACCCCAGACCATTCCCAGTGGACAGCTTTTTGCTGGACGCACAGCCGGAGGGGCTACAAGGGCACAGATATACGGTACAAGGTTTGTCAACAGATAATTTTATCGCGAATAAAAGTTACTCAGATGGCATCCAGAACGTATGGCAGCGGATATCCTGGATACTCTGGCTATGGTGTCACAGGTCGAGGATTTCCGTTTTGGTTCTGGCCAGTTGTTTGGGGATCATCTTCAAACCAGTACCTCCATGATTCTGAAGTAACATTTTTACCCCCGAATCGCAGCAGAAGCCAACTGACGTCTCCTTTTACAGTACGGTGATTCCTTCAATACCAGTAGGCTCGGTGGACCGATGGCACAGGCCAACTTCATTTCGAATACGACGGGTTCAACTTTCCATGTACTATCTGACAACAGTACCATTGGCCCTCTGATCAATTTTGTCAACACCAATTGCTCGTCAGATTTGTCGTCCTCGAGTTCAAAATCTCCATCGCCGTATAACTCATCCGCTCCAGGTGGCCCTCAGCCGGAACAAGCTATACAGTATTATCGCTCTTCCAGTATCGTGCTAACTTTGGATGGCTACAATAACTCCGCTACATTCGACAGCAATCCGAATACCACGGATTCGGCGCTGCCTTCTGGACTCGATACAACTCTTTTAAATTGCTTGAACTATACAATTGGGCAGGCCGCTCCGTTAATCGATGGTGCCAGCTCGCGGTACATCTCGTCACCATGCTTTGGCTTTGCCGCCCTTGTTTGGCTCTTGTGGTTTTTGGCGCACTACATGTAATTTCTCACAAGTCATAATGTTTCACCCCTCGCTTTTTTCGGATTCCCTGATTGTTCCTTACCATGTTTAGTTCTGGATCATGCCATGTAGATGATCCTACTTGTTCCACGTTGTTTATTGATAACTTAACCTTATTGTAGCATTCAATCATGATGCATCCGTGCATTTTTAGTGTATAATTGTAGCCTAACTGTCTAATCGCTGATTCAGAGACATGAAGGCTAAACTTTGCACACTCCACGTGAAATAAAAGAGTCGCTGGCAGGGAGAGAATCCCCCCTCTCGCCCGAATGCAGAACAAAGATGTCGGATATCTTGACCACTGATTCGTGGGAGTTGCGCGGTTGTTAGTTCTTGTGGCCGATGAGAAAATTCGGCAAGGATGCGGCCACGAGGCACACCAGAACGGTGATGGAGAAGCGCCAAAGCTCTAAAGTGGGTAAGAGCCGCATCATACGCCTTGGGCGTTAGATGCAAAGTTTCAGACTTCACGTTACAGTCAGTGATGGACATGATGGGCTGAGCAGTGGGGTAGATATGTTTCGAGTCGTGTATGTCCTCTTCCTTTATTGCAAGCAGCAAGATCGCCATTGGCTCGGAGTTTATGGTTTTTATTTTATGAAAGGCGAGTTAGGGACCGACTCGGATGCAAACAAACCACAGATACCTAAAAAGGAAGTGACAAGCTACCTACCATTTTTGATACAAAGGGAATGGATAAATCAAGAGTCTGCTTCTACGACGAGGACCTTGAACACTCGAAGAACCCGTAGTACGCATCTTTTATTCATTGAATGGCGCTGACAGTCTCTGTTCCCAGCGCCATTTACTGATTATCATCTGCCAAGAATTTAAAATAACAAGAGGCGGTGTTGTAGGTCCTGTGTATATAATTAAATCTTCGCACCCACACTCTGGGCCCTCGCTTGTGAAGAACAAATCTTCGGGCGGACTCCCTACCTGAAAAGCTATAAGGAACGCCCAACACAATAGCGCTTTTTGTTCCCCCCTCCGAGTCTCTTTTGTATCCTGCTTTAGGGAGCTTCCCAACTACTACCGTGCTACTGTATCCATATCACTAGACATGCCAGCCGTCCGTCTTTCATACCGTCGACGCTCGTCCTTGGCCATTAGTATGTCTCTTTGTTCACTTTGCATTTGGTCATCATGCTCATGTTGACAATGAAATAGCGGCTCTTCATCCGATCAAGGCAGGCATCTACGGAATCAACACGACTCCTTCTCCACGATCAGTTACATTTGCGCCTAATGTCACACCAGTCACATTTACCGAGACTGACGAGTCCTTATCGTCATCAACCCCAGAACCTTCGTCACCCACTCAACAGCTCTTCCCTCCTTCAGAGCTTCCCCCAACGACGACCAGGAGACGTGTACCTCCTGGTAAGCGCCGGTCGCTAGGTTACATCCCACGTCCCCCGAACGCGTTCATGTTATTCCGTGCGGACTTTGTCCGCCAGAAACACGTTCCAGGGTCGATCGAAACCAATCATGGTTCGCTCTCCAAGATTATCGGTATGTTCTCATTATTTAGAAAGTGTCACTTGATTCTCATGTTGAATATAGGCAATTGCTGGAGAGCGCTTCCTCTTGAGGAAAAGCGTGTCTGGGAGATCAAGGCTAAGCACGCCAAAGCTGAGCACAAGGCACGGTACCCTGAGTATCGTTTCCGCCCAGTCCACAACAAGAACAAGGAGAAGAAAAAAGAAAAAGCCACACCCACAGCTGAAGATGAACGTCGTTGTGAAGAGGTTGCTCAACTTCTCCTTGACGGAATGAAGGGTGACCAGCTCGCGGCTGCTATCCGTAAGCTTGATGAAGATAAGGTACATACTCCTGCGCCTGCATATCTTCTTAGGAGACCCTCGTCTGTGCCCCTTCCGGATTCGCGGTTCGGTGCTGCAGGCATCACCATCCCAACGCTACCGTTCTTCGCCGGCTCGCGTCCTGGGTCTCCTGTTGGAAAAATATCTCACTCTGCTCGCTACATCCTGGGTCAGCGCAGGGCTTCGAGTGCCCAACCGACTATCCCCCGTCATTGGGGCATCGCTCCACCTGCCTCCTGGCAGGGCGATGAGTCTCCTCTCCCAGAAGCAGATACGAGCCTGTTTGAGCCATCGTTCTTCAACTCAAACTTTTCCAGCCAAACCACGCAACCAGATTCTGCATTCGTACGTGTTTCTGTTTTTTTGTTTCCGGATCATCGCTGATCCAACAATTTAGAGTTTCAATGAGATGATTTCCACCTTCCCTCCGCATGCTTCTCAGGACTTTGGTATTGCTCCCTTGGACCCACTGCATGATCTGTCAATCGACATCAATGCCTTGAACTTCGACCCGAATGTCCCTCCAGCCTGGATGTCGACTGAGTACAACAATTCCCAGTCTTCATCCCCATACACTGGCTCCCCTGCTCGCTCCGACATGTCTCTCCCCGTTGCCGCACCCCAGCCGCAGCACGCAGCCGCCCCATTCGATGAATGGCAAGGCATGTCACAGCAGTACAATGTTCCTGCCAAGGGGTTGGACTATTTGCAGGGATCCAACGAACAGCAGATCGTAGAGTCGCAATTTTCCGGCTACTCCACCAGCATCGAGGGCCTGTTCCCACAGTTTGGCGTTATTGATACCCACGGACCTATCATGGGTCTCGACTATATCTCATACTGATCATCTCAGCTCGGCGCATATCTTCACCCCCGTCTCCACCTACACGACCTATCACTATTTGTATAGCTATTTCTTTTATTGGCCTCGGAGTTTCATCTCTTTTTCTCCCTGTTTTTATATATCCTTGCTTGCACGGTATCGTTGACTTGTAGCTTTATCACTTGCTGTGTCAGATTGGATTGCGCATCTAACCTTGTAGCCATATCGTTTCTATCGTCTTGTATGCTTGCGAACGAGCAATATTATTATACCCTGTTCACCCTCGTTCTTGCAAAGATAAAGTCAACCTGAACTGGACTGAGCCGACTAATGAGATCTAATATCAGCCTTGCTGTGCTGCAAGGCCAGTACTCTCATGTTGAACCAGTGATTCCTCGAAACATAACGGCTAGCGAGGAAGACTAGGCGGTGCTCAACGTTTCGGCGGAGATTTCTAACACAGGTCTTTGATAGCTAGCATGTGATCATCTTGCAGAGATGCAGCCGGCGCATCATTTACTAGACGCAACCTAGCCAAAGCAATGGGAACACGATTTAATATCCGTACAGCACACACATGTACATATGTCAGTGAATTCCTGACGATTAATTTTTACGGGGGGAGGGGCGATGATACGGATAGGCGTCTAGTTACTAGACATACAAACAAACACAAGTCGGTAATTTACTATAAGGGGGGGAGGGGTGCCACTACGTAGTCGACCTCAAATAAAGATGACAAGATGATATCATTACATTGTTCATGATTTTGATCACTAATGCGTTGTGTGATAGTGCCTATGAGAGGGAAGGATGAGAGTCAGGAAGGATATCATGATCATCATGATCTACATCTCTGCTATTCAAAGATTACATCGAACGAAGAGTCAGTAACTTTTCACTTGGCTCTCGGGAGTAATCACTTGCAACCATGTGTTCAACCCGGCTGTCTCTACTATCATGGCGATCACGATGGGGCGTGAGATGGATACAGCTTTTTCTAGCTCGTAGGAACGTTGGCGCCTTGGAAATGTGGATGCAGAGGCGTCATTATCGTGGGGCAACTGAAATGAAATATGACCGACACAGACGGGGAGCCATCCCTAAAATCCTACGCGATACACGGATTGAAATATTCGAGTCGAATGATGGACGAACCTCTGCCGCTCGGACGCCTCCGATTCGGAACAGCAAGATTATCGGTGCTCCGGAGCTCGAGCCACGCCCGTTGGCGGCTCTGCAGTTGATAGAAGGTTGAAAGGGGTTAGTACAGTTGAATTTTGGTTTCTGCGATGTGACCGCACCACAATAAAAGTTAGTAGGGGAGCTAGAGGTGTGGCTCCTACGACGGCCCTTCCAATGATGCCGACCATGGTTGTTGGGGATGCACGGATCGTTTCCTTGTCAGCAAATGAAGCGATGAACCCGGAACCACGTTGGTACTGATCAATGTGGCCGTGAATATGAAAGATGAGGTGCTCGTCTGACAAACAAATACCATCCAGACCGACCATTTCGTGCTACATTGTTGAGCTAAAAAAACAATAGCACCCTGAAAGACAACGAAACGTTTCAGGACTTTCGACAGTGCCAAAGTGATCGTGGATCGGTCATGACACAGCTCCGATAGTGTTCAGAACCATTCATGCGAGGAAATTGTTTATCGGAAATTCTAGTTCGGCTCTATGGAGACCTAGTCAATGCATCTGGCCAGGAACGTTGTAGGAAGTGTTTGGTAGTTAGAAATCGTGAATGGAGCTAGTATAAACATTGATGGAAGATCAGCGCTCAGCTGCGCACAGGACGGAACGTTTGGTCCGAATTTCGTCCGATACACCGTAAAAATATTGTCAGCAGGTTTCGAACCAACTCCAAGAGAAACAGATTTTGACTCTGTTAGGATAACCACATGGCTAGGACTAGTTAGATTAACCTTTGAGGACATTATACATGAGTGAATATCAAGGCGGGTTCCAAGAGAAAAAGACCTTGCCGTGGGCAGGTTTCGAACCTGCCTAATCCAAGAGAAACAGATTTTCATTCTGTTGTGGGAACCACATGGGTAGGACCCTCTTAGAACAGTCAGATAAACCTCTGAGGATGGGTGAATGTCAAGGTCTGTTCCGATAAAAAAACCTCGTCGTCAGCAGGTTTCGAACCTACTTGATCCATGAGAAACAGATTTTCATTCTGTTGTGGCAATCACATGGGTAAAGCGCTGTTAGAACAGTTAGATAGACCTCTGAGGATGAGTGAATGTCAAGGTCTGTTCCGATAGAAAAAAAACCTCATCGTCAGCAGGTTTCGAAACTGCTTAATCTATGCGAAACAGATTTCAATTCTGTTGTGGTAACCACATGGCTAAGACCAACTTGACGAACCTCTGAGTAAGCCATCCATGAGTGAATGTCAAGGTGTGTTCCAATAGACAAAAAAGTGGTCATCGCTAGGTTTCAAACCTGTGCAGACCAAGAGAAAGAGATCTCGACTCTGCTAACCACTTAGCTAACACCATTGAAAAAGAATACTCGAGGAATTGTCCATGGGCGAACCATGAAGGCATGAAAACTGCATCGTCGGGTTCGACAGGTTTTGATTCTGTCGTATGACCACGCAGCTGACACCACTCAAGATGGACCTCCGAGAAAATCATCCATGAGTAAATCTTCAAGGCCGCTGTGTTCGGATAGAAAAAAAAACTTGTCGTCTGTAGGTTTCGAACCTGCACTGGCAAAGTCAGAGGGACAGATTTGGATTCTGGGTACCCAGGACGAAGTCAAGTTGATCCCCCAAGGAAACCATCCATGAGCGAATTTTAGAAATAACAACTGGGTGTCAGCACGTTTCGAACCTGCGTGACCCAAGGGAAACAGATTTTGATTCTGTTGTGCTCACCACTTGGCTAAGACTAATTAAGATGAACGTCCGACGCATTCCATGACTGAATGTCGAAGTGTATTGCAATAGAAAAATCCTCGTCCTCGGTACGTTTGGAACTTGCGCGTTCCAGGTGGGACAGATTTTCATTCTGTCATAAAAACCACCTGGCTAAGACCAGTTAAGATGGACCTCCGAATAAACCATTCATGAATGAATTTTTAAGGCCGCCGTGTTCCGATAAAAAGGAAAATTTCGCTGTCACCCGCAGGTTTCGAACCTGCACTGGTACAGAGACAGATTTAGATTCTGTTGTGGGCACCATTTTAGCCAGGACGAAGTTGAGATGGAGTTTGGAGGAAACCATCCGTGAGTGAATATTCAAGCAAGGCGTATTCTGATGGGAAAAAACAACTTATTGTAGGAAGGTTTCGAACCTGCGCCAACCAAGAGAAACAGATTTTGATTCTGTTGTGATCACTACTTGGTTAAGACCAGTTAAGATGAGCATCCGACGAAACCATCCATGAGTGAATGTCAAGGTAGTTTTTGACAGAAAAAACCTTATCCCTGGCAAGTTTCGAACTTGTACAGAGAAACAGATTTTGATTCTGTTGAGATAACCCCTTGGCTAAGACTATTTATAAGGTCAACATTTGAACCTCCGACAACATGATCGATGAGTGAATATTATGTAATGTCGAGGTGTGTTGTGATAGAAAAAAAACTTTCATCGGCAGATTTCGAACATGCGCAGTCCAATACTTATAAACAGATTTCCATTCTGTTGTGGTTACCACTTCGGGCAGGATGACATTCCAGGTGAGATTTACCCCCGAGGACATCGTGAAAATCGCTAATATTTTGGTAAGACACCGATGATCATGATATTGGCATGATAGATCAGTCTGCTTGACGCGTTTGATTGAAAGCACTCACCGCCCCATAGAGGATCAGTCTCACCCGTGAGGGTTTGTTGGTAATTGGTGGTTGTTCGTCGTCATAGCACGATCTCCAGACTATCTATGACTTTCGTAGCACCGCTGACTCGGAGGTATAGGACATGGGCAGCCGCAGAATCTCACACAAGTCCAATTCCAGGATCACTCTCGGACCGCCCCAGTCAAACTGGCATTCAAGTTTTGCCTCCTAACCCCATGCTCCAAAAGGGATAGGATGGAACCAGTGCACTGTATATTTGTGCGAGACATCCTTTCAAGGGGATAAGTATATATAATTTCACGACAAAAATCCAACTATACTGTGGCTGTCAAAGTAAGTGTGCAGTGTCACCTCCATTAGGGAATTGACCCAGGTGAGTCAAGATGACTAGTCCAGGGCGTCAGCAGCTGGTTCAAGCGGAGTTTTTCTAGAACGTTGCACATCGATACCATGTCCATGATCACAAACATGATCGTGATGAACATGCATGGCAACAATAATCTACCAGCTTGTCACTCGCCGAAGTTGGTCAAAGCCATCGCTAGCTTGCTTGTCTGTCGGAAACTAATAAACCATGTCTGACCTTTACTCTCCAGGCTCTGGCATAAACACTCTGCCTGTCGTCTGGAGGCGGCACAATTTCCGATGTCTATGCTATTGGGGAGTCACGTTTGTACTTATATGTCTCGCACTCGAAACATGCCGGCGATGTCCATCCTGATTGATTATAACGTGTTGGAGGACTCCACTTGAAGCCCCGCTGCTTGAATGTGGCAGGACAAATGGCAGGTCTCCTTCAATAGCAGCTCCCTTCCGGGAGAGTCGAGACCTGCCATTTTGTGGACGCACTAGCCTTCAAATTTAAGGTGTCGATAACCTGGTTTTCCAACCTCCCTGGACTCCAAGTTCGATCAAACAAGTGCAGCCTTCTCATGTAGGTTCATTGTCCGAACGACGCAGCCCCCAAGGCAATGTTAACACAGACAATAGTCAACAAATATACATAGTACTCTACGGTCCTGGCTGTTTATTGTCTATTGTATGGAAGTTGAGAGCTGGTAAGGACATAGCGATCATCATGGTCTGCTTCTCTACCCCCCAGATATTTCACCGAACGAGGATAAGCCGGCAGCTCTTCACTCGGTTCTTGTGAAAAACCATCCGTCATCATGTGCTCGACCCAGCTTTCTACACTGTGATTGCGATGCTGATCTGAGGCGGGGACGTGACATGGATATGGATACAACTTCTCTAGCTCACGGGATCGATAGCGCCTGGCAACACTGGACGCAGAGATCTCGTCATCGACCAAGTGAGATGATATGTAATCTGCAGCACATGATGGTGATCTATACCCAGAATAATCTGCGAGGCAAGCATCGGAATATTGAATGAATGATGAGCTTCCGCTGCTTGGACGGATGGCACGGCTGGCACTCCGGAACTTGAACCCCGCCCGTGACTCGACTTGCGTTGGCCCTGCGGTTGAAAGGAGGTTGAAAGGTGTTACAGAAAATTGTCTCCTGCGACGGCGCAGGACGAGAAAAGTTAGAAAGACTAGAAGTACGACCCCTCCTACAATTACTCCTATGATGACGCCTGTGATCGGAGGTAATCGAGGCTTTGAAGTGGTGTCAGGCACTGATGATGGTTGAGGCAATAGGCTCGGGACCATAACATAGCTGGTTGATGTAACTAGTACTGCGGATGAGAGGGGCCGAAGCAATGTGGTGGGTGTTGCGAGTATTTGGTATGTCGAGGCGGCTGTAGTGTAAGCAGCATCGATAGCCACTTTAACACTAGGAGAGTCCCCACTCGCCGATGATGATGTTGGGAGGTCAGCGCATGAGCTTGTCAACCGGCATAGGTTGTAACTACCAGAAGGGGGTCCACGGGAAACTGCTGAACAGCTAGAGGTATCATCTTCTGAGACGCCACATAAATTTGATGGCTGGGGGGCATTGTGAACGGATGATGTAGAAGTAGCAACGGTAGTAGGAATCGATTCGGGATATGTGGACGAAAATGCGGGGAGTAACGGAAACCTGGTACTAGGATATCCAGAAACTGGATAATGGGAAGAAAAATAAGACATAAAGAAAGGCTGGGCGTCCGAGATATCCGCTTGACGTTGGGAAATATGAGCTTCGGCCAAATGTCGTGGTGCTCCAACTGCGAAGTTCTCAACTTCGCTATGTCCCGAGACTCTGCGTTTAATATATGGTGCTGCTGGTATTGGATTAGCTTTCTCATTTGAGAAATGAACACTGTCGGACGAAGTACAGTCTACGCAGTTGACCCCGGACTCGCCTAGACCACCTTCGTTGGCTATCAGAAACCAAAAAAAAAGAGAAGAAGAAAGTTGATACCTACGCACGTTCACATTGGTATTTTGTGGTCGGTCCAACGAGTCAGGACCATCCTCAGGTATAGTTTCCGACGAGGAGTGCTGAGTCTCGTCGTGAATTAACGAGCGTGATTGATATATAAGATGGTTGCGAAATAAAACATTAAAGCGAGTGTGACGGGGAGGGGGAGTCATTTCTCCCTTTGACCAAGAAATCTAAGGGTGGGGAGAATAACGTCAGCGAGGCCGACCCTATTTGTACCACATGAGTGAGGTCAACCCGATGTCACACCCTAAGTTACGACCAAACGTTTCAGCAGTGCCAAAGTGATCGTGGATGTATAAGAATTAATAGTAACTCCGTGGCCGAGGTCGACAGTTGCTGGAGTAAGTAGTAAGTATCAGTGCTTTAACGCACCATGAAGTCAAACGTGGTAAATCAGCATACCTATGTCCGACGGAAGTTCGGTGCTTACTAGTTAACCATTTGGTCATAGTTCTAGTACAACAGCCATTATGATGTGTTTCACAGAAAAACCGTGAATGATGAAACACTACAACGTTGACAGATGATCAGATCGTGATCAAAGGTTTCCAAGGTCATAATTATGCCAATACGTCCTCGAGTGAATCGCACCTGTACGCATTCAAGTTGTCCTACATCGGTAGAACTTAGGGATCATGTGTCCGTAAAAAAGACATCACCCAGTACTAGTGTTTGATTCCCGGTAGAAGCCGCTTATAGTTTGGTACGACGGTCCAATTAAATATCTTCTGATTGTATTTTAGTCGATAGGATAGGCGCCACTCGGAGCACCGCTCTTGTAGTACGAAAATAACTGCGAAAAAAAATTCACAACCAGAACGACGCTGTGCATCACAGCTGACTAGCAGAAAGAGGTTAGGAAAGGCTGGCTATGGAGAGCAAGGACACAAACAAGGTCGAGGAGAAGAGGAACGTCATAGAAGACAAATATTAACGTGTCTGATAACGTTCACGGTTTGAACGTTCGCGTGTTCAACGTTCAGCGCTATATATGCCTGAGTTCTCCTGGGTTACTTACCAAACGACCGGACAACACCATGACAGTGCATATTGCAGTTGCTTATTCAAGGTCATGTTTCCTGCATTTTGGGGCGGTGTCATGCCGCCCAGTGCATCTAGACCATTCATTGACTAGGTCCATGCGTACTCCAAAAAGCGCCAATGGATGCTCCATGCGTAAAGAAGGCCTAGCGGTGAGCGACATCATTAACAATACATGCCACACGTATGTACAAATGTTCGTGATGTGGAAGGGATAGCGCGTAAAGCGTTAAAAGTACACCGTATCGCGCATGGTCGTGGTGACCAATGATTATGAGAAGGGAGGGCAAGAGCTGGGTGGGACATAATGATGGTCATGTTACGCTTCCCCGCTCTTCAAAGATTTCGTTGAACGATATGCCGGTAACACTTCGCTTGATTCGAGCGAACCAACCTCCAGAACAACTTGCCTGACCCAGTTTTCTACACTGGAATGGTGATAATGATCAGAGATGCGGGTGCGAGATGGAGATGGGTATAGTTTTTCTAGCCCGTTGGACTGTTGATGCTGAACAATAACGGATGCAAAGGGATCGTCGTCGTCGGGCAAGCGAGATGACACGGAATCTGTGACAAAGGATAGGCATCTGTTGCCAGAATGCTCCATGAGGCATGCATCGGAATATTGAACGAACGATGGACTTGTACTGCTTGGACGAACGTCATCGCCTATGCTCTGGGACTCGATACAGGCCCCTGGCCCGATCTGCGCTGTTTTTGCAATCGAGGGGAGGATGAAAGGTGTCACCGAGAGTCGTCTTTTCCTGTGATGCCATATCGCAATGAAAATCAGAAGAGCTAGAAGCGCGATTGCTCCGATAACCCCTCCTACGATGGCAGCCGTGTGTGGTGATCGAGGGTCTGAATTGGTGTCAGGCACTGATGATGATTGAGCCAACGGGCTCGAAACCATGACAGTACTGCTCGACGAAACTGTGCCAGATGCCAGGACAGGCTGAAGCGACAACGTTGTTGCGGATGTACCAGAAGTCGGGGCGACTGTAGCATCACCGGAAGTTGAGAATGTTGGGTATGTAATGTACGAGTTTGGTGTAGAAGGAGACTGCTGAGCAGACATCTGAAGGGTGGTCGTGGACAGGGAACAGCCTGTACCTAGCTCTAGGACCCCATCACATTGAAAACTACTGCTGTTAGATAGCGCAGTAGAGTAATTTGTAAGGGCAGGAGATGTAGAGGTATGAGATGTTGTAGGGGTAGGAGTTGTAAGGGTAGGAGATGTAAGGGTAGACGATAGAGTGCTGAGAGCCTGATCGACGCTCATAAAGAACGTCGTCTCATAAATGATGCTTGTGGAAATCATCACTTGCTGTCGAGCAACGTGACCTTCCTCGACATGTCGTGGTGATCCAACCGAAAGATCCCCAGCTTCAAAAGATGATATCGTTGAAGTAGCCTGCTCATCGGAGAGATGGTCACTGCCAGACGAAGCGCAGTCTACGCAGTCGATATCGGGCTTTTCAGGCGGCTTGGGACCTTGGTTGACTAATGGAAAATATATAGTTGAGAAATTCCGCGAGAAAATTTAGAACTTACGCCCATCCACGCCGGCATTCCGTGTTCGATCCAACAAATCGAGACCATCCTCATGTACAGGAATTACGGTCTCTATCGAAGGGTGCTGAGGCTCAGTACGGTTGAACAAATGGCGGAAACGATGTGACAAACGATTGTGAGATAAGAATTTAAAGCGAGTGTGAGAGGGAGTCATTCTTTTCCCTTTGACCAAAAAAACCAATGGGGGGTTGAAAAAGCACGTCAGTGAGATTGACCTTTTGTACCAGAGTCAGATCAGACGGCTTTCATACCGTGAGTATGATCACGACGACGACAACACGTTCTGGCAGTGCCATTATGATTACGGGTCGTGAGACAATGAGCTATACTGGTGATCCTAGCGACCGTAACGTATGGTCGGAGACTACAGTCGTCGTTAATTTAACGCACCACAGTCAAGAAAGGTAGTTGAGCATCAATGAGTGAAGGAAGTCTGGAACGGACTCGATCATCCGCCCACACGCGGGTTCTGGTCCAACAGCCGCATCGTAAAAATGATGTGTTCAGTCTGAAACTATGCATGATGGGGCCAAACGTTGCCACTCGATAGATCAGTGATCCAAGGTTCTCTGATTTTCAATTTACATACCTGCCTATTGCCTGACGACATGTCAACGTTGGAGGTTAACGTCTAAGCTAAGTTCCAGCTGTTTGAACTTTGCAAAACGTCCCAAAAAACACAAGTCAAGTCAAGAAGTCGGCAAGGAACAAGCAGGAAGTCAGATCACACCGGAACTTTCAACTCCCGACATTCAATCGATCCCGTGGTATCTCGATCCAAACGGCGTTGTCCCATTGTATTTTTGACGATTAGCTCGGTGTTTCTGCCAAGTTACTATGTAGTACTGTTCTCCCGGCTCCGAGGCCGAGTCTGAGTTCAAACTCCGCTACATGGAATCAGAATCACTGGCACTCAGTAGACCACTTCAGCTGTAAACACGTCGGTCGCCTTCAATCATAATTAATGGGCTATTTCACCTTGAACGTTAGCCCTACGTTACATAAGTACAATCAAGAATTTCTGTCGAAGTAAGTATGCCCAACCTTCTATATATAATCACGATCAAGATCAAGTATTCTGTATCAATCGATTTACCTGCCGACACAAAGAAACATTCACTACATCCTCTCCAAAGGCCTAATGCTCAGAAGCCGCATCGCAGCACCCAACACATCCCTCGCGCAAAGGTAGAGCCACAGCCTCGCACGAGCTTTCTCCACATCTTCTTCCCCTTTGACGATGAGCGTCTCCCAGGCACTTGAAATCGCGTGAGCCAGGCGGAAAGCGAAAGTCACTACGCCACTGGGCTCGTGCGTCTTCAATGCAGTCTTTACGACGTCGGGGTAAGATCCTAGAAGGATAGCGATGTCGCGTGCGTGTTGGGAGGAAGCGAGAGAGGAAGTATCAATTTGGGATGGAGGCGGCAGGGGGATGAGCTCTGGATTTTTCCGCTCCATTGAGGTGAGCCGGACATGTGCGTATTGCAGGTATGGTCCGGTATCGCCCTCGAAAGAAAGCATGCGGTCCCAGTTGAACGTGTAGTTGTTGATCCTGGTGCTCGATGAGCTGCAGTATTCGAATAAATAATGACACTCACCGCTTAGCAGCCATGTCCTGGATCTTGATTCCTGTGATGCCTACTTCTCGAGCGACCATCTCAGGGTCTTCAATGTTGTTGTACTTCACCTCATTCCGCTTCATCTGCTCGTGCATGACCGACGAAGCTTCGCGGATGATCTGATCCAAGAAGACCGCAGTTCCCTTCCGAGTGCTCATCCCGAGCACCAAGCCGTAGTTGACGTGCTCAAGACGGTCTGCCCATGGGAATTCCATCAACGATAGCATCTTGAAAAACTGCGACAAGTGTAAGTCCTGCTGCGACGCGACGACATAGATCATCTTGTCAAAGTGGTATTTCTCCCATCGCTCTATCGCTCCACCGAGGTCACGAGTGAGATATATTGAGGTGCCATCTATGTGTGGGGATCAGGAATGTGTATGAGGTGGTTAGTGTTGTAGACGTACTAGCTTTGCGGAGTACAGCCTTTCCAAGTTTCCATTTTTCGAGATCGACGAGTTTGGCACCGTCGGCATCACTGATGAGACCCATTTCTTCGAGGCGTCCGAGAGCCCGATCCTGCCACTCCTTACCAACCTCGCTCTCTCCCGTGTAGACGTTGAACGACACGTTTAATCGTTCGTATTCCTCTGTGTACTTTTTGACGCTCATCTCCCGCCATACTCGCCAGTTCACAAGTGCCGTTTCGTCGCCGTCCTCCATCCGCTTGAACCATTTCGCAGCTTCTATTTTAACGTTGGGATCTGAATCGGCATCTTTGGAGACTTTAACGTAGACGTCGTAGAGGTGCTTGATTGCATCTTTTTCAAGCTCCTCTTGTGAACCGTACTTTTCGAATCCGGTGGTGATCATGCCGAACTAACGAAATCTGATTAACTCTCAGAAATGATAAAATGCAAAAATTTACTCACTTGAGTGCCCCAGTCGCCCAGGTAATTGAGAGAGATGACTTCCCATCCGCATGCTTTATACAAGTTGTCTAAAAATGCGCCTATGATGGTGCTTCGAAGATGTCCAACGTGGAATGATTTGGCAATATTGGGGGATGAGTACTCGATGACAAGTTTCTTGCCGGCACCAGAGGTGTTTGTACCGTATGACGGCTTGCCTGTGGGGCTGTCATAGGTGAGGGTATGTATTTGGTTAAGGACTTCGCTGATGAGGGAAGAGGTGTTGAGTTGGAAATGCAGGAATTGTTTGTCGTGGGTAATTGAGGAGACGAAGTCATCAGGTTGAAACTGGCAGCAAACAATATCAGAAGCTATGCTTGCAACGCGAGGGGATAATAAACCGAGAAACATCGAGCAGTCAAGACATACAGTTATCGTCTCAACTGCACTACTTGCATGAAAAACAAGCCGACGTAGAGTAGTCAAAAAGATCGATCAACTCACATCAGTTATAACTTTCTTTGCTAGCTCGTCAGGCTTGCCCGGCAGCCTGAACCGGGGAAGAGCAACTGTGAAATCGACGCCCTTCTTTCCATAATCAACACCAGTATAAGCCTGCTCGAGGGTAAGTGGCGGCAGCGCATCTGATACACGTTTTGCAATAGCAATGCGGAACGCATCTAAAATGCAGGACGATGGGTCCGTGCCTAGAACAGAAGGTAAAGATGGCAGTGATGAAACCATGGTTGCAAGAGGTCTCACGTAGGAGTACTTTACAAGAATCCTGGGGAGGATAGTGGTGGTATGGGTGAATCTGATGAGGAACGCCACGGCTATTAATTTACCACTCGTGCTTAAAGTTTTGAAGGATCGATTAGATGACTCGCGATGGAATTGAAAGAAATCAATTGTCACGTGATTCACTCGCGTACGCGTCTATTCAATTTCACGGTCAGGTAGTGTATACTAGGGTTTGCTTCGATAGCGAGCGTCAGTAAAGAGGAGCATCTGCTTGGATTAGAGATACTCAAGGCCATCTTCATAGAAGATTGACACGAAAAGTTAGTTTTATCGCCTCGTATTACCACTGGCAACAGAGGGCACGTGACCTCATTCAGCAGTCCTTGTTCGTCGGACGAAGGCTAGCACTTATCCCCCTCCGTCAATCTGTTGTTTGCCTGACTTAATACAATATCGAGTCTGATTATCGCACGACTAAGGTTACTGTCGCGACTCCCGAATTTCCTGATGGCGGCCTAACTGTAGTAACTAAACGGTGCTATTGTCCAAACACACCTTGACAACACGGAAATACAAATGCAGCATAACCTAAACCCTCAAACACTCCTCTTCTCCCTCTCCACCGAATTCCATCCACAGTCCCCATATCCCTACCATTCATCTTCTCCTCCCATTCATTCCGACTCGGCTCAGCCTCGATTCTCGTCCTTTGCTTCATCGTATCATCATGCCTAGTAGCTCACAAAGCCGATATATCAGACTTGAAGGTAAGTCACTCCACATCACCTTCGTATCCGTTATGATCTTCACGCTCTATCTACAGTTATCAGCGGAAAAAATCTGCAAGTCCCCTCCTGGCGTTTTCCCGCTGGCATCTACGTATCCATCAATGTCGACTCCCGGAGATGCTGGAAATCGGCCACCAGTGTCTTATCATCTGATGAATCAGTAGCGTGGGGGAATACTGTGACCTTGTAAAGTCCTTTGTAACTTCCGGACGCAATTCAAGAACTGATTATTGGTTTGTAGATCATCAGAGGTGTCAACCACATTATCAGTGGAGATCAGGGCATCCTATGAGCTTGGTCGAATGCTAGGTAGGGGAGAGGTCATTGGGGAACTTCAAATGTCGTGGGATGAGCTACTCAATCATGGAGATGAGCCATTTGGTAAGCAACTTACTTCTCATATACGTACATCTACTAACATCTCATAGATCTATCCTTCCCACCCATTCGTGATGTCTGCCCTTCCCTCACGCTGAGGGCTGCCATTCTACATGCTTGCGACGACCAGGACAGCGCACTGCCTGATGTGAGTGACGCTGGTTTCTGGTTTCTGGTTTTACTGACGGAATGCCAACCGTAGTCCCTCAAAGACTGCCAGATTACTCGAGATACAGATGCGGGCCACGCACAATTTGCCGAATACATGACAAGCGAGGCAGTCTCTCACTTGAACGATGCTGTGCAGCATTTTCAGCTGGTTCTTGACCAGTGTCCTGTTGGCCATCCTGATCATGCAGCAGCTCTCACCAACCTCGCGTATGCTCGCCTTGCAGGCTATATTCAAAACCATCTTCAAGACATCGATACCGCCACTTCCCTCTTCCATGAATCACTTGCACTGCGTCCACAGGGTCACCCCGATCACGCATCATCCCTCTATAATCTCATTAGAGCATTGATCTGGCGCTACAACAAGGAGTCTACCACCGTCTACATTCACGAATCCGCGCAGCTGTGCTGCAAGCTACTGCCCCTCTGTCCAGAGGGCACCTACCTTCGTGACATTAGGGTAGACAGTGTGGTTGATTATGTGATCACCAATCTTCCAGTCGACGGATCCGATGCAGGCATTCACCTCCGGCGAATCATGCTCGAGATATGTCCTGTGGGCCAACAACACCGTCAAAAAGCACTTGATAAACTTTCATGGTCTCTCGTCGTCCGCTTTAAACAACGCGGCAACGTTGATGACATAGACGAGAGTATTCACCTTCGTCGTGAAGCAGTTTCTCTGTGCCCTGAGGTACATTCTCACTACGATAGCTATTTGAACAACTTAGCCCTTTCACTCTTGACCCGCTTCGATCACCAAGGCAAACCTAATGACCTCGATGAGGCTATCTCTTTGTACGAAGAAGCGCTGCACCTGTGCCCAGTTGGGAAGGAATCTCGTGATGTATCATTGGACAACCTTGGGGGCGCCCTCGTCACCCGTTTCAAGAAATATGGCGACATTGATGACATCACTGGAGCTATCAGCCTCCATCGCGAGGCGCTGAAATTACACCCACCTGGACACCCACGTCGTGGCGCCACGCTTAACAAGCTTGCACTCGCCCTCAAAAACAGATATGACCTGTTGCATGTCAGCAAGGATATTTACGAGGCCATTGATCATTATCGTGAATGCCTTCAGTTAGTGCTGCATGACCATCCAGGGCACCATGTAGCTCTTTTCAGTTTGAGCTCGGCGCTCTGCTCTCGGTTCACCCACACTCTGAAGAATGAAGATGTCGAGGAGGCCATTGATCTTTGCCAAAAATCACTGGCCATTTTGCCTTCACTGCACCCAGAGAGGTACTATAGCTACCTATGGCTGACGAATGCCTATCTGCCTCGTTACCAGATACAGCACAACCCTGCTGATTTATCACTCGCTGTAGAGAACTTCAGACTGGCATCGGGACACCCTACTCAAGGTTTTCCGCATCGTATTCAAACTGCTTTGCATTGGGTTACTGCGGCCGAGAGTCATCAACATGACTCTGCGCTCGAAGCATACCAAGTATGCCTGGAGCTTTTCGATAGCCACGCAATGACACGATCTTCGATTACCTCACGGCGCGAGGCTGAAACTGCTTTTCATGGTGCACACTCACTGCCAGTGGATGCAGCCTCATGTGCCATACGTCGTGGCAGTCTACGACGAGCAGTCGAGCTCATGGAACAGGGCCGTGGCCAGCAGTGGTCGCTGGCCTCTCGACTCAAGACTCCAGTTGAAGACCTCGAGTCAACAAATTCGAAACTGGCGCACAATTATCTGGAGCTGAGCAAGCGCGTTTCCAATGCTGCACAGAGTTCTGCAACGGTCACCGACAGAGCCGCTGCTGATCGGGCAGCAACTGAGTATAGGAGACTCACAAGGCAATGGGAAGCTGTGGTAGCTGAGATACGTGATATTCGGGCGTTCTCGCGGTTCCTGCTCCCACCTTTGTACGAAGACCTGCAAGCAGCAGCGCGCCAGGGCCCGGTCATCATTCTCATTGCTAGCCAATACTCGTGCAGGTGCCATCATTATCCCGACGTCAGGAGAACCCCATCATGTTCCCCTGTCATCTGTCACCCTCGCAGATCTGAAAACTCTGAAGAATCGCTTCACTAGGGCAATACGACACGCATCTCGAATGAACCCAAGGGAGTCGAGGACAGATCTAATAGTACTCTTGCGGACAATATGGGACGAGATCATGCTACCCATCGTTAAGGTACTCGAGTACGTCCTTGAACTAAAGCACCGCTCTCGAATCTGGTTGTGTCCGACTGCAGCCTTCACGTCTATTCCTCTCCATGCAGCTAACCCTTGTCAAACAAAGGCGGATCGCTCTGGGAAGGAGCCATGCCTAGAGGATCTCTACATTTGTTCTTACACACCCACACTTTCGGCTCTGGTCAGGTCTAGACAGATGATGAAGAAGCGTGTGCCGCCATCCTTCGTGGCGATTGGGCAAGGTCAACCGGGTGCAGGGAAAGGCAAGGCACTCTTGACTGTCGACAGCGAGCTCGAGCTTGTCCATAAGCTTGTCCCTGCTACGGCCAATCGTACCACTATTTCTGGTGACGCAGCCACGCGAACAGGTGCACTCGAAGCATTTAGAAAGAAACACCTGGGTGCACCTTGCATGTCACGGCAAGCAGGACCCTACACAGCCTTACAATTCGCATTTCGTCATGAGAGATGAACATCTGACGCTACTAGATATAATGGAGAAAGATATTCCGCACGCCGAGTTCGCGTTCTTATCAGCGTGTCATACCGCTGTTGGCGATGAGAAGACACCGGACGAAGTCATTCACCTCGCAGCTGGTCTCCAGTTTTCGGGGTTCAAGAGCGTTATTGGCACGCTGTGGGAGGTCGACGATGGTGTTGCAAAACACATCGTCGAAGCTTTCTACAAATATATGTTTATGGATTTGAAGGATGGTGCCGGTGTTGTCATGGACTGTTCGAAGGCGGCCTGGGCACTCAACTGCGCTACACACGCCGTGAAAACGAAAGTGCCGCTTGAGCAAAGGATCGTTTTTATTCATATCGGTGTGTAAGCTCCTGTATTGCTTTCTGGTACGGCTTCACGGGTTTTTGTTCTGCATTCTCTTTTATTCACGTTGTACTTCAAATTGTAGGAAGTACTGAATTGACCTGTTATGCGTCTGTCACATAATTTTGTGCCCCAATTATCCTGTTTTCACGTTTTGCTTTCGCTGTGTTTTGTCTACTCTAGAGGTTTCAGCAAAGTCATTCATTGCTATCACTGCATGTCCACACCTCCAATAACTCTGTCGCAATCCCACTGGATGATTCAGCTCGATTCTTAGTGAGGCGCAGCAGCAGTAAGCATGCTGATGATGATAACAGAGTTAATGACATGCGTATAAATAGACAAGGCAGAAATCAGGGTAAGGCGGATCTTGTTAGACATCTAAATTTAGCAGAGGTAGCAATTGTTGATCATGCGCACCAGAGGAAGGATATCCCAACATCTCATTGTTTGGCTTGGTGTCAATGAAAGGCTCCTTTGCATAGGTCGACGTGGAGCCTTTACATCGACATTATGTCACGTCTTTGATTGATAAGCTGATTTGTTGAGAGCGAGGAACTCGACAGTATGTTGTAAGAGCGTCAGAAAATCATCAAGACTCACCACGTCCCCCGCCAATCCACCAGCCATAAAAGCAAACCAAATAAACAAGAAAAGGCGTGCCCTCCACACAGCCGTAGAATCTCCATAATCATCCCCTCTAATCCTATCCTTGTCGATCAAGTTGATGATGAGCGTGCCAAGAAGCGAGCAGATGCCCGGCACCCAATCAACGAACTGTACATGCACAGGAGGCGGGATTTGGGGGTCCTCATAAGGCGGGTGGGCATGTGCAGACAAGATGGCAGCATCAAGGAAAGTCCAGTTTGCAAGTGCGAACTGCGGAAGGGCGTGCGGTTAGCATTAGGGCAGTCGGTAGAAGAAGCGCACAGACCAAAGCGCCTGGAGGTAAATGCCGATAGTCCGGCGATGCTCTTTCTAGTGGCGAACTTGTAACCTTGTACTATGTGAATTTGAGGGTGTGCAGATCGTCGAAGAAGACTGAAGGCACGGTTACCAAGTACTGGACCACAAGGTCAGGACTTCTTTTGCGGTGCATGTCTTTGTATATTGAGTGGCTGTGCTTCTTTTTACTTCACCGAGAACTACTTAAGAGGACCAATCAACAAATGATTCGGACAATACTTGCTTGTACATAGTAGGGTCTACCACTGCTCAGGAAAAGACGTCTCTCGTTCAACGGCAGGTAGATTACCAGGTATGATTAAGACTTAATTGTCATATATGCAGTTCTTTGCTCATTCTGTTTTAAGTCGCAGTTGGCACACTTTTCATCACTAGCTATAGTCTGCCACGTTGTTCAAATACGACTTTTCACGTTCTCGCAAACCGTCCATGGTGTTTCCACAACGCTCAATCCCCTTCCCACTATCAGTTCAATCCGACAAGTGGAATAGAATCATTCGGCTTTTTCTGTGCTTGCTGTTTATTCAGCGATGTCCATTTGCTATCACCTTGAGAAACACACTCGATTCGTACTTGACGTCATGTTCTCACAGACAAGTCGTATAGAATCATTTGACTTTTCTGTACCTGCGGTCCGCATCGTTTCCATTTCCCAATTAGCTGAAAATACACTGGAATCTCAAATTTGCCTGTGTGTAATACGACTCCCTGATAAAGTCAACCAGCAACAACATTACCTGACACACTGAGACACGCGTGTCCCCTTCAACCTTTCCGGGCTGAGGCTGTCGCTGCAGACTAATCATGTCATTCTCTAATTATTTAGTGCAGGCCCTCCCACTAACACTATATAGCTAGCTATCTTGCTTAGCGCTCAGTGTATCATACCAGCGTCTATCGAACCAAACAGCCATTGACAATATGGAAATACACGTGCAGTATGACCTGAACCCTCAACCTCTCCCCTTCTCCCTTTCAGCCGAACTCCATCCACATTCCACACATCCCTACCCTCGTCTTTCCCTCCTATTCATTCTGCTCACCACTCAGCCCATCCTCGATCCTCATCATTCTACTTCATCGCATCATCATGCCTGGTAGCTTAGAAGAACGATATATTAGACTTGAAGGTGAGCCAGATCGCCTTCGTATCTCTTTCATGTTCTTCATGATCTATCTACAGTGATGAGTGGAAAGAATCTTCAAGTCCCCTCCTGGCGCATGCCCGCTGGCATCTCCGTATCCATCATTGTCGACTCTCAGGGATGCTGGAAATCGGTCATTAGTGTCTTATCATTTGATGAGTCTGTTGTGTGGGGGAATACTGTGACTCTGTAAAGTCCGCAGAGACTCTGATGCGATGCAAGAACTGATCTTCGGTTTGTAGACCATCACATACCTCACCTGCATTATCAGTGGAGATCAGGGCGTCCTATGAGGCAGGTCGAATGCTAGGCAATGGAGAGGTCATCGGGAAACTTCAAATATCGTGGGATGAGCTACTTGATCATGGAGATAAGCCATTCGGTGAGCAACTTACTTCTCATTCACCCGCATATACTAACATCTCATAGATCTATCCTTCCCACCCGTCCATGATGTCTGTCCTTATCTCACGCTGAAGGCCGCCGCTGTACATGCTTGCGACGATCAGGACAGCACGCTGTCTGACGTGAGTGACGCTGGTTTCTGCTGTGAACTTTTGCTGACGGAACACCAACTGTAGTCCCTCGTAGACAGCGATATTACTCGAGACACAGATGCGGGCCATGCACTACTTGCCGAATACATATCGAGCGAGGCGGTCTCTCACCTGAACGATGCTATGCAGCATTTTCAGTCGGTTCTCGACCAATGTCCTGTCGGCCATCCTGATCATGCAGCAGCTCTCACCAACCTTGCGTATGCCCGCCTTGAAGGCTATATTCAAAACCATCTTCAAGACATCAATACCACCACTTCCCTGTTCCGCGAATCACTTGCATTGCGTCCACAGGGTCACCCTGATCACACATCATCACTATATAATCTCATTAGAGCATTGAACTGGCGCTACAGCAAGGAGTCTACCGCGGTCTACATTCACGAATCCGCGCAGCTGTGCTGCAAGCTACTGCCCCTCTGTCCAGAGCGCACATACCTCCGTAGCATCGGCGTAGACTGTGCGGTCGGTTACGTGATCAACAATCTTCCAATTGATGCATCTGATGAAGGCATCCACCTTCGACGAAACATTCTCGAGCTCTGTCCTGTAGGCCAACAACTCCGTCCAAAAGCACTTGACAAGCTTGCATGGGCATTATCAATCCGCTTCCAACAGTGTGGAAACATCGATGATATCGACGAGACTATACAGCTTCGTCGTGAAGCCGTTTTCCTGTGCCCCGAGGGATATTCTGACCGCGGTAGCTTCCTGAACAACTTGGCCTTCTCACTTGTGATCCGCTTTGATAAGCAAGGCAAACCTAATGACCTCGATGAGGCCATTACTTTGTACGAAGAATCGCTGCACTTGCGGCCTGTTGGACATGAATCTCGTAATTTCACATTAGACAACCTAGGAGGTGCCCTCGTCGCCCGTTTCAACCAACGTGGTGACATTGATGACATCACCAGAGCTATCAGCCTGGGTCGCGAGGCACTGACGTTGTGCCCACCTGGGCATCCAGGTCGTGACACCATACTTAACAACCTCGCTCTTGCGCTCATAACCAGATATAATAAATCGTGTGTCAGCGAAGATCTTAACGAGGCCATTGATCGGTATCGTGAATCCCATCTGTTAAAGCGGCTTGACGATCCAGAGCGTCATGTAACTCTTTACAGTTTGAGCGGGGCGCTCTGCTCTCGTTTCACGCACACTCGGAAGAATGGAGATGTCGAGGAGGCCATTCAACTCTGCCAAGAAGCACTGGCGTCTCTGCCTTCATTGCACCCAGATAAATCCAAGATTTATGGATGGCTACGGGTGGCTTATCTATCTCGTTACCGCATACAAAACAACTTTGTTGACTTATCACTTGCAATGGAGAACTCCAGATTGTCATCGAATCACCCCACTGAAGGATTCCCAGATCGCATCATTCACGCATATAAATGGACCATTGCAGCGGAGCAGCATCGTGATGGATCTGCACTGGAGGCCTACTCGACATTTTTCGAGCTTCTGGATGCTCATTTGGCAACACGATCGTCGGCAACTGCACGGCGCGAAGCTGCCGCTGCCTTCCATTATGCCAGATCACTCCCTGTAGATGCAGCATCATGTGCCACACGTAGTGGCAATCTACGACACGCGGTGGAACTCGTGGAGCAGGGCCGTGGCCAGCAATGGTCGCTGGCCTCTCGACTCAAGACCCCAGTTGAAGACCTTGAGTCAGCGAATCCGCAACTAGCCCACGATTATTTGGAGCTGAGCAAGCGCGTTTCTAATGCCGCACAGAGTTCTGCAACCATGATCAACAGAGCTGCTGCTGATCGGGCAGCAACTGAGTATAGGAGACTTACGAGGCAATGGGAAGCCGTGGTAGCTAAGATACGTGACATTCGGGCATTCTCGCGGTTCCTGCTCCCACCTTCGTACGAAGACCTGCAAGCAGCAGCGCGTCATGGCCCGGTCATCATCCTCATCGCCAGCCAGTACTCATGCAGCGCCATCATCGTCCGACGTCAGGAGACCCCCTTAATGTTCCCCTGCCGTCTGTCTCTCTCACAGAACTGAATAATCTCAAAGATCGCTTCGCGAGGGCAATACGACACGCGTCTGTCATGGGACAAAAAGTACCCCGTAACGATCTGATAGTCCTCTTGCGGACAGTATGGGAAGAGATCATGCTACCCATCGTCAATGTCCTCCAGCATGACCTGAAATTACAATTGCGCTCTCGAATCTGGCTGTGTCCAACTGCAGCTTTTACGTTCATTCCTCTCCATGCAGCTCACCCGTTTCAAACAAAGGCAGATGGTTCTAAGGAGTCATGCCTAGAGGATCTCTACATCTGTTCTTATACGCCGACACTTTCAGCTCTTGTCAGATCTAGACAAATGATGAAAAGCGCGTCACTCCATCCTTTGCGACAATCGGGCAAGGTCAACCGGGTGCAGGGAAAGGCAAGGCGCTCTTAGCTGTCGATAGTGAGCTCGAGCTTGTCCATAAGTTCGTCCCTGCGACGGCCAACCGCATCACTATTGCTGGGGATACAGCGACACGAGCAGTGCACTCGAAGCTTTGGAGGAGAACACCTGGGTGCACCTTGCTTGTCATGGCAAGCAGGACCCTACGCAGCCTTACGATTCGCATTTCGTCATGAGGGATGAACATCTGACCCTGCTCGATATAATGGAGAAAGATATTCCACGCGCCGAGTTCGCGTTCTTATCTGCCTGTCATACCGCCGTCGGCGATGAGAAGACGCCGACGAGGTTATTCACCTCGCGGCGGTCTCCAGTTTTCAGGGTTCAAGAGCGTCATTGGGACGCTGTGGGAGGTCAACGATGCTGTCGCAAAACACGTCGTCGAAGCGTTCTACAAATATATGTTCATGGATTTGAAGGATGGTGCCGGTGTTGTCATGGACTGTTCGAGGGCGGCCTGGGCACTCAACTGTGCTACACACGCCGTGAAGACGAAAGTGCCGCTGGAGCAGAGGATGGTTTTCATTCATATCGGTGTGTAGTTTTACGTCGTATTGCTGTCGTCTGGTACATATTCACAAGTTGTTTATCTGCGATTCTCTTTCACCCTGTTTTTAAAAATGATCTCGATATTCTCATACTCCAGCTATCTCGTTTTCGTGTCGTTGTCGATTAGGATGTTTTCACCATAGATTCTTGTATACTACTGAGTACGACTTGTTCACGGCCCTGTCTTCTACTCGAGTACTTTGATAGTACAAGCCCAGCCAACCCGACTCGCGCCTTCCAGCCATACCATTCTTCAAGCAAGAGACCTCAACTAACAACCGTCGATGTAATTAACGTCCAGTGAGAAGCTGTGGTCATACAACTCATCTGTGCAAACATGCTCACTCGCGGTGAAGTCAGTTGCTTCGTCAGTCCCGGATGGCTGCTTTAATTTGCGACCCATCTATGCACTGCTTAGCTTCCGCTTCGAAATTAGTGCTAATCTGTCAATAGGGTGAGGGTTCTGATACTTGAATATTGAATGTTCCCGTCAGTCATCCGTTTGATCTAACTTTCAAACATTTGAGCTTTTCGGCTTGACGCTCGCGCCAGCTGAGCGAAAAAAAAACTGGCTCAAAGAAATTGTTCCGGGATTGCTTACCTGCGGGCACCTCGATGCACAACGGATACTTCTGGCTCTTACGTCGTCTAGCTGATTCTCAGTGCGCACCATCGTACGAGAAAGTTGCAAAAGAAAGATACATATTCACAGCTACACTGAAAAATTCAACAACATCAATGCAACTGCATCTGTTACTACAGCGTAAGGCTATAATCATACTCAGTCTGCGCACTCTGTGCAATCCAAAGCACACCCGCAGACAACATCAAAGCCACGTTCTGTGAGACGTTGGCATACCCATAGTATGTGTACTGTTCGGGGTAATCCATCATGACATATTTCAGCACGAGAAGAGACTAGACGGAACATTGAATATCTAGTAGCGTCAGAAAAACATAAAGACTCACCACGCTCCCCGCCAATCCACCAGCCATAAAAGCAAACCCAATAAACAAGAAAAGGCGTGCCCTCCACACAGCCGTAGAATCTCCATAATCATCCCCTCTAATCCTGTCCTTGTCGATCAAGTTGATGATGAGCATGCCAAGAAGCAAGCAGATGCCCGGCACCCAATCAACGAATTGTACATGCACAGGAGGCGGGATTTGAGGGTCCTCATAAGGCGGGTGGGCATGTACAGACAGGATGGCAGCATCGAGAAAAGTCCAGTTTGCAAGTGCGAACTGCAGAAAGGGCATGTGGTTAGCATCAGGGTAGTCGGTGGAAGAAGCGCACGGACCAAAGCGCCTGCGAGGTAGATTCCAATGGTCCGGCGATGTTTTCCGAAGTTGAGGTTGAGATCTGGAATTGGATTTGAACAGACCCTACGAGGGTCGTAGTTTGAGCGAGGGAGCGACATGGGTGGTTGAGACAAGCTTACAGTTACTTACTCTTTTGCTGTGCTGGTAGAGCCCGATCCTGCCACTCCCTACCAACCTCGCTCTCTCCCGTGTAGACGTTGAACGACACGTTTAATCGTTCATATTCCTCTGTGTACTTTTTGACGCTCATCTCCCGCCATACTCGCCAGTTCACAAGTGCCGTCTCGTCGCCGTCCTCCATCCGCTTGAACCATTTCGCAGCTTCATTTTAACGTTGGGATCTGAATCGGCATCTTTGGAGACTTTAACGTAGACGTCGTAGAGGTGCTTGATTGCATCTTTTTCAAGCTCCCCTTGTGAACCATACTTTTCGAATCCGGTGGTGATCATGCCGAACTAACGGAATCAGATTAACTCTCAGAAATGATAAAATGCAAAAAATTACTCACTTGAATGCCCCAGTCGCCCAGGTAATTGAGAGAGATGACTTCCCATCCGCATGCTTTATAAAAGTTGTCTAAAAATGCGCCTATGATGGTGCTTCGAAGATGTCCAACATGGAATGATTTAGCAATATTGGGGAACGAGTACTCGATGACAAGTTTCTTGCCGGCACCAGAGGTGTTTGTACCGTATGACGGCTTGCCTGTGGGGCTGTCATAGGTGAGGGTATGTATTTGGTTAAGGACTTCGCTGATGAGGGAAGAGGTGTTGAGTTGGAAATGCAGGAATTGTTTGTCGTGAGTAATTGAGGAGACGAAGTCATCAGGTTGGAACTGGCAGGAAACAATATCAGAAGCTATGCTTGCAACGCGAGGGGATAATAAACCGAGAAAAATCGAGCAGTCAAGACATACAGCTTGCATGAAAAACAAGCCGACGTAGAGTAGTCAAAGAGATCGATCAACTCACATCAGTTATAACTTTCTTTGCTAGCTCGTCAGGCTTGCCCGGTAGCCTGAACCGGGGAAGAGCAACTGTGAAATCGACGCCCTTCTTTCCATAATCAACACCAGTATAAGCCTGCTCGAGGGTAAGCGGCGGCAGCGCATCTGATACACGTTTTGCAATAGCAATGCGGAACGCATCCAAAATGCAGGACGATGGGTCCGTGCCTAGAACAGAAGGTAAAGATGGCAGTGATGAAACCATGGTTGCAAGAGGTCTCACGTAGGAGTATTTTACAAGAGTCCTGGGGAGGATAGTGGTGATATGGGTGAATCTGATGAGGAACGCCACGGCTATTAATTTACCACTCGTGCTTAAAGTTTTGAAGGATCGATTATATTACTCGCGATGGAATTGAAATCAATTGTCACGTGGTTCACTCGCGTACGCGTCTATTCAATTTCACGGTCAGGTGGTGTATACTAGGGTTTGCTTCAATAGCTAGCGAGCGTCAGTAAAGAGGAGCATCTGCTTGGATCAGAGATACTCAAGGCCATCTTCATAGAAGATTGACACGACAAGTTAGTTTTATCGCCTCGTATTACCACTGGCAACAGAGGGCACGTGACCTCACTCAGCAGTCCTTGTTCGTCGGACGAAGGCTAGCACTTATCCCCCTCCGTCAATCTGTTGTTCGCCTGACTTAATACAATATCGAGTCTGATTATCGCACGACTAAGGCTACTGTCGCGACTCCCGAATTTCCTGATGGCGGCCTAACTGTAGTAACTAAACGATGCTATTGTCCAAACACACCTTGACAACATGGAAATACAAATGCAGCATAACCTAAACCCTCAAACACTCCTTGTAGCTCTTTTCAGTTTGAGCTCGGCGCTCTGCTCTCGGTTCACCCACACCCTGAAGAATGAAGATGTCGAGGAGGCCATTGATCTTTGCCAAAAATCACTGGCCATTTTGCCTTCACTGCACCCAGAGAGGTACTATAGCTACCTATGGCTGACGAATGCCTATCTGCCTCGTTACCAGATACAGCACAACCCTGCTGATTTATCACTCGCTGTAAAGAACTTCAGACTGGCATCGGGACACCCTACTCAAGGTTTTCCGCATCGTATTCAAACTGCTTTGCATTGGGTTACTGCGGCCGAGAGCCATCAACATGACTCTGCGCTCGAAGCATACCAAGTATGCTTGGAGCTTTTCGATAGCCACGCAATGACACGATCTTCGATTACCTCACGGCGCGAGGCTGCAACTGCTTTTCATAGTGCACACTCACTGCCAGTGGATGCAGCCTCATGTGCCATACGTCGTGGCAGTCTACGACGAGCAGTCGAGCTCATGGAACAGGGCCGTGGCCAGCAGTGGTCGCTGGCCTCTCGACTCAAGACTCCAGTTGAAGACCTCGAGTCAACAAATTCGAAACTGGCGCACAATTATCTGGAGCTGAGCAAGCGCGTTTCCAATGCTGCACAGAGTTCTGCAACGGTCACCGACAGAGCCGCTGCTGATCGGGCAGCAACTGAGTATAGGAGACTCACAAGGCAATGGGAAGCTGTGGTAGCTGAGATACGTGATATTCGGGCGTTCTCGCGGTTCCTGCTCCCACCTTTGTACGAAGACCTGCAAACAGCAGCGCGCCAGGGCCCGGTCATCATACTCATTGCTAGCCAATACTCGTGCAGTGCCATCATTATCCCGACGTCAGGAGAACCCCATCATGTTCCCCTGTCATCTGTCACCCTCGCAGATCTGAAAACTCTGAAGAATCGCTTCACTAGGGCAATACGACACGCATCTCGAATGAACCCAAGGGAGTCGAGGACAGATCTAATAGTACTCTTGCGGACAATATGGGACGAGATCATGCTACCCATCGTTAAGGTACTCGAGTACGTCCTTGAACTAAAGCACCGCTCTCGAATCTGGTTGTGTCCGATTGCAGCTTTCACGTCTATTCCTCTCCATGCAGCTAACCCTTGTCAAACAAAGGCGGATCGCTCTGGGAAGGAGCCATGCCTAGAGGATCTCTACATCTGTTCTTACACACCCACACTTTCGGCTCTTGTCAGGTCTAGACAGATGACGAAGAAGCGTGTCCCTCCGTCCTTTGTGGCGATTGGGCAAGGTCAACCGGGTGCAGGGAAAGGCAAGGCACTCTTGACTGTCGACAGCGAGCTCGAGCTTGTCCATAAGCTTGTCCCTGCTATGGCCAATCGTACCACTATTTCTGGTGACGCAGCTACACGAACAGGTGCACTCGAAGCTTTGGAAAAGAACACCTGGGTGCACCTTGCATGTCACGGCAAGCAGGACCCTACACAGCCTTACAATTCGCATTTCGTCATGAGAGATGAACATCTGACGCTGCTAGATATAATGGAGAAAGATATTCCGCACGCCGAGTTCGCGTTCTTATCAGCGTGTCATACCGCTGTTGGCGATGAGAAGACACCGGACGAAGTCATTCACCTTGCAGCTGGTCTCCAGTTTTCGGGGTTCAAGAGCGTCATTGGCACGCTGTGGGAGGTCGACGATGGTGTTGCAAAACACATCGTCGAAGCTTTCTACAAATATATGTTCATGGATTTGAAGGATGGTGCCGGTGTTGTCATGGACTGTTCAAAGGCGGCCTGGGCACTCAACTGTGCTACACACTCCGTGAAGACGAAAGTGCCGCTCGAGCAAAGGATCATTTTTATTCATATCGGTGTGTAGCTCCTGCATTGCTTTCTGGTACGGCATTCTTTTTTATTCACGTTGTACTTCGAATTGTAGGAATTATGTAATTGACCTGTTATGCGTCTGTCACATAATTTTATGCCCCAATTATCTTGTTTTCTCGTTTTGCTTTCGCTGTGTTTGTCTACTCTAGAGGTTTCAAGTATTCATGCGTCCACTGATGTTAGGCACTCAAGTCTAAGAGGGCCAATTAACAAATAGACTTTTTCTTGTAGTCGAGCTCAGGTATTTGAAGATCTCCCTGGTTCAATGGCAGAATATTACCAGGTATCGACATAAGATGGTGTTTGAGCATACTGCGTCAATTTCACCTGGCCCGACGTGACTGTCACCGTTCGAATTCGGACTCGAGCGCTACTTCTCGCGAAAACAAAACCGTCCGCTGGCGGGCGTGACATTTCGGCAAACGCCGTGGATCGGTTTCTTCAACGCTCCCTCGGGAGGCTGTGCCTGCTTACGTTGGTCACGTCCCTTCCCTTTTTTGGCGCACGGATTCCCTTGCGATTCGCCGTCCTTCGCTGACTCTCTCTTTCTCGTCGGTAGCCCGCCCCCGTCGTCCAGGCCATTCGAGCCGTTGCTTCTGCCTCCTCCGTTGGCAGTGATGGTCTCCAAGGGACCACAACGATTGCAATTGCAATCGTTGTGGTCATCCTTGTCCTTGTTGGGCTCGGCATAACGTACCACTGGTGGCGGCCTGCCATTCCAATCCACAGCTTCTACAGCTGGATGCCATGCTTCGTCGTCGTCCCACTAGAAGAGCGCAGGCATAGTGAAGAGCACGGAAATCGGGGCACTCCTGATATCCCTCCAGCACACACAGTGTGCAATCGCAGCTGGGAGCGCTACAGTGAGTGCACTGTCAGCTGTTGGCCAATGGATACGGTGAGTATTTAGCAGTTCTATTCGAGTTTTTAGTGTTTTCTTACCTGGGAACCCGCAGATGTCAGATATGGCCAGTATCAGCTTTGGTGATCATCCAAGTGAGCCTGCTGCCGCGAGTTCAGTGCCGCCACTACCTGCTGCTACTACGCCACCTGCTGCTACTAATGGGGCCAAGAGCCGTGCTTCCTCTGTCCGTCCAAAAGACAGCGACAGCGACTCCTTCTGGTGCCCTGAAGCTAGTGACATCGAGCACTGCAGCGAGTGCAATCCCTGCAGTGCCAGCTTTCTGGAGATGGTGAGTCCACCTCCATGGTGTATCGGTGTTTCTTGCTATATTCGGCACTTACTTACCTGGAATTCTGCAGTCGGATACCGGCCCAAGTGAGCGCACTCACACAGCTTAGTGCTGAGTAGGGAGACAATAAGAGACGCTAACGCTATCATATATGCAGATACAAGTACTATACAAAAATGACATGGGCTCTGTGCATCTATTTAGTCTGAATCAGTAAGTTCCAGTACCTCCAAGGCATAAGCATCAAAAGTACGTCTCTTCCTCTTTGTGTTACGCGACGCTTGTTGTTTAGCAGTGTCTCCGTCAGAATCACTTAGTTCTATTATCTCCATGCCCTGCTGATCACAGGATGCCGTCGCAGTGGATGCGCCCAGTCGCCGCCTCTTACCAGCTCTGCTTCTGAATGCGTGAATGAGTGCTGGAAGATGATCTTCCACCAATGGTACAGGCACCCAAACCCAGCTTGTCGAATCCACCAATGTGTCGGACTGTGAGTTGATAATGGTGGCAGACTCAGTGGGTGTCCACTCTGCCATGTGCTGGACTCGCATCACACCTTTCTTTGCAGCAGTGATGAGTGAGCGTGACTTGATCTCGACCCTGGTACTGTTTTAAGGCATGCGAGGATGGTGCATCTCGTTCAGAGTGGATTTGGATGATGGACTCTGGCTCAGTCTAGCATAATATCAGAACGGGTTAGTGTGACAGTAGAATACTGGCTGGCTCACCTCTAGAAGCACACGGATACAGATTCCAGGCCAAATGTAGTCCTGCAACTTCCGCATAGTCCCCATGCTCTCTGCATCTCTTACTGGGCCTGGGGGTGTGTATTTTGACCAGCAAAAGTGGAACTCACACAGGTATGCGAGATTCTCTAAGTCCAAGACCTTTGAGCGGGTGAAATGACTGACTGGCTGTGCAGAGGTCGGGGGCTTGACATATGCCAGTACAACTGACACATCAGGGAAACTGTCGGGGATGTCATTCAAAAACTTGGGGTGACGCCGGCCAATGTGACCAAGTGGATCCCGGACAAGGATTTCTTGCAGGCGACGGAACCAGCCACGGATGTAGTCCTTCAACGCTTCATGGCTTGATGTGAGTGAATGAACCCGAGCCTCTTGAAGGAGATCGTCACCGACACCATATTGCGCTAATCCACGCGCAGTTTTCCACCCACAGCCTGGAAGTCCATCCTGGGAGTGGGGTACGTCAGAATCAACTATAAATGATGTTCTAAACTTACATGGTAGTCGCCACCGCACAACAGAGCCATAAGCAGAAGGCCGCCGTCAGAGAGCATTACCTGTCTGTGTCGCTGAATATTGTCAGCTGAGTAAATAATTACATTGTCAGGGCAACCTGGGTCGCTGTAGCACTGCATAAGACTTGTGAGACACAGGAAAAGTGTTGCGATTACCTTCGGAAAACACGCGAAGCCCCAAATACCAGTGCATCGCTGTCCTCAGTGATGACCGCATCAATAACACCTGCTCTGACTAAGTGCAGCGAGTTCTGCCTCAGCCTCACCAGCAGCCTTGAGAGAGTAATAGTAACAGTAGATCAATATTAAAAGTGACTAAGTAGAATGAACTGAAAAACTCACATCATGGACGGCAAATCCTAGTGTCTGCGCAAAGTGCTTGAATGGTTCTGTCAACCATGGTGGAGCTTTCATAACGTGTTTGCCTCTCTTGATAGCGGGCTTGGCTGGTCCATCAAAGACAAAGATGACCTCACTCGGAATGCAGTAGAGACGAGCTAATTTCTGAAACAGGGACTTTAACTCAGCGTTTGCTCCGGCTTGAGCATGACCTCGGTAAGGGATGTGTTGGCTCTCGGCCATCCAAAGGCTTTTGCCATATCATGTAAGTTCAGAGTTGAAAGACTCAATAAGATCGCTCACTTTGCATCAACACCCAGCCGAAGCCTGTTGGTCCCGGGCCCTTCAATTGTTGAAGGATTGTGTTTCTGAGCAACGGCCCAGGAAGTGGCGTATTCAAGTAGTGAGTGCTTATCTCCAGCTGGAGCGACTGCCTGCATGAAATTAACTCTCAGCATACAGTAAACTAGCAGCAATGCGAATGAATATACCGTCCAGAGATTGTTGACTCCCATGACAGCTCGAGTTTAAGGATGGATGGAGGCCCCTATTCACTATTTGCTCATCATGTATGTAATAATTCATTGATTGATAGCGGTTGAACTGACGAATTTTTTCAGACACTGTTTGTCTCCCACCGCTATTTCATGATGGAGACCACAACCTTGCCCTTTCCCGTGGGCTTTGACACTAGCAACGGGCAACCGCAAATAGAATTATTATGCATGTAAGTTGATTCTCTTACTTCGGAGCTTTGAACTCAAAGCACAATACCGTTAGTTCAAGCATGACAGTGAAGACCCTTAAACACTACTGCCGCACATTCGGTCTCAAGGTCTGTGCTAACAAAAGTGTTCTCCAATCTCAGCTGGAGGAATTCAGTAAGGACCAAGACCAGTGGGACAGGTGAGTCCGATAAAGTATATATTCATTCGTTGAGGGAATCTGACTATTGCATAAATTACACAAGGCTTCGTCCAGGCATGCATCGACAACACAAAGGCAGTCACACTGTCACTGGAGGGGGTAAGAAAAAGACAAGCCGTCCAAAGCTGTCGGCACAGCGTCTTGCAAAACTCCGTGGTGATAGGAAATCCGATCCGACAGTCCATGATGGACACAATACAGCCGAGCGTTCGAAGGATTTACGTACTCCACAAGAGGTCAGTGAGATCCTTCCATGGGTAAGTTATAGTTTATGACTTTAGCATGCTCACTCATCATTGCTGGCAGGCACAAGCCATCATCGCAAAGCACCCGTACAGGCCCAAGTCGGAGGTAAACACCAGTGAGACGGTGTCAGCTAGGCCTGAGAGTAGCGGAGTATTCCTACCTCAATGGCAAACTGAGAGCGCACTTTCTTCAATCACATCAGAAGTGAGTACTCATTTGGTCATTTGTTGCCATCTGAATCACAGTTTTTCAGATCGCGCAGAAAGTTAGTGCTGGGATTATGGCCCGACTGGATGCAGCAAATACGCCTGACGCCTGTGATGCCACTCTAGATTCATCATGCGCTGAGAGTCTTAAGGCACCTTCCTCTGATAGCGAGTCTGTGGCCCATGCGACAGATGAAATACGTCACCTTAAGCTGGGAGATGGGACCGAAGTGAGCTTTGTGGTCAGTGATGTGCCGGATCCTGTCGCCGTCACATTCAAGCAGGATATCCCACGTCTCAACGCCATGTGGGATGATACCAGTCCTTACTGGAGGGAAGAATCGGTGCTAACAATCGAAGGACGCCCTATTCCAATAGTATACTGGCCACATGTTTACCGTTATGGAAAATACAGCCAGTGGCAAGGAACTAAAAGTCAATGGTCGGGTTGGAGGGTAAGTAAATGCATTTTCTAATACATACACAGTTAGCTAACTCACCCTTGCAGGATATTGTCACTCGATACCGTCAAAGCACGCCGGAAGACTTCTGGAAGGAATTTTCAGTCAATGGCCGTGCAATGAAGTTCACAAGGATTGTCGATAAACTTCGCAGACAGCGCAGCATCAGCAATGACGATGTAGTTGCACGTGCCCATGAAGAGTATGGGGATGCGTTCAACTCATTATTCTCGTATCGCAAGGGAGATGAGGTTCATGCCATGAGAAATAAGTCAGCAATTGCCCGCCGCTATCAGCAGTTAAAAAAACAGTAGATACTTATACCTTTACTCCTTGTGTTGTCCCATAGTTCCCAAACTACGAGCCAGGTTGAATAAATCTCGTACCAAAGTTTTGATGGTATGCCTACATTTGAGTTTTTGTAGATGATGCTCTGTCATGTCTTGGAATGCGCCATATACCTACATTTGAGTTTTTGTAGACGATGCTCTGTCATGTCTTGGAACACGCCATATACTTACATTTGAGTTTTTGTAGACGATGCTCTGCCATGTCTTGGAACGCGCCTGCCTGGTACAAATTTGAAGACCTGCAGGCTGCGCATGTTACGGGCAAAAGGCGCAAGCACTTGATAATTTCACACTAAGGATCAAAACGTGGTCGTTATTAAATTGATGCAAGGTAGTACAAGAAAACAGTATCAAGCACATGGACATGACCTTCCACAATGTGGGCATTTGACGGATGGGCTGCGGTCAGGGTTAAAAAAATGTTCACGCGGCTCCGTGGCATCGTCGTTGTGTGAGATGAGATATTTGACGATGGTCAAGTTAGTAAACTCGAGGCTCCAGCCCCCCCATTCACATATGCGACGCAGCGGCCACCGGCGTTCAATATGCAGATACTGGCAGCCCCCACGCCGAAATGAATGAGTACCATATGATGAGGGGTCTACCCCAATATCCAGGAGATTGTTGCGAAACAGCTCCAGAAACCGTTCGGAAGTCTAAGTTGTACGATTGAATGAGAGATTCACAGTATATATATGATTCAGGAAGGCTTACCAAAGGCTGGTTGGCTTCTGCGATTCGATCGCCTGAAGCAAACTTTCGGAATAAGTAGCCAGTTGTGATTCTGGAAGCCGTGATCCACTCAGCAATAGCTTGGACGGCACATAGGTGCCCTTCCATGGGCATGATCCATAGCCAAAAAGGTTTGATATCTGAAACGTTTATGTGAGCATATAGTTAGATCTAGGCCGAGAAATTCGCACCGCCATTTTGATGCGTTTTCCTAAATGGAAGCGTCAGAATTAGACCGTTGGAAAAGAAATGAAGGTCGTGAAGTTGTATCTTCAGGACTTCGTCAGAGCGTAGCATACAGAGAAATGCTATTGTATAAGCAGCATGCAAGCAACGCCTGATGCGTCCGCCAGCCCACTGTGATGACTCACTTGAGCCATCACCACGTCCTCCAGGCCGGTAATCAAGGATAGCCCAATTTTCAGGGCGATGGTTAAAATGATACATTCTTTCCAGAATATGCTGTGGGCCAGCAATAATCAGCGGAGCGGCTGCAGAGGGAAAGATGGTACTGACAGACGTGATAGCGCGGGCACTGACAGCAACCTCGCCTGCCTGAACCTATTGAGCAGCAAGTAGACGCGTCAAGTACATTCTCAAGTATAGCGAGTGATCTTACCTTGCGGCACCGCAGGCTGCACATGTAACTAGACACCTCAACTGACACCGAGGGGTTACCTAACATCTGGCCGCTATGCAACTCTGATTCGTGCCACGGCAGGTTGCCTAGACCCTGCAGATGTCCAAAGGCATATGTCATTGCTGCCCGCATCTTCTGGGCATGGCCGTACGATCCTCTCTCATCGGTAGATGGCTTGTTCGTCCCATCGAGTTTCACAGAGTCACATCTGGTACCGAAGGCATGTAAGAAGCGAAAAAAGAAGCAAAAGGTGTTGACTTACGCATCCATGATCCACGCCACAATAAGGTAAGCTGCTTCTTGGCGGGGCGGACGAGAAAACAGCGACTCACCATCCTGAAGGAGGCCACACTCCTTCAGGAAGGTGTCACAGTTTGAGATTAACCTGCAATTTATCCAGTAAAGGCGCTACATAGATCAACGACATGAAAGCATACCTTTTATATTCAGACTCAGTGCTATCCGATATTCCTTTCGATACGTTGAAGGAACTAAGTCTGACTGCGGCGTGCGCAATCAATCTCTAGATGTGAGATCAACAACACTGCTGGTGAGGCAGTATGTCGGGTCTCGCTGCGCCTAGACCGCTATGCCTGAGACAGGCGCGTTCGACCCTAAAGGGGACTGCTACCACACACAGAACCAGGGATAAAGAGAACTCAAGTAGACAGGGGATGCGCACAAGGATATAGAAAGGCGCGAAGCGCGCGATGAGAAATGCGCAGTAAGCGGAGCGTGGGAAGCGCGCGCTAAGGTAAGCGAAGCGTGGGAAGGCGCGCGCCTATGGTGCGCGTGGGCGCGTGAAGGCGCGCAAGTGATGCGGAAGGCAAGGAGCAGTGTAGGGATTCGTAAGGAGCGTGAAATGACGTGAGTGAAAGCGAGCGCGATGTAAAGCGAGAGCAAAGGCGAAGCGGACAAAAGCAAGGCTTGATTAGGCGATCTAATCTAAGCCAAAACGCGATAACCACAGGGTGCGCGCCCTAATGGTGACTACTACTCTAAAGTAAAACCCAAACGCTAGGGAAATACAGTAAAGGGAAGTAATGAATAGTAGCGCTACCATCAGGCTTTATACTAAGTAAGATCTCATCGGACGCGGAAGGGATAGGGAGAACATGCGCGATAGTATGTAATGACATGTAATAGCGCTGCAGTCCTTGTTACACTCGTGCAGCATGTAGTATGACATACTAGAGGGGTGCTCGGACATGGATCGGTCCTCCTGGATGATAGGCGATAGAGCGCGGGAACGCGCGCTAAGCGCAGGCGCGGGAAGCGCGTAAGCGCGGGAAAGCGTGCGCCTTTGGCGCGCTATACAGGGAAGTGTCATGCAACTCCATAGTGTGAATGATCAAATGACAGCTCGTGTAAATATGGCCTTTTCATGCCCACAGAATTATGATTCCTTACAACGTGTTTTAGAGTCTCTTGAAGAGATGAAAGCCCATCCGTAATGCCGGCGCCGGCACTGCTATTGGCGGGAACTTCAGGTGACCCAGATGTGAGAGTTTCTTGCTCTGCTGCAACATCATCAGCAACGTCGTCCAACTTGAGCGCCGTGTCTGGTGTTGCAAGGGCATTATAAAGCCCAGGATATGTTTCATGGTCAAGTGGCATATGGAATGGGGGTGGCAAGGATGATGGACAAGACCGATATATGAGGCCTTATATTGTTAAGACCCCTATGTAAGAGTGATGTAATCAGTGGGACTGAGACAGAACGAGAGGCAAAGATTATCATACCTAAGTCATTGAAGCGAACACTGGACTGTCTAGGCGCCCAACGGTACCGTCTAAGCGCTCAGTGGGACCGTTTTTTTCTAGTCAATGGCAGTCAGACAGCTTAGAAACTATCGACTTTAGCTGCGAAATATGCTTGCTCACCAGTGGCTTCCTTCGCAGAAAAAAACGTTCCAGTCCGTGTGGCTTGCACCAGTCACACCCCGATACCCACGCGTGATCATAGAATGCATTCCATAGAAACCTAGAGGATCTCCGGTGGGATGCGAAATATATGCTTTGCAGCCGTAAGTGTTACGGTCGATACCATGATCGAAGGCCCTCGCAACTCACATGATACCACCTGCTCCAAGGCAGTGCAAATTCCATATCGGGCACCTTCGGTGCACAAACAGGCCAGAGAATATATAATGAGGTGGGATGTGAAGCACGCTGTTTTATTCCTTACCCATTCCTTACCCAACCTACCCAACCTGCCAACTCTTAGCCTCAACATCCCACTATATCCTTGTCCACCACTCACCTCCTCCAAAATGCCCCTCCCTCGTCTCTCAACCTCTCAGTTAGCGAGCCGAACCTGCGAGATGCCATGCGTCGTAAGTCTCGTCATTTTCGATGCTGTTTCACGATTTAGGCCGCGTTTCCCATCGGTTTCCGGTCCCTTATTTCATTCCAGTTTCGTTCTTGAGTGCTCAATGAAGTGCTCGATGCGATGGAGAAAAAGGATGGAAAGATCGAAAGCTAGAAAGCTCGAGGGGGAGAGACGCAGGGATGGGTTGTTGATCGGATCAATCGGTCACTGGTCATCACGAACGGTCACGTCATGACCGTTCGTGACTGGACCGTTGTTTTTCGAGTTCGTAGGTTTACTTCTTCACCAGATACTAATCAACAAATGGAATGGGTACTTCAAGTGTTAGTCCCTCGGTCAACGGCAGAGCTTTTATTTCTATCGTCTGCCCGCAATCGACTGTCTCATATTTCAATCTGACTTGTCAGGTTCTCGCAAGCCGTTTTTGGTATTTCCATGATGCTCAATCCTCCCATCGGACAAGCCGTATATATAGAATCGTTCGGTTTTTCTGTACTTGCGGTCTGCATCATTCCCATTTACCATTACCTTGGAAAATACACTCGATTCTCAATTTTACCTTTGTGTGCTAAATGAGTAATACGACTCCCTGTTAAAAGTCCAGGAGTTACCTGACATCCACGTGTCCCCTTCAACCTTGTCGGGCTACTGTCGCTGCAGAGTAATCATGACATCCTCTACTTCTTTAGCACGGGCTCTCTCGCCAACCCTGTATAGTTGACCATCTTTCCCAGCGCCCAGCGTGTCGTACCAGCGTCTATCGTACCGAACAGCCCTTGAAAATCTAAAAATACACATGCAGATAGTATGACTTCAACCTCAACCTCTGAACTCCATCCACATTCCCCATATCCCTAATCCTCCTATCGATTCCACCCACCACTCGACCCATCCTCAATTCTCGCTCCTCGCTATTTTACTTCATCGCACGATCATGCCTACTAGCTTAGAAGAACGATATATTAAACTCGAAGGTGAGTCAATCCATATCACCTTCGTATCTCTTTCATGATCCTCACGATCTCCAGTCATCAGTGGAAAGAATCTTAAAGTCCCTTCAGGGCGCATTCCCGCTGGCATCTACGCATCCATCATTGTCGACTCCCGGAGACGCTGGAAACGGCCATCAGTGTCTTATCATCTGATGAATCTGTAGCATGGGGGAATACTGTGATTCTGTAAAGTCCACGGAGACTCTGAGCGATGCGAGAACTGACCTTCGATTTATAGATCATCACATGCCTCGCCTGCATTATCAGTGGAGATCAGGGTGTCCTATGAGACAGGTCGAATGCTAGGCAGTGGAGAGGTCATTGGGAAACTTCAAATGTCCTGGGACGAGCTGCTGGATCATGGATATGAGCTCTTCGGTGTGTAACGTACTTCTCGCTCACATGCATATATTAACGTCTCATAGATCTAACCTTTCCACCCGTCCATAATGTCTGCCCTTCATTCACGCTGAAGGCCGTCGTCGTACATGCCTGCGACGATCAGGACAATACGCTGTCTGACGTGAGTGATGCTGGTTTCTGCTGTTGACTTTTGCTGACGGAACATCAATTGTAGTCCCTCGTAGACAGTGATATTACTCAAGACACAGATGCAGGTCACGCACGACTTGCCGAATACATGACGAGCAGGACGGTCTCCTACCTGAACGATGCTCTGCAGCATTTTCAGTCGGTTCTTGATCAATGTCCTATCGGCCATCCTGATCATGCAGCAGCTCTCACCAACCTCGCGTATTCCCGCCTTGAAGGCTATATTCAAAACCATCTTCAAGACATCGATGCTACAACTTCCCTCTTCCGCGAATCTCTTGCATTGCGTTCGCGGGGTCACCCCGATCATACATTATTAGACAGATGATGAAGAAGCGCGTCACTCCATCCTTCACGACGATCGGACAAGGTCAACCGGGTGCAGGGAAAGGCAAGGCGCTCTTGGCTGTCGACAGCGAGCTCGAGCTTGTGCATAAGCTCGTCCCTGCGACGGCCAAGCGTATCACTATTTCTGGGGATACAGCGACACGAGCAGGTGCACTCCAAGCTTTGGAGGAGAATACCTGGGTGCACCTTGCTTGTCATGGCAAGCAGGACCCTACGCAGCCTTATGATTCTCATTTTGTCATGAAAGATGAACATCTGACACTGCTGGATATCATGGAGAGAGACATCCCGCATGCCGAGTTCGCATTCTTATCCGCCTGTCATACCGCCGTCGGCGATGAGAAGACGCCCGACGAGGTTATTCACCTTGCAGCTGGTCTCCAGTTTTCTGGATTCAAGAGCGTCATTGGCACGCTGTGGGAAGTCAACGATGCTGTCGCAAAACACGTCGTCGAAGCGTTCTACAAGTATATGTTCATGGATTTGAAGGATGGTAAGGGTGTTGTCATGGACTGTTCGAGGGCGGCCTGGGCACTCAACTGTGCTACACATGCTGTGAAGACGAAAGTGCCGCTCGAACAGAGGATGGTTTTCATTCATATCGGTGTGTAGTTCTACGTCGTATTGTTGTCATCTGGTACATATTCACGAACCGCCGATCTGTGATACTCTTTCATCCTGTTGTTTGTAGAGACGAACCTGATATTCTTGCACTCTAGCTACCTCGTTTCATACCCTCTTTCGTGTCTTTGTCAATGAGCTAAAAATTCTTGTATATACTCGACTCGTTTGCAGCCTTGTCTTATGCTTGAGTGTTTTGATAGTACGAGCCCAGTCAACCCGACTCGCGCCGTCCAGACATACAGTTCTTCAAGCTTCAAGCATGGAGCCTTTCAAACAATCGAGCTTTGCGGCTTGACGCTCGCGCGCCAGCTGAGTGAAAACACCCAGCTCAAATTGTTCCGGGACCATTTACGCATCTATCTGCAGTGCACGCTGTCAAGTGGCGTACACGGAAAACCGAAGTGTTTCATCAATTGCTTCGTGATAGTTAGTGAGTGCTTGAGTGTCTGCAGTCAAGAGAAATACAAATCTACATGAGGCATTTGCTGGACACTCAAAGTGATCTCAACAGAAGATTGATACGAAAAGTAAATGGAAGCACACAACCTGCATATACCACGAATATGCTTTTTCAATGTTTTAGTGCATGCCTGCAATAACCATGGGGGTTCTTGAACCTTCACACAAATCTGATTACTCGAAGACTGAGCTGCCAGTGCCTATTCCTTTATAACCGACATGATCATTTTCATTTGTTTCATTTGAGCTATGTTATGCGAGAGGTCGGACCCGGCATTCGCCCTAGTATAGCGGTCATGAAGGTGCAAGTCAAACTCGGTCAAGCCGACATATAGTATACACAAAGAAAGGCAAGCCTACGGTGAACGGTTAGGATATTGTTTTGGCCGTCCTCTAGAATGCTGATGGAACGACAAGTGAGCTCTGCCTTTGAAGTGTTTCAGCAAAGTCCATCATTAGTTAAACACAAAAGACTGATAAACGCACCAAAGTCGCGGCCCTTTGCTTTGCCCGCAACCAATTTCTTCTCGAGCTCTTTGACTTGTTTATTTTATTCAGACTTGGCGCCAGCGCAGACCTAGAGCCAATGCCAAATGAAAAAGAGTCAGAACTGCATCAGAGAGCACTCACAATGTTCTTCAACTTGTCGTGTTTCCCCTGCATGTGGAGAAGGTTCAACGTGCATGTGAGGTCGAAAGGAAAAGGTACAAACCAATTAAGTATGTGTTTCGCTGGGACCTGGTAATAAAACGCGTATCAACTTATCATGCGCTACAAAAAGATGAAAGATGGTATGCAGCAAAACATGCCAGCGGTCAAGCTAGTCTCTGGCGTGCATCGACCATACCATGGCATACTGTCTTAGCTATTTCGCATTTGAGAATACGCGTTGGAGGGCGTACACGAAACTGCAGGATTAGACGAGTGAGTAAGCGAGCGAAAAATACTAATATGAATAGTGCAAACGCGAAGGAAATCTTGAGTGCATTTGGGCGAAGATGTGGTTGTCTGGTAGGAACAGGAAGAGATTTACACAGGCTTGCAATAAGACGGGCATGATGCCCCAACTCGCAGAGCACGTCAAAGACAGAGGTAAAACTATTGATGGACTCCCTCCCACCAGGCATGTGACTGGAGCGTATGACAATAATGATACAAGGCAGCATGCAAGATGCGTGGTTTGATTGATGTGGGGGTGTGGTGATATGATAGATAATTTTGGTACGATGACACAGACTGGAACAAGGTGGCGAGAGGGTTTTTGGAGGGCGTGCATTGAATACGTGTTATTGGGCGGTCGGGGTCGGATGTTAATTGTTATTGGTGCTTCGAGCGAGTTCCCGATGACAAGGATCATGTGCTCATCGGTCTCCTTCTCTTCCGAGTCCCGAGTCAATATGGTGCTTGTAGCCCCCGTTCTGATTTCAATCGTCGAGCTGAAGTACTCAAAACAGGACCGTGAATCGCTGGAGATCTTCATGAGGTGAATGAATGCTTTATGGTTTGGCGTGATTCATGTGTCGGATGATGAATCTCGGATGGGCTGACTGTGAGTGGTGTTTCGAGTTGGCTTTGATGGACGGTCACATGGATATACCTGTGGGGTGCGAAGGGACTTGTAACTGTTTCGGATTCAAATATCAATATACAGATAGCAAGATCATATGATCAAGTAGCCCACCTAAATCGGCCCTCTAAGTTGTCGATGTTGAAACAAAGAGATGTCTAATCACAAGCAATGCAGGTCGAGGATGAGCTGAGTAGAAGGGACCATGTGGAAGGGTTGCAGACCTATCAGCTTATAAATGCACTAGGCGAGGAGATCAAATGTGTGGATTCCTCATACATGCAAAAGGTATGGATGAGGATGAAAGAATCAATGGGGATGGACCACCTTCCGAGTCGGGATGTCAATTCTTGATGAGGCCACGGAGGTGTTTTAGTATCAATTCACTTTTCAAATATACACATGAACGTATATGCATATACGTATACATTTGCAAAGTAGATTGTATGGGAAGGCCCTGAAGCTTGAAGAGGGGGAATATATCTGAGTGGCTATGCTTCTTTGTTTGCAGCTCATTGCTCATTCTGCAGCTGGCACACTTTTCGCTTCTATCATCCGCTGCTACATTCATTACTTGACATGTTCTCACAGACAAGTCGTATATGTAGAATCATTCGGCTTTTCTGTACCTGCGGTCCGCATCGTTTCCACTTCTCCTTACCTGAAAATACACTCGATTTTCAAATTTGCCCTTGTGTGCTAAACGAGTAACTTAATACAACTCCCCGATAAAAGTCCAAGATCACCAACCATTACCTGACACCTTGAGACCTGCGTGTCCCCTTCAACCTTTCCGGGCTACTGTCGCCGCAGACTAATCATGTCATTCTCTAATTCTTTAGTGCAGGTCCTCCCGCTAACACTAGCCGGCTATCTTTCTTAGCACTCAGTGTATCATACCCAGCGTCTATTGTACCAAACAGCCCTTGACAATATGGAAATACACGTGCAGTATCACCTGAACCCTCAACCTCTCCCCTTCTCCCTTTCGGCTGAACTCCATCCACATTCCACACATCCCTACCCTCGTCTTTCCCTCCTATTCATTCCGCTCGCTGCTCAGTCCATCCTCGATCCTCATCATTTTACTTCATCGCACCATCATGCCTGGTAGCTTAGAAGAACGATATATTAGACTTGAAGGTGAGCCAGATCACCTTCGTATCTCTTTCATGTTCGTCACGATCTATCTGCAGTTATGAGTGGAAGGAATCTTCAAGTCCCCTCCGGGCGCATGCCCGCTGGCGTCTACGTATCCATCATTGTCGACTCCTGGGGATGCTGGAAATCGGCCATTAGTGTCTTATCATCTGATAAATCTGTTGTGTGGGGGAATACTGTGACTCTGTAATGTCCGCAGAGACTCTGATGGGACACGAGAACTGATCTTCGGTTTGTAGACCATCACATACCTCACCTGCATTATCAGTGGAGATCAGGGCGTCCTATGAGGCAGGTCGAATGCTAGGCAATGGAGAGGTCATCGGGAAACTTCAGATATCGTGGGATGAGTTACTTGATCATGGAGATGAGCCATTCGGTGAGCAACTTACTTCTCATTCACCCGCATATACTAACATCTCATAGATGTATCCTTTCCACCTGTCCGTAATGTCTGCCCTTCCCTCACGCTGAGGGCCGCCGCTGTACATGCTTGCGACGATCAGGACAACACGCTGTCAGACGTGAGTGACGCTGACTTCTGCTGTTGACTTTTTCTGACGGAACACCAACTGTAGTCCCTCGTAGATAGTGTTATTACTCGAGACACAGATGCGGGTCACGCACGACTTGCCGGATACATGAGGAGCAGGATGGTCTCCCACCTGAGCGATGCTATGCAGCATTTTCAATCAGTTCTTGACCAATGTCCTGTCGGTCATCCTGATCACGCAGCAGCTCTCACCAACCTCGCGTATGCCCGCCTTGCAGGCTATATTCAAAACCATCTTCAAGACATCAATACCACCATTTCCCTCTTCCATGAATCACTTGCACTGCGTCCACAGGGTCACCCCGATCACGTATCATCCCTCTATAATCTGATTACAGCATTGAACTGGCGCCACATAAAGGAGTCTACCGCGGTCTACATTCACGAATCCGCGCAGCTGTGCTGCAAGCTACTGCCCCTCTGTCCAGAGGGCACATACCTTCGTAGCATCGCCGTAAACGGTGCGGTCGGTTACGTGATCAACAATCTTCCAATCGACGCATCTGATGAAGGCATCCACCTTCGACGAAACATTCTCGAGCTCTGTCCTGTGGGCTACCAACTCCGTCCTAGAGCCCTTGGCCGACTTGCAGAGGCATTAAGAACCCGCTTCAAAAAGTGTGGAAACATTGATGATATCGACGAGACTATACAGCTTAGTCGTGAAGCCATTTTCCTGTGCCCCAAGGGATATTCTGACCGCGGTGGCTTCCTGAACAAATTGGCCCTCTCACTTGAGAACCGCTTTTATAACCAAGGCAAACCTAATGACCTTGATGAGGCCATTACTTTGTACGAAGAATCGCTGCACTTGTGGCCTGTTGGACATGACTCTCGTAATATCGCATTAGACAACCTAGGAGGTGCCCTCGTCGCCCGTTTCAACAAACGTGGTGACATTGATGACATCACCAGAGCTATCAGCCTGGGTCGCGAGGCACTGACGTTGTGCTCACCTGGGCATCCAGGTCATGACAACATACTTCACAACCTTGCTCAGGCGCTCAAAACCAGATATAATAAATCGTATGTCAGCGAAGATCTTAACGAGGCCATTGGTCTGTATCGTGAATCCCATCTGTTAACGCGGCTTGACCATCCAGAGCGCCATGTAATTCTTTACAGTTTGAGTGCGGCGCTCTGCTCTCGTTTCATGCACACTCGGAAGAATGGAGATGTCGAGGAGGCCATTCAACTCTGCCAAGAAGCACTGGCGTCTCTGCCTTCATTGCACCCAGATAGATCCGTTGTTTATGCATGGCTACAGAGGGCTTATCTGTCTCGTTACCGCATACAACACAACCCCGCCGATTTGTCATCCGCAATGGAACACTTCAGACTGTCGTCGATACACCCTACCGAAGGTTTCCCTCAGCGTATCAGGGTGGCTATTGACTGGGCTCGCCAAGCAGAAATATATCAACATGAATCTGCCCTTGAAGCATACCAAATGTGCTTTGAGCTTTTTGACAGCCATGTGATGTCACTATCGTCGATTTTCTCACGGCGCGAGGCTGCAACTGCTTTTCATGGCGCACAATCACTTCCTGTAGATGCCGCCTCTTGCGCCACGCGTCGTGACAATCTACGACAGGCAGTTGAACTTTTGGAGCAGGGCCGTGGCCAGCAGTGGTCGCTGGCGTCTCGACTCAGGACTCCGCTGGAAGACCTGTGGTCTGCAAATCCGCAACTAGCTCAAAGGCTCTCAGAGCTCAGCAAGCACCTATCTCATGCTCAAGGTTCTACAGGCAGCACAGATCCAGCTGCAGCTGATCGGGCAGCAACAGAATATAGGAGACTTACAGGGCAATGGAAAGCTGCGGTAGCTGAGATACGTAATCTTCGGGCATTCTCGCGTTTCCTGCTCCCACCTTCCTATGAAGACTTGCAAGCAGCAGCACGCCAGGGCCCTGTCATAATCCTCATCGCCAGTCAATACTCGTGCAGCGCCATCATCGTTCCGACATCAGGAGACCCCCATAATGTTCCCTTGCCGTCTGTCTCTCTCACAGAACTGAATAATCTGAAAGATCGCTTCGCAAGGGCAATACGACACGCGTCTGTCATGGGCCCAAAAGTACCGCGCAACGATCTAATAGTGCTCTTGCGGACAGTATGGAACGAGATCATGCTACCCATCGTCAACGTACTCGAGAACGTCCTCAAACTAAATCACCGCTCTCGAATCTGGCTGTGTCCAACTGCAGCTTTCACGTCTATTCCTCTCCATGCAGCTCACCCGTTTCAGACAAATGCAGATGGCTCTAAGGAGCCATGCCTGGAGGACCTCTACATCTGTTCCTACGCACCGACACTTTCGGCTCTGGTCAGATCTAGACAGATGATGAAGAAGCGCGTCACTCCATCCTTCGCGACAATCGGGCAAGGTCAGCCGGGTGCAGGGAAGGGCAAGGCGCTCTTAGCTGTCGACAGCGAGCTCGAGCTTGTGCATAAGCTCGTCCCTGCGGCGGCCAAGCGTATCACCATTTCTGGGGATACAGCGACACGAGCAGGTGCGCTCCAAGCTTTGGAGGAGAACACCTGGGTGCACCTTGCTTGTCATGGCAAGCAGGATCCTACCCAGCCTTACGATTCTCATTTCGTCATGAGGGATGAACATCTGACCCTGCTCGATATTATGGAGAAAGATACTCCGCACGCCGAATTCGCGTTCTTATCTGCCTGTCATACCGCCGTTGGGGATGAGGAAACTCCTGACGAGGTCATTCACCTCGCAGCTGGTCTCCAGTTTTCAGGGTTCAAGAGCGTCATTGGGACGCTGTGGGAGGTCAACGATGCTGTCGCAAAACACGTCGTCGAAGCGTTCTACAGGTATATGTTCATGGATTTGAAGGATGGTAAAGGTGTTGTCATGGACTGTTCGAGGGCGGCTTGGGCACTCAACTGTGCTACACATGCTGTGAAGACGAAAGTGCCGCTGGAGCAGAGGATGGTTTTCATTCATATCGGTGTGTAGTTCTACGTCGTATTGCTGTCGTCTGGTACATATTCACAAGTTGTTATCTGCGATTATCTTTCACCCTGTTTTCAAAAATGATCTCGATATTCTCATACTCCAGCTATCTCGTTTTCGTGTCTTTGTCGATTAGAATGTTTTCACCACAAATTCTTGTATACTACTGAGTACGACTTGTTTGCGGCCCTGTCTTCTGCTCGAGTACTTTGATAGTACAAGCCCAGCCAACCCGACTTGCGCCTTCCAGCCATACCATTCTTCAAGCAAGAGACCTCGACTAACAACCGTCGATGTAATTAACGTCCAGTGAGAAGCTGTGGTCATACAACTCATCTGTGCAAACATGCTCACTCGCGGTGAAGTCGGTTGCTTCGTTAATCCCGGATGGCTGCTTTAACTTGCGACCCACCTATGCACTACTTAACCTCCGCTTCGGCATTAGTGCTGATCTGTCAATGGGGTGAGGGTTCTCATACTTGAATATTCCCGTCAGTCATCCATTTGATCTCATTTACTTTCAAACATCTGAGCTTTCGGCTTGACGCTCGCGCCAGCTGAGCAAACCAAATCTAGCTCAAAGAAATTGTTCCGGGATGGCTTACCTTCGGGCACCTCGATACACAAATGGATACTTCTGGCTCTTTCGACCGTCCGTCTAAAGCTTATTCTCCAGTTGTCGCCAACCATTGTACCCTCAAGAAGATCGCAAAAGAAAGATTACATATTCACAGCTACACTGAAAAATTCAACAACATCAATGCAACTGCATCCGTTACTAAAGCGTAAGGCTATAATCATATTCAGTCTGCGCACTCTGTGCGATCCAAAGCACAACCGCAGACAGCATCAAAGCCACGTTCTGTGAGACGTTGGCATAGCCATAGTATGTGTACTGTTCAGGGTAATCCATCATGACATATTTCAGCACAAGAAGAGACTAGACGGAACATTGAATATCCAATAGCGTCAAAACAAAAAAAAAAACATCAAGACTCACCACGCTCCCCGCCAATCCACCAGCCATAAAAGCAAACCCAATAAACAAGAAAAGACGTGCCCTCCACACAGCCGTAGAATCTCCATAATCATCCCCTCTAATCCTATCCTTGTCGATCAAGTTGATGATGAGCATGCCAAGAAGCGAGCAGATGCCCGGCACCCAATCAACGAACTGTACATGCACAGGCGGCGGGATTTGGGGGTCGTCGTAAGGCGGATTAGCATGTGCAGACAAGATGACAGCATCAAGGAAAGTCCAGTTTGCAAGTGCGAACTGCGGAAAGGGCATGTGGTTAGCATCAGGGTAGTCGGTGGAAGAAGCGCACGGACCAAAGCGCCTGCGAGGTAGATTCCAATGGTCCGGCGATGTTTTCCGAAGTTGAGGTTGAGATCTGGAATTGGATTTAAACAGACCCTACGAGGGTCGTAGTTTGAGCGAGGGAGCGACATGGGTGGTTGAGACAAGCTTACAGTTACTTACTCTTTTGCTGTGCTGGTAGAGCCCGATCCTGCCACTCCTTACCAACCTCGCTCTCTCCCGTGTAGACGTTGAACGACACGTTTAATCGTTCGTATTCCTCTGTGTACTTTTTGACGCTCATCTCCCGCCATACTCGCCAGTTCACAAGTGCCGTTTCGTCGCCGTCCTCCATCCGCTTGAACCATTTCGCAGCTTCTATTTTAACGTTGGGATCTGAATCGGCATCTTTGGAGACTTTAACGTAGACGTCATAGAGGTGCTTGATTGCATCTTTTTCAAGCTCCTCTTGTGAACCGTACTTTTCGAATCCGGTGGTGATCATGCCGAACTAACGGAATCAGATTAACTCTCAGAAATGATAAAATGCAAAAAATTACTCACTTGAATGCCCCAGTCGCCCAGGTAATTGAAAGAGATGACTTCCCATCCGCATGCTTTATAAAAGTTGTCTAAAAATGCGCCTATGATGGTGCTTCGAAGATGTCCAACATGGAATGATTTAGCAATATTGGGGAACGAGTACTCGATGACAAGTTTCTTGCCGGCACCAGAGGTGTTTGTACCGTATGACGGCTTGCGTGTGGGGCTGTCATAGGTGAGGGTATGTATTTGGTTAAGGACTTCGCTGATGAGGGAAGAGGTGTTGAGTTGGAAATGCAGGAATTGTTTGTCGTGAGTAATTGAGGAGACGAAGTCATCAGGTTGGAACTGGCAGGAAACAATATCAGAAGCTATGCTTGCAACGCGAGGGGATAATATCGAGCAGTCAAGACATACAGCTTGCATGAAAAACAAGCCGACGTAGAGTAGTCAAAGAGATCGATCAACTCACATCAGTTATAACTTTCTTTGCTAGCTCGTCAGGCTTGCCCGGTAGCCTGAACCGGGGAAGAGCAACTGTGAAATCGACGCCCTTCTTTCCATAATCAACACCAGTATAAGCCTGCTCGAGGGTAAGTGGCGGCAGCGCATCTGATACACGTTTTGCAATAGCAATGCGGAACGCATCTAAAATGCAGGACGATGGGTCCGTGCCTAGAACAGAAGGTAAAGATGGCAGTGATGAAACCATGGTTGCAAGAGGTCTCACGTAGGAGTATTTTACAAGAGTCCTGGGGAGGATAGTGGTGATATGGGTGAATCTGATGAGGAACGCCACGGCTATTAATTTACCACTCGTGCTTAAAGTTTTGAAGGATCGATTAGATTACTCGCGATGGAATTGAAAGAAACCAATTGTCACGTGATTCACTCGCGTACGCGTCTATTCAATTTCACGGTCAGGTGGTGTATACTAGGGTTTGCTTCGATAGCTAGCGAGCGTCAGTAAAGAGGAGCATCTGCTTGGATCAGAGATACTCAAGGCCATCTTCATAGAAGATTGACACGACAAGTTAGTTTTATCGCCTCGTATTACCACTGGCAACAGAGGGCACGTGACCTCACTCAGCAGTCCTTGTTCGTCGGACGAAGGCTAGCACTTATCCCCCTCCGTCAATCTGTTGTTTGCCTGACTTAATACAATATCGAGTCTGATTATCGCACGACTAAGGTTACTGTCGCGACTCCCGAATTTCCTGATGGCGGCCTAACTGTAGTAACTAAACGGTGCTATTGTCCAAACACACCTTGACAACACGGAAATACAAATGCAGCATAACCTAAACCCTCAAACACTCCTCTTCTCCCTCTCCACCGAATTCCATCCACAGTCCCCATATCCCTACCATTCGTCTTCTCCTCCCATTCATTCCGACTCGGCTCAGCCTCGATTCTCGTCCTTTGCTTCATCGTATCATCATGCCTAGTAGCTCACAAAGCCGATATATCAGACTTGAAGGTAAGTCACTCCACATCACCTTCGTATCCGTTATGATCCTCACGCTCTATCTACAGTTATCAGCGGAAAAAATCTGCAAGTCCCCTCCTGGCGTTTTCCCGCTGGCATCTACGTATCCATCAATGTCGACTCCCGGAGATGCTGGAAATCGGCCACCTGTGTCTTATCATCTGATGAATCGGTAACGTGGGGGAATACTGTGACCTTGTAAAGTCCTTCGTAACTTCCGGACGCAAGTCAAGAACTGATTATTTGTTTGTAGATCATCAGAGGCGTCAGCTACATTATCAGTGGAGATCAGGGCATCCTATGAACTTGGTCGAATGCTAGGTAGGGGAGAGGTCATTGGGGAACTTCAAATGTCGTGGGATGAGCTACTCAATCATGGAGATGAGCCATTTGGTAAGCAACTTACTTCTCATATACATACATCTACTAAGCATCTCATAGATCTATCCTTCCCACCCATTCGTGATGTCTGCCCTTCCCTCACGCTGAGGGCTGCCATTCTACATGATTGCGACGATCAGGACAGCGCAATGTCTGATGTGAGTGACGCTGGTTTCTGGTTTCTGGTTTTACTGACGGAATGCCAACCGTAGTCCCTCGAAGACTGCGAGATTACTCGAGATACAGATGCGGGCCACGCACAATTTGCCGAATACATGACAAGCGAGGAAGTCTCTCACTTGAACGATGCTGTGCAGCATTTTCAGTTGGTTCTTGACCAGTGTCCTGTTGGCCATCCTGATCATGCAGCAGCTCTCACCAACCTCGCGTATGCTCGCCTTGCAGGCTATATTCAAAACCATCTTCAAGACATCAATACCACCACTTCCCTCTTCCATGAATCACTTGCACTGCGTCCACAGGGTCACCCCGATCACGCATCATCCCTCTATAATCTCATTAGAGCATTGATCTGGCGCTACAACAAGGAGTCTACCACCGTCTACATTCACGAATCCGCGCAGCTGTGCTGCAAGCTACTGCCCCTCTGTCCAGAGGGCACCTACCTTCGTGACATTAGGGTAGACAGTGTGGTTGATTATGTGATCACCAATCTTCCAGTCGACGGATCCGATGCAGGCATTCACCTCCGGCGAATCATGCTCGAGATATGTCCTGTGGGCCAACAACACCGTCAAAAAGCACTTGATAAACTTTCATGGTCTCTCGTCGTCCGCTTTAAACAACGCGGCAACGTTGATGACATAGACGAGAGTATTCACCTTCGTCGTGAAGCAGTTTCTCTGTGCCCTGAGGTACATTCTCACTACGATAGCTATTTGAACAACTTAGCCCTTTCACTCTTGACCCGCTTCGATCACCAAGGCAAACCTAATGACCTCGATGAGGCTATCTCTTTGTACGAAGAAGCGCTGCACCTGTGCCCAGTTGGGAAGGAATCTCGTGATGTATCATTGGACAACCTTGGGGGAGCCCTCGTCACCCGTTTCAATAAATATGGCGACATTGATGACATCACTGGAGCTATCAGCCTCCATCGCGAGGCGCTGAAATTACACCCACCTGGACACCCACGTCGTGGCGCCACGCTTAACAAGCTTGCACTCGCCCTCAAAAACAGATATGACCTGTTGCATGTCAGCAAGGATATTTACGAGGCCATTGATCATTATCGTGAATGCCTTCGGTTAGTGCAGCATGACCATCCAGGGCACCATGTAGCTCTTTTCAGTTTGAGCTCGGCGCTCTGCTCTCGGTTCACCCACACCCTGAAGAATGAAGATGTCGAGGAGGCCATTGATCTTTGCCAAAAATCACTGGCTATTTTGCCTTCACTGCACCCAGAGAGGTACTATAGCTACCTATGGCTGACGAATGCCTATCTGCCTCGTTACCAGATACAGCACAACCCTGCTGATTTATCACTCGCCGTAGAGAACTTCAGACTGGCATCGGGACACCCTACTCAAGGTTTTCCGCATCGTATTCAAACTGCTTTGCATTGGGTTACTGCGGCCGAGAGTCATCAACATGACTCTGCGCTCGAAGCATACCAAGTATGCCTGGAGCTTTTCGATAGCCACGCAATGACACGATCTTCGATTACCTCACGGCGCGAGGCTGCAACTGCTTTTCATAGTGCACACTCACTGCCAGTGGATGCAGCCTCATGTGCCATACGTCGTGGCAGTCTACGACGAGCAGTCGAGCTCATGGAACAGGGCCGTGGCCAGCAGTGGTCGCTGGCCTCTCGACTCAAGACTCCAGTTGAAGACCTCGAGTCAACAAATTCGAAACTGGCGCACAATTATCTGGAGCTGAGCAAGCGCGTTTCCAATGCTGCACAGAGTTCTGCAACGGTCACCGACAGAGCCGCTGCTGATCGGGCAGCAACTGAGTATAGGAGACTCACAAGGCAATGGGAAGCTGTGGTAGCTGAGATACGTGATATTCGGGCGTTCTCGCGGTTCCTGCTCCCACCTTTGTACGAAGACCTGCAAACAGCAGCGCGCCAGGGCCCGGTCATCATACTCATTGCTAGCCAATACTCGTGCAGTGCCATCATTATCCCGACGTCAGGAGAACCCCATCATGTTCCCCTGTCATCTGTCACCCTCGCAGATCTGAAAACTCTGAAGAATCGCTTCACTAGGGCAATACGACACGCATCTCGAATGAACCCAAGGGAGTCGAGGACAGATCTAATAGTACTCTTGCGGACAATATGGGACGAGATCATGCTACCCATCGTTAAGGTACTCGAGTACGTCCTTGAACTAAAGCACCGCTCTCGAATCTGGTTGTGTCCGACTGCAGCCTTCACGTCTATTCCTCTCCATGCAGCTAACCCTTGTCAAACAAAGGCGGATCGCTCTGGGAAGGAGCCATGCCTAGAGGATCTCTACATCTGCTCTTACACACCCACACTTTCGGCTCTGGTCAGGTCTAGACAGATGATGAAGAAGCGTGTCCCTCCGTCCTTTGTGGCGATTGGGCAAGGTCAACCGGGTGCAGGGAAAGGCAAGGCACTCTTGACTGTCGACAGCGAGCTCGAGCTTGTCCATAAGCTTGTCCCTGTTACGGCCAATCGTACCACTATTTCTGGTGACGCAGCCACGCGAACAGGTGCACTCGAAGCATTGGAAAAGAACACCTGGGTGCACCTTGCATGTCACGGCAAGCAGGACCCTACACAGCCTTACAATTCGCATTTCGTCATGAGAGATGAACATCTGACCCTGCTAGATATAATGGAAAAAGATATTCCGCATGCCGAGTTCGCATTCTTATCAGCGTGTCATACCGCCGTTGGCGATGAGAAGACACCGGACGAAGTCATTCACCTCGCAGCTGGTCTCCAGTTTTCGGGATTCAAGAGCGTTATTGGCACGCTGTGGGAGGTCGACGATGGTGTTGCAAAACACATCGTCGAAGCTTTCTACAAATATATGTTCATGGATTTGAAGGATGGTGCCGGTGTTGTCATGGACTGTTCAAAGGCGGCCTGGGCACTCAACTGTGCTACACACGCCGTGAAGACGAAAGTGCCGCTCGAGCAACGGATCGTTTTTATTCATATCGGTGTGTAGTTCCTGTATTGCTTTCTGGTACGGGTTCACGGGTTTTTTTTTTGCATTCTTTTTTATTCACGTTGTACTTCGAATTGTAGGAATTATGTAATTGACCTGTTATGCGTCTGTCACATAATTTTGTGCCCTAATTATCTTTTTTTCACGTTTTGCTTTCGCTGTGTTTTGTCTACTCTAGAGGTTTCAGCAAAGTCATTCATTGCTATCACTGCATGTCCACACCTCCAATAACTCTGTCGCAATCCCACTGGATGATTCAGCTCGATTCTTAGTGAGGCGCAGCAGCGATAAGCATGCTGATGATGATGACAGAGTTAATGACATGCTTATAAATAGACAAGGCAGAAATCGGGGTAAGGCGGATCTTGTTAGACATCTAAATTTAGCAGAGGTAGCAATTGTTGATCATGCGCACCAGAGGAAGAATATCCCAACATCTCATTGTTTGGCTTGGTGTCAATGAAAGGCTCCTTTGCATGGATCGACGTGGAGCCTTTACATCGACACTATGTCACGTCTGCACACATAGTTGTTTGATAAGCTGATTTGTTGAGAGCGGGGAACTCGACAGTATGTTGTAAGAGCGTCAGAAAATCATCAAGACTCACCACGTTCCCCGCCAATCCACCAGCCATAAAAGCAAATCCAATAAACAAGAAAAGGAGTGCCCTCCACACAGCTGTAGAATCTCCATAATCATCCCCTCTAATCCTATCCTTGTCGATCAAGTTGATGATGAGCATGCCAAGAAGCGAGCAGATGCCCGGCACCCAATCAACGAACTGTACATGCACAGGAGGCGGGATTTGGGGGTCCTCATAAGGCGGGTGGGCATGTGCAGACAAGATGGCAGCATCAAGGAAAGTCCAGTTTGCAAGTGCAAACTGCGGAAGGGCGTGCGGTTAGCATTAGGGCAGTCGGTAGAAGAAGCGCACAGACCAGAGCGCCTGGAGGTAAATGCCGATAGTCCGGCGATGCTCTTTCTTATGATGTTATAGGTGCACATTTATTATTGCGCGTTGCGCGTTGCGCGTTTTATTGACCCGGGGGCTCCCGCAGTTTGCTCCGAGTTTTGCCAATGCTTGCGCGGTCTGCGCGCCGTTTAGTCTTATAAGATCTTGCACGTTTGAGCTGCACCTTTCAACTAAAAATTGAGCTTATGGGACACAACAAGGCGAGTAGTGGGTGCACTATATGTTGGCTGTTAAAGAAGACTCCCAATTTCGAGGGTACTATTGTCCTTGTCATATGTACTAGATGGTCATCGACGCCCGAATCATTCAATTCGAAGAGTATATGTAAGTATCATAATGAAGAAGACAAGAAACTGAAATTAGCACGACTGATCATTCAAAGAAGTAAGCAAAATCATTATAGAACATCGTATGATAGCGCTTGTCAAAGTATCAAATGAGGTAGTCAACAGGCTTGACTATGGCGTAACACCTGCACATTTATTATTTGCGCGGTGCGCGTTTCCCACCCCCAATTTTCTTAATCAAATCTGCGCGTTGTCTTTGTATCAGCTGATTGTTTGTACAGATAGCAGGCCAAGTCACTACATCACGCTCAGGGATGGTATCTACAAGCACAACAGACGGGTAAGTCTGTTTCCCACCATCTTATCATATCCTCCTCACTTCGTTTTCAGTTAGCAGGCCAAGTCACTACATCATTATGCTTAGGGACGATATCTACAAGCACAACACAGGTGAGTAAGTCTGTCTCCCACCACCTCATCATATATCCTCCTCACTTCATTTTCAGCTAGCAGGCCAGGTCACTACATCATGCTCAGGGACGATATCTACAAGCACAACACAGGTGAGTAAGTCCGTCTCCCACCACCTTGTCATATATCCTCACTTCGTTTTCAGCTAGCAGGCCAGGTCACTACATCATGCTCGGGGACGATATCTACAAGCACAACACAGGTGAGTAAGTCCATCTCCCACCACCTTGCCATATTAGCTCTCACCTCGTTTTCAGCTAGCAGGCCAGGTCACTACATTACGCTCAGGGACGATATCTACAAGCACAACAGAGATGAGTAAGTCCATCTCCCACCGCCTTGTCATATCCTTCTCACCTCGTTTCACCTGCAGGAGCTTGCATTCCGTCTCTATTCCGGCTCCTGTTTATCGTGAGTGATGGTTAGATATTATACAGTGTATACATCTGACGCACTCTTTTTATCTTCTCACCCAAAGATGCTGATGTGAGTGGGCTCCCCAAACTTCCTCGTCTCCATCTGTTGCTGCCTGTAGTTCTCGTAGTGCAACCCCTTCGTCTCCATCTGTTGCTGCCTGTAGTTCTCGTAGTGCAACTCCTTCGTCTCTATCTGTTGCTGCCTGTAGTTCTTGTAGTGCAACTCCCTCGTCTCCGTCTGTTGCTGCCTGTAGTTCTTGTAGTGCAATTCCTTCATCATTGAGATGAGGTCAAGCATGTGCATACAGATAAGTAGAGAGCGCAACTTGCTGAAATATTGTCATTATTTTCATGGTGCTGAGGCTGGCGCATGTATGCCTCATGTTGGTCATCGATGAAGTTGACGATTGGCAGGAATCGCAGTTGTTGACATAGTCACCAAATCTGTGGGTGTCTATGACAGTAAGTTTGACCTTGAACCGCTTTTCCTCAAGCTCTCAACCTTGATGATTTCAACTTCTGTGAACCAGTGCTCAGTAAGCCAAAGCGACAACACATCTGCATCCAATGAGTGTCTGCAAAGTAGTAACGAGTGAATCATGTATCTGACTGCAGGATATCATTAGTAGGTGAGGGCATTATGAGGGTGTGAGTTGAATGTAGCAATACAGAATGAGATGATGAGGATACTAGTATGTACTGCGATGCACAAAGAACAAAAACTACGAAATTAATGCACCTGTCGTTTAAAAAACAGACCTGGTCACTGCGAGATAGCCTATGCCAACTCTCAAATTACTCGGAGGTCGGTAAAATTCAGCATGGAGTAGCGGGAGTCCCAAGGATTGATGTATTCTGCAAAAGGGTCGTCGTCCTGTATCTTGTCGCGCCACAGAACATCTGCTTCGCTGATTGACACAAAGTCTGGTGGAGCGGATATCTTGTTTGCTACTTTGAGGGTAGCTGGCACTCGACTAGTCATAGTACGAAACGATACTGTTTCTGTAATAACAGTAGTGCAGATATTCATCAACAAGTAGTATAAATGAATGGAATGGTAAACTCACGATAACTATTGGATTGAGCACTGGGCTGGGTCGACGGAGGTGGTTCGAGTTCAGAGCTTGTAGATCCAGGGTTCATTGAAAATAAGGGAATGGCAGTGTCGCTTGCAGGTTCTAGAACAACAAATAAAATAAGCTCAGTTGTTGCAATATGTGAGAGACGAACCCTTTTGAGTTTCTTCTGGACCGCTTTCCTAATAGCTTCTGATGGTGATGGGGAAAGCAGAGTGTGACTGCGCTTTGCTATTGAAATGGATGAGTACATCATACTATAATTTGAATCATAAATAGTACTCACCGTTCTGGCTTCTCACTGGTGTCCTAGCAGGTGCCGCTTTTGCCTTCCCTTTGCCTTTTGGGTCCTTAACGTCGGAATCCGAGGACATGTCAAGTTCCATCAACGAACTTGCAAGATCATTGTCCGACTTGATGCTAACCGAATCATCTGTGTCGGACAAAAGGATGTCGTTACAATCATCACGTTCGGAATCCGATCCAGCTATGACAGGTTGAGTGTTCCAAGACTCGTAAATGCTATCAGGAATCCGATTCCTTGTGACTAGTGCCAGTAGTATTTTGTGAGTACAATGTGAACAAAGCAAAAAAAATAAACAACGCACCAAACCAAAGATGACAATCGTTAACACTCGCTTTGTCCCGGCCTTTGTGTTTTGCAAGATCACTCCCAGCTGGAAACCTGATATCGACGACTGTTAGTGTTTGTCCGCACTTATTGAGGAGCCGCCAAATTGGCTTCTCTTCGTGTGATGTAGCTGATTGTCGCTTCTCGAGTTGAAGATCGAGGTAATCAAAGACTTTGGGAAACCAACTTCGTAACTGACTGGTGACCTTGCAATATGTCCAACCACTTTCGATGACGAACTGCTGTTCAAGGTAACAGCCGCGGTTTTTCATAGCCTGGATCTCGTTTTGACCGTTCTTGCTCGGGACTTTGGATACTCTAATAAGACCGTTTCTCTGTCAAAAACTGAGTTAGCGAGTTAACTTGTCTCTCAAGGGCTCTTGACTGACATCAACACCACAAGTCAACATGGCCACTGATGCAACACGAAATGCATTCCCCGACATTGAGATACTAGAAGACGTGTTCCTACGTGCTTGGCTTCCGACCATTTGTGAGCTGGTGATCTCCTTACGATCCTGATTTTAATGTGAATTTATTTTCATACACTACTAGGACAATGCTTACCTTTCGCAAGCCTGCCGACAGTGCTGGGCCCTTGGCCAGCTTGTGATAACCAGCAAGCCGAGTTAATGACAGAGTCGATAATGCTTCCTCTCGAGCACTGGTGAGCGGCACTAGGCTTCCTTGCTTGCCTGTAGTGGCAAGCTTCAGATTGTCATTGACGGGTTTACCACTAGTGATTCGAGCAAAAATATCCTTGACAGCGACTGCAGAATTTGGACAAGGTTGCTCATCGGCATCCTCTTGCACTTCCAGTACCAGTTCACGACTCGTCGAAGCTTTGCGGGGGTGCTTGCTGCGACCATGGCCACACTCCACGCAATGTCCTTCATCCTGTGTGCGAGGGAAAAACTCCTCGCAGTCACAGATTTGACTGTCTGACTTGAGGCCTCTGCAGAAGAGTTCTTGATTCAAGTTGTTGCCTTTGGGATCCATGGCTCGGGAGTCGGAGGGCACTGGCGAAAGGGAATGCAGAGATGACTTGAAGCAGTAGACTCAGATGTGCAAATGACCGGAAGCAGAGTAATTATGTAGATAGCCTAGTAGTTTATATACAGCTAACAATGATATGTTATTTTACATTGATGCGTGTACTCATTAGTCACTACTGGCAGTTAAAAAATATGACAAAACTAATAATGCTTGACACCATAATTTTGCTCGATTAAACCAGATTGGTTCAGCAAGTGAAACATGGAGTTCTTTTGATCCTCGTCGACCAAATGTAATAGTCTCAAATGCTGGATATTCATCTCTGTCCCACTCATCTAGCGTTAGTCGGCAATTGTTTGGCATGATATCCTCGGCTATAACTTCATCAAGGGTGGCAGAAAACTGCTGTTGTGTTGCGTCATCAACAAAAGGGTTCTGTTGTGATGGCACACCAATGGCCTCGTGACGGATCTGGTGTCTTTGCTGATTGTTGATGGCCTGTACCATAGTATTCGGATCTTCATCGTCGCTACAGTGACTTGCAAAACTGTTACAATGTTTGGTACTTTTTCAGTGTATAAATTATGGCGCCTGTATGCGTGGGAATCACACTTTATGTTGGTGAGAGATATTGGAGAGCCAGCCCCTGGCTACACGTGGACACCTGTGTCACGTGATTTGGCCCAGGGGAAGTGAAGATATGACTATTTTAAGACAAGTATACCATTGTAACAGTTTTGCAACTATTGATATGGATAGTAGGATCTCAATCAAATAAAAGGATAGTTGCTGTTACTTGTTAATATAATTAGAGATATACATAAAAACATTATGTCTGAGTTTGAAATTAGTCCCACACTTCTTTGTTCTCAACCATTACCACCATGAGATCTCTCTCTATCACTCAAAAGAATACCATCCTCTCTCAGCTTGATGCTGGTCATTCTATCTGCTCTATTGCCTCTACAACTGGTATCAGCACTGCTACTATCTCCAGACTTTGTTCCAAGGAGCGTTCTTCCTTACAAAAGTCCACTGGTGGTCATCCAGCCAAGCTTTCCTCTGCCAATATTCACCATGCTATCCATCTCATCTCCACTCAGAAGGCAGAAAGTGCTGTTCAAGTGACCAAATCTCTTTCAAATATTATCAATCAACCTCTTCATCCAAGTACCACTGGCCACTACCTCAAAAAAGCTGGAATAAAGGCTGTAGTCAAGTCCAAACACCCTCTACTGTCTGCCAAACATCGCAAAGCCCGCTTAGATTTTGCCTATGCTCATAGAGATTGGACTTTGGAGGACTGGAAGTTGGTCATATGGTCTGATGAAACCAAGATTAATCGCCTAGGGTCAGATGGTTGCAAATGGGCTTGGAAAAAGTCAGGAGAGAGGCTCAGTGACAGATTGGTACAAGAAACCGTCAAGTTTGGTGGAGGTTCTTTGATGATGTGGGGCTGTATGACCTGGGAAGGAGTTGGCTATGCTGCTAAGATTGATGGTAGAATGGATGGTGATCTTTACCTTCAAATTTTGAAGGATGAACATCAGAATTCCCTGGAGTTTTATGATCTTAATCCTTCTGATGTCATCTTTCAGCAAGACAATGACCCTAAGCATACCTGCAAAAAGGTCAGGGAGTGGTTAGATGACCAGGAATTTAGGACTATGGTATGGCCTGCACAATCTCCTGACCTTAATCCCTTGGAACATCTCTGGGGTTACCTCAAAAGAAGGCTTGTAGAGCATGAGTATCCCCCTAAGGGAATAGAGGAGTTGTGAAGAAGGATTGAAGAGGAATGGAACAAGATACCAGCTGAGGTGTGTCAGAAATTGATTGAAAGTATGCCTAGGAGGATTGAGGCAGTAATTAAAGCCAAAGGAGGTTATACCAAGTACTGATATTTGTCAATACCTTAATTATTATCAATAGTTGCAAAACCGTTACAATGGTATCTCTGTCTTAAAATAGCCATATCTTCACACCCCCTGGGCCAAATCGCGTAACCCAAGTGTCTATGTGTAGCCAGGGGTTGGCTCTCCAATATCTCACACCAACATAAAGTGTGATTTCCATGCATACAGGCACAATTATGTGTACACTAAAAAAATACCAAACATTGTAATGGTTTTGCAAGTCACTGTATCTGAGTCACTGTCTTCTTCATCAGCAGGGTGTCCAGCTCCTGTTTGATGGCGCTGTCGAGTTCTCGTGTGACCATGGACCCCGTAGTACTCATTAATCACGTCAGGATGCACACCTTCACAGTCATTGCGATAGATGCCAAACTGCAAGTGCCCTAAAAAACGTAAGTCCTATGTGTCCGTTCAGTAATTTGTCAACATTACATCAAAAATTCAGCTGTGAGTTTACCTTGGGACTCTTGTTGTTGGTGTCAGGACTGCGAATGGGATGACAGTTCCATTCTGCCTGAAAATTTAAGCAATCTAGATTGATTTCATCAAGAAATAAAGTCTGGAGCAACCAGATGTGATATGCGGTCTGAGGGTTAAGCCCATGGTAATTTTCGAGTCGGGTAAAGAATGCCCTCCATCTCCTAGCGAATTGGGTGCCGACCTCGACCCACAAACATTCGATTCGAGTATTCCGTGTAGAGCTTAGGTACACTAGGTGTTAGTACTACATAACATAAACCAATGGGATCACAACTCACGATCCCCACATGAAGGAGGCACGGTGCAGTCCGTTTTTCATTATCATGTAAGTCGCTATATCGAGATTCTCTCCACCACAATCTCCTCGCACTCGAGAAGGCGTCCCGAAAACTTGTGTTGCTTGCTTAAAAACGTCCAAAACAGTTGTTGAACGATTGTTATTACTTGCTTGCAATCCTGTTATCTGGCAGAAATATGAATGAGAACCAATAAGCTGTACAAATAAATATATCAAACCGTTCTGCAGAAACCGTCAATGAAACCATGAATAACTATCCCCCAGCGAATCAACTTATGGTGCCCATCTATGTGCCACAATGCATTAGGCCGCTTAACATAATACTTATGCCGACGTTTGACTCGTCGGTCGCGCAACACCTGGCCTAATCTGTCAACTCTGTGGAGCGAATCTACCACTCGTCGATGCTGCACTTGCAGTCCATGCCTGCGGAGAAAACCGATGATGTACCTTATACCTGAATCAGGCTGTTTTTTCTTGAACTCGGTGATGAGAAGATCGAGGTCGACATTAGTAAGGTTTGAGTATTTTCTTTCGACTCCATAGTGCTTCATGTAGCGTCGTAATGTGTTCCTGTGGACTCCGAGCATTACAGAAAGCTCAGTAAGTTTAATCTGTTGGGAAGTAGAGACCGCTTCAGTGAGGAATCCGACATCGATGATTTTTTTTGGATGCCCTGGGCGCCCTGTGTGTAGCAAGGCCACTGGTTCTGGAAACACGACATTTTCATCCATGCTGTTGTATGATCAATGGTGCAAAATACATATAAGAGATGGATTACCAATTCTGCATATTGTACTGGAATGACGACAAAAGCACAGAGAGATCTCCCAGCAAATGTGCTGTATGAGAGAGCCAATCTTGCATCTCATGTCCTTGAGGGTCGCACGCGAGGGCTTCAAGCAGTGGGATACCATCCCCTGATATAGCTTCTATATGAAATGTGAGCTGGATTGGGTCGGCATCCTCTTGACTAAGAATATGATGGGCATGTTGGTAAATATCTGACAAAGTATCGTGGGCAGTGAGAATGTTTGCAGACCATGGATTCTGATTTAGCATGCGAGACGGAAACTGAGGCAAAGCTGCTGGTAGTGCAGGCATCACAATAGATTGACTTGAATATGGAGTAGCATTTGATGATGACCAAACAACGACAATGTTCCAGAGCGTGAGACAAGGCAAACAACGGTTGCAAACATATGGTTCTGATCATTTCCTAGCTTTGTTCCTGTAAATCCTTTGAATCGTCAATATGTCAAGGGCAACTCGACACCCTATATACTACTTTCATGTGTCAAGCCATATCTTCCAGGTGTGTTTTATTAATCTATTCTTCATTTTGGACTCACAACTTGATATTTTGTGCTGGCAGGTTGAGAACATACTGTACAGGCTTTGCAGTTCAATTTTATCTTCAGCTTCCAATGTCTTTCGTGACATGTTTGCTGCTACACAGAGCAGCGGTCAAATAGAGCTGGACGGCATGAGTGATGACAAGCCCATTCACCTTGAAGGAATATCCCGGGACGCCTTTGAGTTGTTTCTCGAGCTTACATTCGGAAGGTATGTTGATGCTCTTGTTCTTCTATTTAGCCACTTGATAATTTGTGCTAGGATGCGTGCCGGCTCATATACACTCGACGAACTTACCAAATTCCTCCATTTCTGCGACATGTACCAATGCTGCCACGCACAAGAATTTGTTGTTTCCCGCGTGTTTGCGGCACGTTTCCGCTTCCACCCAGCTCAACTAATCAGCCTGGCTATTAAATATCACGTCCGTTCACTTTTCCCATTTGCTTTTCAGCAACTCGCAAAAACTCCCATTACCGAGATCACCCATGCGCACCGGGAGCTGATGGGCAACGAGATCTTTCTTAACCTGGTTTATGTCCAAGCTGCTCTTGATCACCATCGTCGAATTGTGGCTGCGGAGGAACCTAGAATATTGATGCACTCGAATGATTGCAATGACCCGGTGTAAGGAATCATAATTCTGTGGGCATGAAAAGGCTGTATTTACACGAGCTGTCATTTGATCATTCGCACTATGGAGTTGCATAACACTTCCCTGTATAGTGCGCCAAAGGCGCATGCTTTCCCGCGCTTACGCGCTTCCCGCGCCTGCGCTTAGCGCGCGTTCCCGCGCTCTATCGCCTATCATCCAGGAGGACCGATCCATGTCTGAGCACCCCTCTAGTACGTCATACTACATGCTGCATGAGTGTAACAAGGACTGCAGTGCTATTACATGTCATTACATACTATCGCGCATGTTCTCCCTATCCCTTCCGTGTCCGATGAGATCTTAGTTAGTATAAAGCCTGATGGTAGCGCTACTATTCATTACTTCCCTTTACTGTATTTCCCTAGCATTTGGGTTTTACTTTAGAGTAGTAGTCACCATTAGGGCGCGCGCCCTGTGGTCATCGCGTTTTGGCTTAGATTAGATCACCTAATCAAGCCTTGCTTCTTGCCTGCTTCGCCTTTGCTCTCGCTTTTCATCGCGCTCGCTTTCACTCACGTCACTTCACGCTCATTACGAATCCCTATACCGCTCCTTGCCTTCCGCATCACTTGCGCGCCTTCACGCGCCCACGCGCACCATAGGCGCGCGCCTTCCCGCGCTTCGCTTACCTTAGCGCGCGCTTCCCGCGCTCCGCTTACTGCGCATTTCTCATCGCGCGCTCCGCACCTTTCTATATCCTTGTGCGCATCTCCTGTCTACTTGAGTTCTCTTTATTCCTGGTTCTGTGTGTGGTAGCAGTCCCCTTTAGGGTCGAACACGTCTGTCTCAGACATAGCAGCATAGGCGCAGCGAGACCCGACATACTGCCTCACCAGCAGTGTTGTTGATCTCACATCTAGAGATTGATTGCGCACGCCGCAGTCAGACTTAGTTCCTTCACCGGCTGGTTGCAGCGAGGATTGGCACGCTACATGGTGGAATGGTATGGGCTGGTTTCTTCTCGATGGTAGGAATCCTCAGCCATACAGCGATGCCGTCAAACGCTTCAAGGATATGTCATTCGGCCGTGTTAGCGAGGGCTGTAAAGACGTTATGTTCAAAATTCTTGATGAGGGTGCAGCATTCCGTCACGCAGATCACTTTACTACCGAGGCCTGCCAATTTTTGTTAGATAAACTGGTATTTGAGCCTTAACATCCTGTTAGTAGCTACTATTGCGTACTGGTTTACAAGGACTTCGGCATTATATTTGTACCAGCCTGAAGGACTCGATGTCAATGCATGTACGGTATAATACAAGACGGAGTGAGAGCTCCTGTACGTTAAACGAGGCGAGAAGATGGCGGGAAACAGACTTACCCGTCTGTTGTGCTTGTAGATACCATCCCTGAGCGTGATGTAGTGACTTGGCCTGCTATCTGTACAAACAATCAGCTGATACAAAGACAACGCGCAGATTTGATTAAGAAAATTGGGGGTGGGAAACGCACACCGCACAATTTTTGACCGAAAACGCGCACCGCGCAAGGTGCGGAACGCGCAAATAATAAATGTGCAGGTGTTACACCATACTTGACAACATATCCAGGCTCCCAAGGATTAATCATTGCTGGGGCAAAAGGGTCGTCGGGTTGAGGCTGGTTGCGCCATAAAACATCATCTTCGGACACAGAGACAACTGTAGCTGGACGGGATAATTCAGGGGAAGGATATGTGGCTGGTACAAAGTACAAAATATCAGTAAGCAACGAACTGGAGTTAATGTAAATAGGAACTTACCAGGAATGTTCAGCTGACTGATGAGTGAAGGAGAGGACTGTAAAGGCAGGAAACGTGGGATAGCGGTAGCGGTTTCTAACAAAGAACATGTGAGTGGAGTTTATGTTATAAGGTAATGGGGACGAACCACTCTTGAGTCTTTTCGCTGCTACCCTCTGATTTGCTGGCGAATCATTGGGGGAGAGTGCTGTACGAGTCCGTTTGGCTAGACATAATTGTTAATTCTTTTGTTTAAGTTAACTTGAATGGACCCACCATTACCCATCGCAATTTTTGGAGTCTCGATGGTCCTCAGCACACCTTTGCCTTTGCGGTCATGATTGTCTCCGGAGTCACTCAACTCCATCTCCATCAAGGAGCTCGCAAGCTCGGGGTTGTGGTCGTCTACATCATCTCCAATGCTGTCTACATCCGAGAAAAGTTCCACTTCTGAACCATTGCAATCGCCTTCAGAATCTGAACCAGCTACAATGGGCTGGGTGTTCCAGGATTCGTACACAGTGTCTGGAATACGGTTCCTGGTGACTAAGACAAGTATCAGCATAGTGCTCAAGTGTATATAGTGGCAACCGCACCGAACCAAAGGTGACATTCAGTTACGCTCGCCTTCTCCCGGCCCTTGTGCTTGGCTAAGTCTGTTCCAGTTGGACACACAATGTCGACAACAGTCAATACTTGTCCACTTTTATTTAGGAGCCTCCAAATCGGCTTCTCTTCCTGACCCACCGACTGTGACAACGACACACTCCTGTGCCTGTCCAAATCCAGATAATCAAAGACCTTTGGAAATAACTTTCATAGTAGCTGAGTGATCCTTGAGTACGGCCAATCATGATAAAATGACACTTGTTCATCCACGTAACATCCGCGATTCTTCATGGCCTGGATCTCGTTCATGCCATTCTTAGTTGGAGCCTTCGACACTCTAATAGCGCCATGTCTCTGAAGGGATGTCAGTAATGTGGATCTTTTTGAGTGCTGGAGGTTTGTGACTAACATTGACCCCGCAAATGAGCATAGCAACTGATGCAACACGAAAAGATGTTCCACTGGCAGATACTATGGTATTCCGTTTCACCTGGCTCCCAGTAGGTTGTAAACTAGTGGTATCCCTCCGAGCCTAGAGCGAATCATGAATATACAGATAAATTTTATTGATACATTGGTGGTGCATTACCTTTTGCAAACCGGTTGATGGTCCTGGGCCCTTCGACAATTTGTTGTAATTTGCAAGACGGGTAGAAGAGAGTGTTGTCAATGCCTCCTCTCTGGCAGCTTTAACTGAGATGCTCGAGCCTCCTCGCTTGCTGGTGGAAGACTTTGCAGTTACACGGTTGAAGATTTCTTTCATTGCAGCAGTACCAGAGGAGCGTTGAGAGGCCTCATCGTCCTGGGGTGTTTCAGAATGTTCAGCATCTAGTAGTACCGTCTTCTGGTTCCTATTTGGGTGTTTACTGCGTCCATGACCACACTCGGCGCAGTGTCCTTCATCCTCATGTTGAGGATAAAAGTCTTCACAGTCGCAAAGCTGTTGACTACCGGGATCAACTACCCTGCAGAAGTTTTCCCGGTTCATGGTGTGGTGTGTAAGACGATTCAAGCAAGTTGCATGAGGGAAGGAAGTATAGGAACAACTTCAAGAGGTAACAATTAATTTACATCCGAATTTAATTGACAAACTCAAGTTCCGACTACTCCCTATCGGCTAAAAACATAGTCAAAACTAGTAATGCTTGACACCATAATGTCACTCGATCGAACCAAATTGGCTCCGCAAGGGAGACATGAAGCTCTTTCGAACCTCGTCAACCAGCACGTATAGTCTCAAAGGCAGGATACTCGTCACCTTCCCATTCTCCTGGTGTTAGTTGACAATGCACTGGTGTGATATGTCTTGCGATAACTTCGGCAAGAACGGTAAAAAATTGTTCTTGCATTTCTTCATCAGTACCAAATGCGTTCCTATGCGAAGGGACCCTGACAGCTTCATGGTGGACATGCTGCCGTTGCTGATCATTAATTGACTCAATAAGGTTGGGCGACTCTTCATCTGCGTCATCTTCTTCATCGGCAGGATGTCCTGCTCCAGTCTGATGTGGTCGTCGAGATGCAGGGTGACCATGGACGCCATAGTGCTCCTCGATCACATCGGGGTGAACTCCCTTGCAATTGTCATGATACACGCCGAATAGTGTTTGTCCCAGAAACCGTAGGTCCTAGATAGAATTTGAGTCTCTGTTAAGTTAGAATGCAATCGTGAGTTTACCTTTGGACTCTTGTCATTTGTGTCAGGACCCCATATCGGATGGCAATTCCACTCTGCCTGAAAGTCAGCGCAATCCTGATTGATGTCATCAAGGAAAAGTGCATGAAGCAACCAAAGGTGGGTAGCATTCTGAGGGTTGAGCATATGCCAGTTTTCGAGTCGAGTAAAGAAGGCCCTCCATCGCCTGGCAAACTGAGTGCCAACTTCGACCCACAGCCGCTCAATTTGAGAGTTTCGTGTAGAACTGATAAATGGAGTCAGCGATGATCAAAGCAGTAAGACCAATTATGACTTACAATCCCCACATGAATGACGCATGGCGCGGTCCATTTCTCATTATCATGTAAGTGGCAACATCGAGATTTTCTCCACTGCGATCTCCTTGTACACGAGAAGGAGTACCGTACTCTCTTACTGCAAGTTTGAATAAGTCCAAAACAGTTGCTGAGCGGTTGTTGTTACTGGCATTCAGTGCCGTTATCTAATAGAAAAAGACACTGCGTGAATAAACTGTTTTTTTTTCAAATACACAAGACACATACCATCCTGCAAAAGCCGTCAATGAATCCATGAATTACGATCCCCCATTGGATTAACTTATGATGACCGTCCATGTGCCAGAGTGCGTTGGGCCGTTTGACGTAGTATTTTCGCCGTCTTTTGATTCGTCGATCTCGCAGTACCTGACCCAACCGGTCTACTCGACAAAGTGATTGCACCACTCAATGATGCTGCACGTGGATGCCATGCCTGCGAAGAAACCCAATAATGTATCTTATTCCAGAGTCTGGGCGCTTTTTCTTGAACTCGCTGACAAGAACATCAAGATCAGCATTGGTGAGCTCAGAGTACTTCCTTTCAACACCGTGGTGTTTCATATAGAGCCGTAAAGTGTTTCTATGGACTCCTAATATGTTGGCCAGCTCCCTAAGCTTGATTTGTCGGGAATTGTTCAACGCGTCGGCAAGGAATTCGAGGTCTATGATTTTCTTTGGGCGACCTGGGCGACTCGTTTGCAACAAGGTCACCGGTTCTGGAAATACAACATCATGATCTACCCTGTTAATGCAGTCAGTGTTTGCTTAATGCAATGGTAAGAATAAAGCAATCACCAGTTCTCAATATTATCTCAAAATAATGACAGCTGGATGGACAAATTCCCCAGTAAAGTGACAACATCATACAGCCAATCTTGCACTTCAAATCCTCGAGAATCGACTTCAAACGCCTCGAGTAATGGTATGGCATCAGCCGCTATGGCCTCTAAATGAAATGTGAGCTGAAGGGGGTCTGCATCCTCTTTGTTCAGAATGCGATAAGCATGTCTGTAAATGTCTGACAAAGTATCATAGGCGACAAGGAAGTTAGCTGGCCATGGAGCATGGCCCATTGTGCAAGGTGGAAAGCAAGGAAGCGTCTGTGGTAGCATTGCAGTAGCTTTGATAAGTATGGTGCTAGAGCCGTTCAACTACCAAACTCTGACACACAGACAGAACACACAGTCACTCCTTCACATACACGCTCTCATATCGTAGAATAGTACTATACAGTCAGATCTGACATAATTTAACAAGTATGACAACTACGATGGGGGGTAGGTCAATAAGTGATCACAGAAATTCTAGCCCAATGCCACCATGCCATTGTTGCATGTGTTCGTAGATATCATCTCCCTTTGGGGACGTCGCTAGACATTCCCAGCAGATATGTATCTGGCATCTAGCGCAGGTCATGTGGTTGCAACCTTCGCTGCGTTCTATAGGAGTCTTGCAGGCAGGGCAATTTTTGACATCATGAGTGGCTGCCCATTCATGGTGCAGCTTGTCCTCTGCCTGGTCCCGCTCTTTGCAGGTGAGCCCATCATGAGCCTCTGTATTACAACCAGAATAGATGCGAACTAAACAAGATGGACGTTAGAAAATTGCACTGCAAGAAACTGCATGACATACCTGAGCGCAGCCCGCTGCTGATATTGCAGACAATGCTAAGTCCACCCTCCATCTCGTTATCCATCTTCATGGCGGCATGCAGATCTTCGTCAAGACCCTCACGGGTAAGACGATGACATTGGTGAGTGAATCTGCCACTCATCTGATCACATATTCCTCTCGAGGCTCTATTGATCAAGACTCACACATCATGCAGGAACTCACGTTTACACTTGTTGGCTCGCATCGAGTCAAATCGTATTTTTTCACATCTTACACAAAATGTCTATTGTCTACCCGAGGCAAAGGAATACCACAACAGGTTCTTTTGCTGAAGGATTCTGTGAGCGCAAATCAAGTAGAGTCTAGGAGCAAACAGAACGTACTGAAAATTGCCAGCATTGGCAAACAAGCCTCAAATTACATGAGGCGTCATTGTCGAGGCAGGTGAGACGGAATGCCTTGTTTTCGACTGCGGACAACGCTGGGTGGAAGAGTTCTTGATGTAAGTGTCGATGAGAAGGTCTCCAAATGAATGTTCTCCATCATGATTTGGAAGCCGTAGAAGCACTGGGCCTCAGTAGCCTGGACCTTGCTGGGCGGAAGAGTCCTTGATGTAAGTGTCGATAAGAAGTGAGTAGGTCTCCAAGTGAATGTTCGCCATCATGATTTGGAGTCCATACTGTAGAACCACCAGGACTCAGCAGCCTGGATCTTGTTGGAGAAACATTTGACGAGGTTTTGATTAACAATGCCATTGTCAGATACAGTCTGCGTGCATGGTTGTCTATGAGCTTTATGCCATAATGGGTCACGTGATGCCATGGCCATGTCGAACATTTTTTGAACTCTTCCAGACTACCTACATAGATCTCAACAAAGCTCTAGAGTTGCAGGTATGGCAGGGACTTCTATCACACGAACTCAACATCCTGTCTATTACTTTTCTAATGCGAGTCATGTCTTTCAAGTAAGCTCTTTCAATTGATGCATCAAGTCATTCACAGTTTGGTACCCTTACATTCACAGATCAATAATGTGCTATACAGACTTTGTAGCTCGGTCTTGTCCTCAAATTCTGAAACATTCAACAGCATGTTTAGTGCTACTGAAGATGCTGGACTCGAAGAGATAGACGGGAAAAGTGACAAGAGGCCCATCTATCTCGATGGTACAATGCGGGAGATGTTTGAATTATTTCTTGAACATACCTTTGGCAGGTAAGTTATTGTTTTATAGGTTTTTTTTATTGAACTGCTAAACCAGTTGTAGAGCGCGTGCTGGCCAATATACCATCGAAGAACTCTCAAGTTTTCTGCATTTCTGCAACATGTACCAATGCTCTCATACTCGGAAATTCATCGTTTCTCGCATCCAGTCTAGCCGCTTTCATTTCCACCCCGCCCAGCTCATTAATCTTGCTGTACAGTATAACACTGGTGCAATTTTCCCATTCGCCTTCAAATGACTTGTCAACACTCCCATTACCCAATTGACTGCGCAACACCAGGAACTAATAGGTAACGACGTGTTTACGACCTTGGTATATGTTCAAGTGGCTCTCGAAGAACATCAACGTATTGTGGCTGCAGAAGAGCCCAAAATTTTGATGCACACCAGCGACTGCCAAGATCCAATTGGCTGTAATGAGGACTGGCATGCTATCTGGTGGAATGGAATGGCTCGTTTCCTTCTTGACGGAAGAAACCCACAACCCTATCATGAAGCCGTCAAATGCTTCAAAGACTTGCAATTCGGGCGTGTTAGTGGAGGGTGCAAGGAACTTATGTTCAAGATTATTGAACAGGGAACAGCATTCAATCACGCTGATCAATTCGTTGATGAAGCTTGTAACCGGCTTGTAGAGAAATTGATCTTCGAGCCTTCGTTGTCAGCGTAGTATAATTGTTGTTTTGATGTTCTTACTCATCAAATTTAACTACTCGCCTTGTTGTGTCCCACAAGCTCAATTTTTAGTTGAAAGATGCAGCTCAAATGTGCAAGATCTTATAAGACTAAATGGCGCGCAGACCGCACAAGCATTGGCAAAACTCGGAGCAAACTGCGGGAGCCCCCGGGTCAATAAAACGCGCAACGCGCAATAATAAATGTGCACCTATAACATCATACTTTCTAGTGGTGAACTTGTAACTTATACTATGTGAATTTGAGGGTGTGCAGATCGTCGAAGAAGACGAAGGCATGGTTACCGAGTACTGGACCACAAGGTCAGGACTTCTTTTGCGGTGCATGTCTTTGTATATTGAGTGGCTGTGCTTCTTTTTACTTCACCGAGAACTACTTACATAAGAGGAGCAATGGCCGTTTCAGAGCGGATCGTGAGCCTGTGAGTGTTGACGCGTGAAACATGGCCTTTGTAAGCAAGCCCATGTGAAGATTCTCCAGGACGCGTGCTTCGATCCTAACGAAGCACACGTCGCGCTCATCTCATTCTTAAGGCTCAGCTTGAGAACTGATTCACCATTCTTTCTTCTTCTCTGCGCTCATCCCCATTTGCGCGTCGCTCAACGATTTTTGTCCACCCGCCCACCTCCCTATTTTATACTCTAGCGTGTTTTGGTCTGGGTTCGTGTCTTCTTCGGACCCTTCGGTCTATGCATGTTCTCAGACAGAGCACGCTCCGAAGGTCTGTCCACTGCGTGTTATCAAAAATTTCGGCTGTATGAAACGAGGGTAGAACCTGACCCTAGGTTAGGTTTCAGCCACGTCAGCGCCTTCGTTGGACACCGGTGTCGACATGGCAGTTTTGTCACATTTCCTCTACGTAGCAGTCAAGGTTTCGCGCTCTCGTTGACACCGGCTGAAACCATGGCCTATCCTCGATTGGGCGACGTCGACCTCGTGAGCTGTTTATTTATATATATATAATGTATATCAAAAATATTATATATATGAAATGATTATTACAGCGCCTCGATCGTGCACGTACGGCCACAATCATTCTTCAGCTAGCCAGGCATTAACACTTGATAAATAAATGCTATTTTATACTTGCACCCACTGTGTATGATCAGTGCTAGATACAGGCACAGCTATAAGATGTAACAGACTCGTATACTCGTGAAATCCCATCATGCTTAGGGATCAGCAGCTGGGGTAAACTCACAGTGTGCAGACACCAACCCGTACCCATATCCCCAGCTCTAAATCGCAGCATCTGTTTCATTGGCAACTTTCTTGCCAAGTCTTTTCCTCATACAGATTGGGTAAGTCTTGGGTGACGAAATGGTAGGAACAACTCACAGAAACTCTTTGTGTCCGAGTAATGGATGATGACATCAGCGCGACCTTTGAGAGAGTAGATGGGCAACAGTATCGTGATCCAGAATCATCTGCCACATTCTGATTAGCTTGTAAAATGTAGGGATAGGTTGACAAGTGTACCTTTGACGCCCAAGTGAAGACACATAATGCCACCTTCACACATGGATGGAGCTACACACAAAGGTCAGCCAGGCACAAAATAAGTATGTACATTTGCAGGCTCCTAAGTGATGTAGTCGAACACCTTCAAGGGTCCAAGAATGGTGGGGAATGTCTCGATCGTATTGGAGTAGATTGTGCATTGTTGATTGCTTTGGGTTGACAACAGAGATTAGTGCACTATCTGGGAGAGATAAAAATGTTTCGAACTGCAAGTTGAACTTACCATTGAAATGGCTGAATTGGAAGACTGGTCAGGATTTGGTTTGGGAGTGGGAGTTGCTGAATGAGGTTATGAATGATGCAGCTTCAGCTTCAACCCCCAGCGCTTCTTCCAGGTGGGATTGTCAGTCATCAGATAGGTTTGAAAGGACGACTGAGTACACTCACTTTGTAGCTGCAGTGTACAAGTCAATGTTGCCAGAATGCATATGTCGTCGCGCGTGGAAGTCAGGAGCAAAGGTAGTTTCAAACTCCGCACATACAGGATTCTCAATTAAGCCTATAGTACTACTGACTATACCGCACTGCAGTCTGAACTCTAAAGCGCATACATTCAGCTCACAGAGTGCATCAGAGTATTGCAAACATCCTTGTTAAGTTTGGTAAGTGATTGTATCAGGACCTGCTTGTATACTAAACACACTGATTGATTCCCTTTGTGTAGACATTTCTGTGCTAAACAGGACATTGATTGCAATCGGTGCTCATTATTGTACGAGTAAGTTGTGTTAGTTTGTATGTTGTATCGAGGACTAACTGTAACAATAATTAGTGCGTCTCAGCGACCTTTTGAATGCTGCCCCTTATGTGGAGCCACAATATGTCTCAGCTCGCTTTGGTCTTCTCGTGCGGGGCCATCCTCGAGGATGGCATCATTCGACAAGTATTCAGGATCCCCCTCTGGATCCCAAACTCGCTCGTCATCTTGCTCGTCACCTTCCTCAATATATTCACTGGCACTGACCCATTCGTAATGCTCGCCATGTGTGATAGCAGGAGTGCCGAGATCGAGAGAAAGTACACTTTAGTTGTCAAGAGACTCGTCGTCAGATGGTGGAAAGTATAGAGGAGGAGAATCGGGTTGGGAAGGGTGTTCACGAACATCGTCGTCAACATAGAAGTCCCTGTCAATAGGATCCACGTCCATGTCCATGTTAATATCAGTGTCTGCTTCACGATCAAAGTACTCATTTTCCTCCAGGGTAGGTGAGGGTGGACATTCAAACTCGACAGCAGGTTGCGAGCTTTTGAATCCCTGATCTAAGTCATCTTCGAACACAAGCTTGTTTGGACCTGGCTGACGACGAGCATATCCGTTTCTCCCGACATGGAGTTTGATTACTCGACTCGTCTGGAACAGACCCACTGGTGTACACACAGTGCAAGGACACAAGCGCCGTGGTGGCTATGAATCAGATACAACAGATGATCAAAGAACGGTCTTTGAAAGACCAGGTATATTACAAGCCGTACATTAGTCTTCATACGTGTAATTATCCTCGAGTCGACGGCCGTGATAGATGTTCAAATCCAAGGTAAAACTTGCACAATTTGCATGTGCTATGGTCCTGGCCCAGGTGGAATAGATCAAAAGACTGATAAGGTGGTATCAGTGAGAGGTACCTGTAGTTTTGAAGGCAAGGTACTTACATAGGAGAGTGCTGTGGTGTCGATTGTGTTCGAGACAAGCAGCGCCGAGGACGTGCAAACAAAGACCAAGTTCGAGTTGCCTTTTTCGTCAGATAAACCCTAGCTATGGGTTAACGTTATATGTATACTAAGCTGGGTATGCATTGAGGTGTGTCGAAGGGTTGAGTCGATGCCGTATATACCGAGCGGAAATCAAGGCGAGGAGGCCCGACAATATCCGCCATCGTTGCGCGGAGCGTTAACTTAGAGTATCAAGTTGACGACTCAGTACCGGCCGGCTGATACTTGGTGGCGGTGACGTGGCTGAAACCTTGGGGACCCCCCAGAATTTCCGCCAAGTCTCAGACGTCGGAATTTTTGGATAACACGCAGTGGTCTTTTCTTGATCCCCAAAACTCTTCATTTCCGAATGTCTCTGCTTCGGCTTTTCTCGGATCACGTGATCAGCCCAGACCCCCGCCCCCTGGCGCTGGTCGGGCAAAAGCAGACCTTCCCACACAAAAAAGCGAATTAACAACCTCATTTGATTCGCTCGTAAAGCTTCTCTCTCTCGCACTTCTCTCTCTCCCGTAGTCTCTCTCAATCGACTACCTTTTCATCTGCAGCAAAATTAGTGATCACGACGAAACACTAATTTTGATTATTTCTCATCTTCACCTAATCACGCGATTATACAAAGGTCAACAAATGATTCGGACAATACTTGCTTGTACATAGTAGGGTCTACCACTGCTCAGGAAAAGACGTCTCTCGTTCAACGGCAGGTAGATTACCAGGTATGATTAAGACTTAATTGTCATATATGCAGTTCTTTGCTCATTCTGTTTTAAGTCGCAGTTGGCACACTTTTTGTCACTAGCTATAGTCTGCCACGTTGTTCAAATCCGACTTTTCACGTTCTCGCAAACCGTCCATGGTGTTTCCACAACGCTCGATCCCCTTCCCACTATCAGTTCAATCCGACAAGTGGGATAGAATCATTCGGCTTTTCTTTCTGTGCTTGCTGTTTTCAGCGATGTCCATTTGCTATCACCTTGAGAAACACACTCGATTCGTACTTGACGTCATGTTCTCACAGACAAGTCGTATAGAATCATTCGGCTTTTCTGTACCTGCGGTCCGCATCGTTTCCATTTCCCAATTACCTGAAAATACACTGGAATCTCAAATTTGCCTGTGTGTAATACGACTCCCTGATAGAAGTCCAAATTACCTGACACACTGAGACCCGCGTGTTCCCTTCAACCTTTCCGGGCTGAGGCTGTCGCTGCAGACTAATCATGTCATTCTCTAATTCTTTAGTGCAGGCCCTCCCACTAACACTATATAGCTGGCTATCTTGCTTAGCGCTCAGTGTATCATACCAGCGTCTATCGAACCAAACAGCCCTTGACAATATGGAAATACACGTGCAGTATGACCTGAACCCTCAACCTCTCCCCTTCTCCCTTTCGGCTGAACTCCATCCACATTCCACACATCCCTACCTTCGTCTTTCCCTCCTATTCATTCCGCTCACCACTTGGTCCATCCTCGATCCTCATCATTCTACTTCATCGCATCATGATGCCTGGTAGCTTAGAAGAACGATATGTTAGACTTGAAGGTGAGCCAGATCGCCTTCGTATCTCTTTCGTGTTCTTCACGATCTATCTACAGTTATGAGTGGAAAGAATCTTCAAGTCCCCTCCGGGCGCATACCTGCTGGCGTCTACGTATCCATCACTGTCGACTCCAGGGGATGCTGGAAATCGGCTATTAGTGTCTTCTCATCTAATCAATCTGTTGTGTGGGGGAATACTGTGACTCTGTAAAGTCCGCAGAGACTCTGATGCGATGCGAGAACTGATCTTCGGTTTGTAGACCATCACATACCTCACCTGCATTATCAGTCGAGATCAGGGCGTCCTATGAGGCAGGTCGAATGCTAGGCAATGGAGAGGTCATCAGGAAACTTCAAATGTCGTGGGATGAGCTACTTGATCATGGAGATGAGCCATTCGGTGAGCAACTTACTTCTCATTCACCCGCATATACTAACATCTCATAGATCTATCCTTCCCACCCATCCATGATGTCTGTCCTTATCTCACGCTGAGGGCTGCCACTGTATATGCTTGCGACGAACAGGACAGCACGCTGTCTAACGTGAGTGACGCTGGTTTCTGCTGTGAACTTTTGCTGACGGAACACCAACTGTAGTCCCTTGTAGACAGTGATATTGCTCGAGACACAGATGCGGGCCATGCACTACTTGCCGAATACATATCGAGCGAGGCGGTCTCTCACCTGAACGATGCTATGCAGCATTTTCAGTCGGTTCTTGACCAATGTCCTGTCGGTCATCCTGATCATGCAGCAGCTCTCACCAACCTCGCGTATGCCTGCCTTGAAGGCTATTTTCGAAAGCATCTTCAGGACACCGATACCACCACTTCCCTCTTCCGCGAAGCCCTTGCATTACGTCCGCAGGGTCACCCCGATCACGCATCATCACTCCATAATCTGATTAGAGCATTGAACTGGCGCCACAGAAAGGAGTCTACCGCGGTCTACATTCACGAATCCGCGCAGCTGTGCTGCAAGCTACTGCCCCTCTGTCCAGAGGGCACATACCTCCGTAGCATCGGCGTAGACGGTGAGGTCGATTACGTGATCAGCAAGCTTCCAATCGACGCATCTGATGAAGGCATCCACCTTCGACGAAACATTCTCGAGCTCTGTCCTGTGGGCTATCAACTCCGTCCCAGTGCCCTTGACCAGCTTGCACAGGCATTACAAACCCGCTTCCAACAGTGTGGAAATATCGATGATATCGACGAGACTATACAGCTTCGTCGTGAAGCCGTTTTCCTGTGCCCCGAGGGACATTCTGACCGCGGTGGCTTCCTGAACAACTTGGCCGTCTCACTTGCGATCCGCTTTCATAACCAAGGCAAACCTAATGACCTCAATGAGGCCATTACTTTGCACGAAGAATCGCTGCACTTGTGGCCTGTTGGACATGAATTTCGTGATTTCGCATTAGACAACCTAGGAGGTGCCCTCGCTACCCGTTTCAACACACGTGGTGACATTGATGACATCACCAGAGCTATCAGCCTGCGTCGCGAGGCACTGACGTTGTGCCCACCTGGGCATCCAGGTCGTGACATCATACTTAACAACCTCGCTCTTGCGCTCAAAACCAGATATGATGGATCGTATGTCAGCGAAGATCTTAACGAGGCCATTGATCGGTATCGTGAATCCCATCTGTTAAGGCGGCTTGATGATCCAGAGCGCCATGTTACTCTTTGCAGTTTGAGCGGGGCGCTCTGCTCTCGTTTCACGCACACTCGGAAGAATGGAGATGTCGAGGAGGCTATTCAACTCTGCCAGGAAGCACTGGCGTCTCTGCCTTCACTGCACCCAGATAAATGCAAGAGCCATGCATGGCTACAAAGTGCTTATCTGTCTCGTTACCGCATACAACTCAACCCCGCCGATTTGTCATCTGCAATGGAACACTTCAGACTGTCGTCGATACACCCTACTGAAGGTTTCCCTCAGCGTATCATGGTGGCTATTGACTGGGCTCGCCAAGCAGAAATATATCAACATGAATCTGCCCTCGAAGCATACCAAATGTGCTTTGAGCTTTTTGACAGTCATGTGATGTCACGATCGTCGATTTTCTCACGGCGCGAGGCTGCAACTGCTTTTCACGGCGCACAATCACTTCCTGTAGATGCCGCCTCATGTGCCACACGTCGTGACAATCTACGACAGGCAGTTGAACTTTTGGAGCAGGGCCGTGGCCAGCAGTGGTCGCTGGCCTCTCGACTCAGGACTCCGCTGGAAGACCTGTGGTCTGCAAATCCGCAACTAGCTCAAAGGCTCTCAGAGCTCAGCAAGCACCTATCTCATGCTCAAGGTTCTACAGGCAGCACCGACCCAGCCGCAGCTGATCGGGCAGCAACAGAATATAGGAGACTTACAGGGCGATGGAAAGCTGCGGTAGCTGAGATACGTAATCTTCGAGCATTCTCGCGTTTCCTGCTCCCACCTTCCTATGAAGACTTGCAAGCAGCAGCACGCCAGGGCCCTGTCGTAATCCTCATCGCCAGTCAATACTCGTGCAGCGCCATCATCGTTCCAACATCAGGAGACCCCCATAATGTTCCCTTGCCGTCTGTCTCTTTCACAGAACTGAATAATCTCAAAGATCGCTTCGCAAGGGCAATACGACATGCGTCTGTCATGGGCCCCAAAGTACCGCGCAACGATCTAATAGTGCTCTTGCGGACAGTATGGAACGAGATCATGCTACCTATCGTCAACGTACTCGAGAACGTCCTCAAACTAAATCACCGCTCTCGAATTTGGCTGTGTCCAACTGCAGCTTTCACGTCTATTCCTCTGCATGCAGCTCACCCGTTTCAGACAAATGCAGATGGCTCTAAGGAGCCATGCCTGGAGGACCTCTACATCTGTTCCTACGCACCGACACTTTCGGCTCTTGTCAGATCTAGACAGATGATGAAGAAGCGCGTCACTCCATCCTTCGCGACAATCGGACAAGGCCAACCGGGCGCAGGGAAAGGCAAGGCACTCTTAGCTGTCGACAGCGAGCTCGAGCTTGTGCATAAGCTCGTCCCTGCGACGGCCAAGCGTATCACTATTTCTGGGGATACAGCGACACGAGCAGGTGCGCTCCAAGCTTTGGAGGAGAACACCTGGGTGCACCTTGCTTGTCATGGCAAGCAGGATCCTGCGCAGCCTTACGATTCACATTTCGTCATGAGGGATGAACATCTGACGCTGCTTGATATAATGGAGAAAGATATTCCACGCGCCGAGTTCGCATTCTTATCCGCCTGTCATACCGCCGTCGGCGATGAGAAGACGCCCGACGAGGTCATTCACCTTGCAGCTGGTCTCCAGTTTTCGGGGTTCAAGAGCGTCATTGGGACGCTGTGGGAGGTCAACGATGCTGTCGCAAAACACGTTGTCGAAGCGTTCTACAAATATATGTTCATGGATTTGAAGGATGGTAAGGGTGTTGTCATGGACTGTTCGAGGGCGGCCTGGGCACTCAACTGTGCTACACATGCTGTGAAGACGAAAGTGCCGCTCGAACAGAGGATGGTTTTCATTCATATCGGTGTGTAGTTCTACGTCGTATTGTTGTCATCTGGTACATATTCACGAGCCGCTGATCTGCAATCCTCTTTCATCTTGTTGTTTGTAGAGACGAACCTGATATTCTTGCACTCTAGCTACCTCGTTTATCCTCTTTCGTGTCTTTGTCGATTAGAATGTTTTCACTGTATACTACTCGACTCGTTTGCAGCCTTGTCTTGTGCTCGAGTGTTTTGATAGTACGTATGAGCCCAGTCAACCCGACTCGCGCCGTCCAGTCATACGATTCTTCAAGCTTCAAGCATGGAGCCTTTCAAACAATCGAGCTTTGCGGCTTGACGCTCGCGTGCCAGCTGAGTGAAAACACCCAGCTCAAATAAGTTATTCCGGGACCATTTACGCGTCTATCTGCAGTGCACGCTGTCAAGTGGCGTACACGGAAAACCGAAGTGTTTCATCAATTGCTTCGTAATAGTTAGTGAGTGCTTGAGTGTCTGTAGTAAAGAGACACACAAATCTACATGAGGCATTTGCTGCACACTCAAGGTGATCTCAACAGAAGATTGATACGAAAAGTAAATGGAAGCACACAACCTGCATATACCACGAATATGCTTTTTCAATGTTTTAGTGCATGCCTGCAATAACCATGGGGGTTCTTGAACCTTCACACAAATCTGATTACTCGAAGACTGAGCTGCCAGTGCCTATTCCTTTATAACCGACATGATCACTTTCACTTGTTTCATTTGAGCTATGTTATGCGAGAGGTCGGACCCGGCATTCGCCCTAGTATAGCGGTCATGAAGGTGCAAGTCAAACTCGGTCAAGCCGACATATAGTATACACGAAGAAAGGCAAGCCTACGGTGAACGGTTAGGATATTGTTTTGGCCACGCGTCCTCTAGAATGCTGATGGAACGACAAGTGAGCTCTGCCTTTGAAGTGTTTCAGCAAAGCCCATCTTTAGTTAAACACAAAAGACTGATAAACGCACCAAAGTCGCGGCCCTTTGCTTTGCCCGCAACCAATTTCTTCTCGAGCTCTTTGACTTGTTTATTTTATTCAGACTTGGCGCCAGCGCAGACCTAGAGCCAATGCCAAATGAAAGAGAGTCAGAACTGCATCAGAGAGCACTCACGATGTTCTTCAACTTGTCGTGTTTCCCCCGCATGTGGAGAAGGTTCAACGTGCATGTGAGGTCGAAAGGAAAAGGTACAAACCAATTAAGTATGTGTTTCACTGGGACCTGGTAATAAAACGCGTATCAACTTATCATGCGCTACAAAAAGATGAAAGATGATATGCAGCAAAACATGCGAGCGGTCAAGCTAGTCTCTGGCGTGCATCGACCATACCATGGCATCCTGTCTTAGCTATTTCGCATTTGAGAATACGCGTTGGAGGGCGTACACGAAACTGCAGGATTAGACGAGTGAGTAAGCGAGCGAAAAATACTAATATGAATAGTGCAAACATGAAGGAAATCTTGAGTGCATTTTGGCGAAGATGTGGTTGTCTGGTAGGAACAGGAAGAGATTTACACAGGCTTGCAATAAGACGGGCATGATGCCCCAACTTGCAGAGCACGTCAAAGACAGAGGTAAAACTATTGATGGACTCCCTCCCACCAGGCATGTTCAAAGATGCGATGTACCATGTCACGGGCATGTGACTGGAGCGTATGACGATAATGATACAAGGCAGCATGCAAGGTGCGTGGTTTGATTGATGTGGGGGTGTGGTGATATGATAGATGATTTTGGTACGATGACACAGACTGGAACAAGGTGGCAAGAGGGTTTTTGGAGGGCGTGCATTGAATACGTTTTATTGGGCGGTCGGGGTCGGATGTTGATGGTTATTGGTGCTGCGAGCGAGTTCCCGATGACAAGGATCATGTGCTCATCGGTCTCCTTCTCTTCTGAGTCCTGAGTCAATATGGTGCTTGTAGCCCCCGTTCTGATTTCAATCGTCGAGCTGAAGTACTCAAAACAGGACCGTGAATCGCTGGAGATCTTCATAAGGTGAATGAATGCTTTATGGTTTGGCGTCATTCATGTGTCGGATGATGAATCTCGGACGGGCTGACTGTGAGTGGTGTTTCGAGTTGGCTTTGATGGACGGTCACATGGATATACCTGTGGGGTGCGAAGGGACTTGTAACTGTTTCGGATTCAAATATCAATATACAGATAGCAAGATCATATGATCAAGTAGCCCACCTAAATCGGCCCTCTAAGTTGTCGATGTTGAGACAAAGAGATGTCTAATCACAAGCAACGCAGGTCGAGGGTGAGCTGAGTAGAAGGGACCATATGGAAGGGTTGCAGACCAATCAGCTTATAAACGCACTAGGCGAGGAGATCAAATGTGTGGGTTCCTCATACATGCAAAAGGTTGGACCACCTTCCGAGTCGGGATGTAAATTCTTGATGAGGCCACGGAGGTGTCCTAGTATCAATTCACTTTTCAAATATACACATGAACGTATATGCATATACGTATACATTTGCAAAGTAGATTGTATGGGAAGGCCCTGAAGCTTGAAGAGGGGGGAAATATATGAGTGGCTATGCTTCTTTGTTTGCAGCTCATTGCTCATTCTGCAGCTGGCACACTTTTCGCTTCTATCATCCGCTGCTACATTCATTACTTGACATGTTCTCACAGACAAGTCGTATATGTAGAATCATTTGGCTTTTCTGTACCTGCGGTCCGCATCGTTTCCATTTCTCCTTACCTGAAAATACACTCGATTTTCAAATTTGCCCTTGTGTGCTAAACGAGTAATAATACAACTTCCCGATTAAAGTCCAAGATTATCAACCATTACCTGACACCTTGAGACCTGCGTGTCCCCTTCAACCTTTCCGGGCTACTGTCGCCGCAGACTAATCATGACATTTGCTATTTCTTTAGTGCAGGTCCTCCCGCTAACACTATAGCCGGCTATCTTTCTTAGCGCTCAGTGTATCATACCCAGCGTCTATTGTACCGAACAGCCCTTGACAACATGGGAATACACGTGCAGCATGACCTGAACCCTCAACCTCTCCCCTTCTCCCTTTCGGCTGAACTCCATCCACATTCCACACATCCCTACCCTCGTCTTTCCCTCCTATTCATTCCGCTCGCTGCTCAGTCCATCCTCGATCCTCATCATTTTACTTCATCGCACCATCATGCCTGGTAGCTTAGATGAACGATATATTAGACTTGAAGGTGAGCCAGATCACCTTCGTATCTCTTTCATGTTCTTCACGATCTATCTGCAGTTATGAGTGGAAAGAATCTTCAAGTCTCCTCCTGGCGCATACCCGCTGGCGTCTACGTATCCATCATTGTCGACTCCCGGGGATGCTGGAAATCGGCCATTAGTGTCTTATCATCTGATGAATCTGTTGTGTGGGGGAATACTGTGACTCTGTAATGTCCGCAGAGACTCTGATGCGATGCGAGAACTGATCTTCGGTTTGTAGACCATCACATACCTCACCTGCATTATCAGTGGAGATCAGGGCATCCTATGAGGTAGATCGAACACTAGGCAATGGAGAGGTCATTGGAAAACTTCAAATGTCGTGGGATGAGCTACTTGATCATGGAGATGAGTCATTCGGTGAGCAACTTACCTTCTCATTCTCTCGCATGTACTAACATCTCATAGATCTATCCTTCCCACCCGTCCGTAATGTCTGCCCTTCCCTCACGCTGAGGGCCGCCGCTGTACATGCTTGCGACGATCAGGACAGCACACTGTCTGACGTGAGTGACGCTGGTTTCTGCTGTGAACTTTTGCTGACGGAACAACCACTGTAGTCCCTCGTAGACAGTGATATTACTCGAGACACAGATGCGGGTCATGCACGACTTGCCGGATACATGAGGAGCGGGATGGTCTTTCTCCTGAACGATGCTGTGCAGCATTTTCAGTCGGTTCTTGACCAATGTCCGGTCGGCCATCCTGATCATGCAGCCGCTCTTACCAACCTCGCGTATTCCCACCTTCAAGGCTATATTCAAAACCATCTTCAAGATATCGATACCACCACTTCCCTGTTCCGCGAATCTCTTGCATTGCGTCCGCAGGGTCACCCCGATCACGCATCATCACTCCTTAATCTGATTACAGCATTGAACTGGCGCTACAGCAAGGAGTCTACCGCCGTCTACATTCACGAATCCGCGCAGCTGTGCTGCAAGCTACTGCCCCTCTGTCCAGAGGACACCTACCTTTATAGCATCGGCGTAGACGGTGCGGTCGATTACGTGATCAACTATCTTCCGATCGACGCATCTGATGAAGGCATCCACCTTCAACGAAACATTCTCGAGCTCTGTCCTGTGGGCTACCAACTCCATCCCAGAGCCCTTGACCGGCTTGCACAGGCATTAAGAACCCGCTTCCAACAGTGTGGAAACATTGATGATATCGACGAGACTATACAGCTTTGTCGTGAAGCCGTTTTCCTGTGCCCCAAGGGACATTCTGACCGCGGTGGCTTCCTGAACAACTTGGCCTTCTCACTTGTGAACCGCTTTCATAATCAAGGCAAATCTAATGACCTCGATGAGGCCATTACTTTGTACGAAGAATCGCTGCACTTGTGGCCTGTTGGACATGAATCTCGTAATTTCGCATTAGACAACCTAGGAAATGCCCTCGCTACCCGTTTCAACACACGTGGTGACATTGATGACATCACCAGAGCTATCAGCCTGAGTCGCGAGGCACTGACGTTGTGCCCACCTGGGCATCCAAGTCGTGACACCATATTTAACAACCTCGCTCTGGTGCTCAAAACCAGATATGATAAATCGTATGTCAGCGAAGATCTTAACGAGGCCATTGATTGGTATCGTGAATCACATCTGTTAAAGCGGCTTGACGATCCAGAGCGCCATGTTACTCTTTGCAGTTTGAGCGGGGCGCTCTGCTCTCGTTTCATGCACACTCGGAAGAATGGAGATGTCGAGGAGGCCATTCAACTCTGCCAAGAAGCACTGGCGTCTCTGCCTTCACTACACCCACACAGGTACCTCAGCTACAGAGGGCTGAAGGATGCCTATTTGTCTCGTTACCAGATATACCACGACCCCGCTGATTTATCGCTTGCAGTGGAGAACTTCAGACTGTCATCGCGGCACCCAACTCAAGGATTCCCAGAACGCATCGTTCAGGCATATTATTGGACCATTGCGGCGGAGCAGCATCGTCATGGATCTGCACTGGAGGCCTACTCAACATTTTTCGAGCTTCTGGATGCTCATTTGGCAACACGATCGTCGGCAACTGCACGGCGCGAAGCTGCCGCTGCCTTCCATTATGCCAGATCACTCCCTGTAGATGCAGCATCATGTGCCATACGTAGTGACAATCTACGACACGCAGTGGAACTCGTGGAGCAGGGCCGTGGTCAGCAATGGTCGCTGGCCTCTCGACTCAAGACCCCAGTTGAAGACCTTGAGTCAGCAAATCCGCAACTAGCCCACGATTATTTGGAGCTGAGCAAGCGCGTTTCTAATGCCGCACAGAGTTCTGCAACCATGATCAACAGAGCTGCTGCTGATCGGGCAGCAACTGAGTATAGGAGACTTACGAGGCAATGGGAAGCCGTGGTAGCTAAGATACGCGACATTCGGGCATTCTCGCGGTTCCTGCTCCCACCTTCGTACGAAGACCTGCAAGCAGCAGCACGTCATGGCCCGGTCATCATCCTCATTGCCAGTCAATACTCGTGCAGCGCCATCATCGTCCCGACGTCAGGAGATCCCCTTAATGTTCCCCTGCCGTCTGTCTCTCTCACAGAACTGAATAATCTGAAAGATCGCTTCGCAAGGGCAATACGACACGCGTCTGTCATGGGCCCAAAAGTACCCCGTAACGATCTGATAGTCCTCTTGCGGACTGTATGGGAAGTGATCATGCTACCCATCGTCAATGTCCTCCAGCATGACCTGAAATTAACATTGCGCTCTCGAATCTGGCTGTGTCCAACTGCAGCTTTTACGTTCATTCCTCTCCATGCGGCTCACCCGTTTCAAACAAAGGCAGATGGTTCTAAGGAGTCATGCCTAGAGGATCTCTACATCTGTTCTTATACGCCGACACTTTCAGCTCTTGTCAGATCTAGACAAATGATGAAAAAGCGCGTCACTCCATCCTTTGCGACAATCGGGCAAGGTCAACCGGGTGCAGGGAAAGGCAAGGCGCTCTTAGCTGTCGATAGTGAGCTCGAGCTTGTGCATCAGCTCGTCCCTGCGACGGCCAAGCGTGTCACTATTTCTGGGGATACAGCGACACGAGCAGGTGCGCTCCAAGCTTTGGAGGAGAATACCTGGGTGCACCTTGCTTGTCACGGCAAGCAGGATCCTACGCAGCCTTACAATTCGCATTTCGTCATGGGAGATAAACATCTGACCCTGCTCGATATAATGGAGAAAGATATTCCACATGCCGAATTCGCGTTCTTATCCGCTTGCCATACCGCCGTTGGGGATGAGGAAACTCCTGACGAAGTCATTCATCTTGCAGCTGGTCTCCAGTTTTCGGGGTTCAAGAGCGTCATTGGGACGCTGTGGGAGGTCAATGATGCTGTCGCAAAACACGTCGTCGAAGCGTTCTACAAATATATGTTCATGGATTTGAAGGATGGTAAGGGTGTTGTCATGGACTGTTCGAGGGCGGCCTGGGCACTCAACTGTGCTACACATGCCGTGAAGACGAAAGTGCCGCTGGAGCAGAGGATGGTTTTCATTCATATCGGTGTGTAGTTCTACGTCGTATTGCTGTCGTCTGGTACATATTCACAAGCTGTTTATCTGCGATTCTCTTTCACCCTGTTTTCAAAAATGATCTCGATATTCTCATACTCCAGCTATCTCGTTTTCGTGTCTTTGTCAATTAGAATGTTTTCACCATAGATTCTTGTATGCTACTGAGTACGACTTGTTTGCGGCCCTGTCTTCTGCTCGAGTACTTTGATAGTACAAGCCCAGCCAACCCGACTCGCGCCTTCCAGCCATACCATTCTTCAAGCAAGAGACCTCGACTAACAACCGTCGATGTAATTAACGTCAAGTAAGAAGCGGTGGTCATACAAATTCATCTGTGCAAACATGCTCACTCGCGGTGAAGTCGGTTGCTTCGTCAATCCCAGATGGCTGCTTCAATTTGCGACCCATCTATGCACTGCTTAGCTTCCGCTTCGATATTAGTGCTAATCTGTCAATGGGGTGAGGGTTCTGATACTTGAATATTGAATGTTCCCGTCGGTCATCCGTTTGATCTAACTTACTTTCAAACATCCGAGCTTTTCGGCTTGACGCTCGCGCCAGCTGAGGGAAAAAAATCAAGCTCAAAGAAATTGTTCCGCGATTGCTTACCTTCGGGCACCTCGATGCACAAGTGGATACTTCTGGCTCTCTCGACCCACGAGAAAGTCGCAAAAGAAAGATTACATATTCACAGCTACACTGAAAAATTCAACAACATCAATGCAACTGCATCTGTAACTAAAGCGTAAGGCTATAATCATATTCAGTCTGCGCACTCTGTGCAATCCAAAGCACAACCGCAGACAACATCAAAGCCACATTCTGTGAGACGTTGACATAGCCATAGTATGTGTACTGTCCGGGTTAATCCATCATGACATATTTCAGCACAAGAAGAGACTAGACGGATCATTGAATATCTAGTAGCGTCAGAAAAAACATCAAGACTCACCACGCTCCCCGCCAGTCCACCAGCCATGAAAGCAAACCCAATAAACAAGAAAAGGCGTGCCCTCCACACAGCCGTAGGGTCTCCATAATCATCCCCTCTAATCCTATCCTTGTCGATCAAGTTGATGATAAGCATGCCAAGAAGCGAGCAGATGCCCGGCACCCAATCGACGAACTGTACATGCACAGGAGGCGGGATTTGGGGGTCCTCATAAGGCGGGTGGGCATGTGCGGACAAGATGGCAGCATCAAAGAAAGTCCAGTTTGCAAGTGCGAACTGCGGAAGGGCGTGCGGTTAGCATTAGGGCAGTCGGTAGAAGAAGCGCAGACCAAAGCACCTGGAGGTAAATGCCAATAGTCCGGCGATGCTCTTTCTAGTGGCGAACTTGTAACTTATACCATGTGAATTTGAGTGTGTGCAGATCGTCGAAGAAGGCGAAGGCACAGTTACCGAGTACAGCAAGCCTAGGTCGATATTTGAGTGGCTGTGCTTCATTGAGATCTCTTCGGCAAACACCGAATAGCAAATAGCTGTCATCAGCTCCGAGTCTCCCAGTCTAGTTAATTGGTACTATCGTTGCGGACGTCCTTTCAGAATCTATTCGTCATTTCTGTACACCCTCGGTTGTAAGAGACGTAAGTTGTTGGGAAGTTCGGCCAGTCATCAATTTACCATCGAGCTTTCTTTATAAGACTTATCGCATTAAAGTACGTCGATCACACACAAACATATCGCTACCCCTTGTTATATTGATGGTTCGTATAGTAGTACTATCATATTCCAATCACCAGTATGTATATACATGTATGACATCTCCCTCAAATCTGTCCCTCGCCATGATTGGTATTCCGAGTCGCGCCTGTTTTACTGCACCATCCGCACCACCTCAACAAATCCTTTACTCATTTGCACAATCGAAGTCGAACCCGCACCCACACTCTGAGCTCCTGGTCGATCTCCAAGGATATGCGCTCTGTACGTGGTGATTTCCTCGATGCATGTCTCTTCAACCTGTTTTTTTTTTCAGAACTGACATGACTTGATAATCACTCTATAGCTACACCTGTTGCATCGCCCCTACCTCTCAACTGTACTCCCTCGTCGCAGCATGTACTCTTGGGATATTCAGATCTTTTCTGCGACGGTCCGCTCCTGTAGCCTCTCCCATTTTTTCCAGTCTCAAGGCACACCGGCACCAGAAATTTGTGTTCGATGCTCAATTCGTTGGCCCGGTTTTGCAGCGGAGGGGTATGGTCATGGATCCGCACTGGAGGCCTACTCGACGTTTCTCGAGCTTCTGGATGCTCGTCTGGCAACACGATCGTCGGCAATTTCACGGCGCAAAGCTGCCGCTGCCTTTCATTATGCCAAAACACTCCTGTAGATGCACCCACAACACGTCTATCATACTCACTGACGCCGATGTCCACACGCTCGCTCGTGCATGTCCACACTCCATTCCATTGGCTTAGGAAATTACGACACACCTGTAACCCTGGATGCCCTGCGTTACATCGCGGAATGCTGTCGTGAACTGTGCGAGGTCTTGCTCTGCGTGGATGCACGACTCGATGCGCTCGGCAACTCCGCTGGTAGATCTGCAGTCTGTGAGTCCGCAACTAGCTCAAAAGCTCTCAGAGCTCAGCATGCGCCTATCTCATACTCAGGGTTCTACAGGCAGCGCTGATCCAGCTGCAGCTGATCGGGCAGCAACAGAATATAGGAGACTTACAAGGCAATGGGAATCTGCAGTAGCTGAGATACGTGGTCTCCAAACGTTCTCGCGGTTCCTGCTCCCATCTTCCTATGAAGACTTGCAAGCGACAGGACGCCAGGGCCCTGTCATTATCCTCATCGCCAGTCAATACTCGTGCAGCGCCATGATCGTTCCGACATTAGGAGATCCTCATCATGTTCCTTTGCCGGCTGTCTCTCTCACAGGACTGCATAATCTCGAAAATCGCTTCACAACGATCTAATAGTATTCTTGCGGACAGTATGGGACGAGGTCATGCTACCCATCGTCAACGTACTCGAGAACGTCCTCCTGGCTGTGTCCAACTGCAGCTTTTACGTCTATTCCTCTCCATGCAGCTCACTCCTACCAAACAAAGGTGGATGGTTCTAAGGAGCCATGCCTGGAGGATCTCTACATCTGTTCATACACGCCGACACTTTCCGCTCTGGTCAGGTCTAGACGGATGATGAACGAGCGTGTCCCTCCGTCCTTTGTGGCGATCGGACAAGGTCAACCAGGTGAAGGGAAAGGCAAGGCGCTTTTGGCTGTCGACAGCGAGCTCGAGGTCTCCCGGAAGCTCGTCCCCTCAACTGCCACCCATACCAGTATTTCTGGCGATGCGGTCACACGAGCAGGTGCGCTCGAAGCTATGGAAAGAACACCTGGGTGCACCTTGCTTGTCATGGCAAGCAGGACCCTACACAACCTTACAATTCGCATTTCGTCATGAAAGATGAACACCTGACGCTGCTGCATATCAAAACGCAGGCGTAAAGGAAATAGCATTGTAATGGCTGACACAGTTCAACAGAGTCCCACGAGAACAGTCTGGGTGCGTTCACACCCTGCAGTGTTCGACGACATCTTCGCAGTGTTACAGGGACCTGATTAATTGGCCCTTCAGGCTGAAAAACAGCGACATAAAGATGTGCATGCAGAAGTAGAAATAGCCGATCTGCGAGGCAGCGTCACCCAAAGCAAGTCAGGTTATCAAGGGCGCCTTATCTTCAGTTGGAGATGATGACAGACGGGCATTCAAAAAGGTGCTTTGGTTCTTTACTTGATGTCCTTGTGAAATCTGACAATGCACACAGTTCTGGCCGTCCCTGACTGATCTCCAAACCACCGCGTCCTTACCCCGTGGAATAGTCATTGGGATGAAAGTCCTGACCCACGACTGAAGTAGGTATCCCTGGCTACTTGATTTGTCCCCACGAATAACTTGCCACCCAGGTTTCCGCCTAAGAACGCCAAACCCAGAACGGATGGTCGACACTGGTAATGATGTTCCCCGCAGCCATTCTCGCTCAAATGAAGAGAAGCGTTTAGTGCCTACATACAAGAAGAAAGATCTTGATGCGCGCCGCTCCAAGGTAAGCCCCTCATTTGACGTACTTTAAGAAACTTGCACACAAAGAATATTTGTTCCAGGCGCGCCTCTTACACCCATTCGCCAGGATGATCATATCCCACTGTTGCTCATACAACACTCGCTCGAATCGCCTAACAATGCTCGTGACATCCACGGCTGGACGCTTGTTATTCCCAAGCTTGGCTTTCAGTATCAGTGACGGTATATGGCAACCTCATTGGCATAGCCGTGGCGTCACAGCGTATTGAGAGTTTATTCCTTCTTCATGAGTAGTTACTAAATGTGTCGAAGGCTCAATGCAACCTTGCTTTTACATCACTTTGACTGATGGAACGTGGGCTTTGCTTCAATACTTTGCAATTCGAGGCCTTCGTGTCTGCGAGTGGGTATATGCGATATTTCCGTTCGCCCCATCTACATTCTGACAAACCACCGAGTCGTTGCAATCACCAGTCAATTCTCTTGTGACTTTTACCCCGACCCCCGAAACCCCACCCAATCTGGTTCGCTAGCTTGATCGCGACACCAAGGTCTGACGCAAATCTACCAACACATCATCAGGTCAAGTGTCTTATCTCATGTCAAGCACTTCTTGGGCGATCTTTCCATTGGTAATTGACCCGACAGACCCAACGACAAGCTTATCTCCAATAGCTTCTTTGACTGCCTGTGCGAACGGCGCTTGGTACGCCGGCCCAACTTTCATGATGGCTTTGGGTGGTTACCACCACTGGAGACGTCGAGGAAGTCAACGCCATGCTCGGCAAGGATACCAGCAAGTTTGACGGTATCCTCGATACGCCACGATGGTTCATTTGGAAGCGCTTCTTCGAGCCATTCAGTCGCAGAAATCCTAGGTACGAGAGGTATCATTCAGAACAAGCAAGAACATCTTATGGACTCGAAGATACCTCAGGAAAAGTGGCATGTCTTCAGGGATAACGTCACGGATAGCGTCTACGACCTCGATAGTTAAACGAATGCGGTTCTCGAAGCTTCCGCCATATTCATCTGTGCGCGTGTTGCTGATGGGGCTGAAGAAAGAGAACAGCAGATAGCCGTGTCCGTTGTGAATTTCAATGACGTCGATGCCAGCTTTCAACGCTCTCCTCGTAGCTTCTGCAAATGCGACGACGACCGCCTTGATCTGCGCCTTTGATATTTCCTTAGGCACAGGGTAGGTATCCTTGTAAGGGACCGTGGAAGGCCCCCATACGTTGTCTGGCCATCCGCCTATCCTCTCAGTTGCCGCAACACCCGAACTTAACCACGGCACAACGGTAGATGCTTTCCGGCCGGCGTGTGCAAGCTGAATGCCAATCTTTTGGTTTTGTGAATGGGCAAACTCGACTATCTTGCGGAGGGGCTCGATTTGGCCGTCCTTCCAGAGTCCCGCGTCTTCGGCAGTGACGCGACCCTCTGAGACGACCGCTGTGGCTTCGATCATAGAAAGACCAGGACCACGCGTGAAGATGCCACCCATTGAATCTGGTGAATGCCTTTTCCATGCTCGAGATTCATTAACTTACGATGTGCCATATGCCAGGACGTCAAATGACCGTCGTCTGCAGAATATTGAGCTAGTGGAGATAGCTTCACGAGATCGGGATGAAACATCAGGAGATCTCATCGATCGATATACCAACTCACGAAGATACGGTTGTGGAATGTTGTCCCTCTGATCCTGATGGGCTGGAACAGCTTTGGTATACGATTTCCATCGGGCTGGGGATCGAATGCTGTGCCTGCAGCGGGGACCTGCGCAGGGGTAAAGTATGGGACGCCGGGTGCAGGCTTATTTGCTGGAGGCTGCATGTTGAGGGGTAAATAATCAAGTGTACGAGGAACGACTTCCATTTCTTCCACGCTATATATACCAACTAGCGCCCACCTGATCGATGAGTTTGTGTCTGAGTATCGCAATCCCGCTGGATGATTCAGCTCGATTCTTAGTGAGGCGCAGCAGCGATAAGCATGCTGATGATGATAACAGAGTTAATGAGATGCATATAAATAGACAAGGCAGAAATCGAGGTAAGGCGGATCTTGTCAGACATCTAAATTTAGCAGAAGTAGCAATTGTTGATCATGCGCACCAGAGGAAGGATATCCCAACATCTCATTGTTTGGCTTGGTGTCAATGAAAGGCTCCTTTGCATAGATCGACGTGGAGCCTTTACATCGACACTATGTCACGTCTGCACACAAAGTAGTTGCTTGATAAGCTGATTTGTTGAGAGCGGGGAACTCGACAGTATGTTGTAAGAGCGTCAGAAAAACATAAAGACTCACCACGTTCCCCGCCAATCCACCAGCCATAAAAGCAAATCCAATAAACAAGAAAAGGCGTGCCCTCCACACAGCCGTAGAATCTCCATAATCATCCCCTCTAATCCTATCCTTGTCGATCAAGTTGATGATGAGCATGCCAAGAAGCGAGCAGATTCCCGGCACCCAATCAACGAACTGTACATGCACAGGAGGCGGGATTTGGGGGTCCTCATAAGGCGGGTGGGCATGTGCAGACAAGATGGCAGCATCGAGAAAAGTCCAGTTTGCAAGTGCGAGCTGCGGAAGGGCGTGCGGTTAGCATTAGGGCAGTCGGTAGAAAAAGCGCACAGACCAAAGCGCCTGGAGGTAAATGCCGATAGTCCGGCGATGCTCCTTCTAGTGGCGAACTTGTAACTTATACTATGTGAATTTGAGGGTGTGCAGATCGTCGAAGAAGACGAAGGCATGGTGATCGAGTACTGGACCACAAGGTTAGGACTTCTTTTGCGGTGCATGTCTTTGTATATTGTGTGGCTGTGCTTCTTTTTACTTCACCGAGAACTACTTAAGAGGACCAATCAACAAATGATTCGGACAATACTTGCTTGTACATAGTAGGGTCTACCACTGCTCAGGAAAAGACGTCTCTCGTTCAACGGCAGGTAGATTACCAGGTATGATTAAGACTTAATTGTCATATATGCAGTTCTTTGCTCATTCTGTTTTAAGTCGCAGTTGGCACACTTTTCGTCACTAGCTAGTCTGCCACGTTGTTCAACCATCTCATATTGCACTGAAATCCGACTTTTCACGTTCTCGCAAACCGTCCATGGTGTTTCCACAACGCTCGATCCCCTTCCCACTATCAGTTCAATCCGACAAGTGGGATAGAATCATTCGACTTTTCTGTGCTTGCTGTTCTCAGCGATGTCCATTTGCTATCACCTTGAGAAACACACTCGATTCGTACTTGTCGTCATGTTCTCACAGACAAGTCGTATAGAATCATTTGACTTTTCTGTACCTGCGGTCCGCATCGTTTCCATTTCTCTTTACCTGAAAATACACACGAATTTCAAATTTGCCCTTGTGTGCTAAACGAGTAACAATACAACTCCCCGATAAAAGTCCAAGATCACCAACCATTACCTGACACCTTGAGACCTGCGTGTCCCCTTCAACCTGTCCGGGCTACTTTCGCCGCAAACTAATCATGACATTTGCTATTTCTTTAGTGCAGGTCCTCCCGCTAACACTATAGCCGGCTATCTTTCTTAGCGCTCAGTGTATCATACCCAGCGTCTATTGTACCAAACAGCCCTTGACAATATGGGAATACACGTGCAGTATGACCTGAACCCTCAACCTCTCCCCTTCTCCCTTTCGGCTGAACTCCATCCACATTCCACACATCCCTACCCTCGTCTTTCCCTCCTATTCATTCCGCTCACTGCTCAGTCCATCCTCGATCCTCATCATTTTACTTCATCGCACCATCATGCCTGGTAGCTTAGATGAACGATATATTAGACTTGAAGGTGAGCCAGATCACCTTCGTATCTCTTTCATGTTCTTCACGATCTATCTGCAGTTATGAGTGGAAAGAATCTTCAAGTCCCCTCCGGGCGCATACCTGCTGGCGTCAACGTATCGATCACTGTCGAATCCCGGGGATGCTGGAAATCAGTCATTAGTGTCTTATCATTTGATCGATCTGTTGTGTGGGGGAATACTGTGACTCTGTAAGGTCCGCAGAGACTCTGATGCGATGCGAGAACTGATCTTCGGTTTGTAGACCATCACATACCTCACCTGCATTATCAGTGGAGATCAGGGCATCCTATGAGGTAGATCGAACACTAGGCAATGGAGAGGTCATTGGAAAACTTCAAATGTCGTGGGATGAGCTACTTGATCATGGAGATGAGTCATTCGGTGAGCAACTTACCTTCTCATTCTCTCGCATGTACTAACATCTCATAGATCTATCCTTCCCACCCGTCCGTAATGTCTGCCCTTCCCTCACGCTGAGGGCCGCCGCTGTACATGCTTGCGACGATCAGGACAGCACACTGTCTGACGTGAGTGACGCTGGTTTCTGCTGTGAACTTTTGCTGACGGAACAACCACTGTAGTCCCTCGTAGACAGTGATATTACTCGAGACACAGATGCGGGTCATGCACGACTTGCCGGATACATGAGGAGCGGGATGGTCTTTCTCCTGAACGATGCTATGCAGCATTTTCAGTCGGTTCTTGACCAATGTCCGGTCGGCCATCCTGATCATGCAGCCGCTCTTACCAACCTCGCGTATGCCCGCCTTGAAGGCTATATTCAAAACCATCTTCAAGATATCGATACCACCACTTCCCTCTTCCATGAATCACTTGCACTGCGTCCACAGGGTCACCCCGATCACGTATCATCCCTCTATAATCTGATTACAGCATTGAACTGGCGCCACAGCAAGGAGTCTACCACGGTCTACATTCACAAATCCGCGCAGCTGTGCTGCAAGCTACTGCCCCTCTGTCCACAGCGCACCTACTTTTATAGCATCGGCGTAGACGGTGCGGTCGGTTACGTGATCGACAATCTTCCAATTGATGCATCTGATGAAGGCATCCACCTTCGACGAAACATTCTCGAGCTCTGTCCTGTAGGCCAACAACTCCGTCCAAAAGCACTTGACAAGCTTGCATGGGCATTAAAAACCCGCTTCACACAGTGCGGAAACATTGATGATATCGACGAGGCTATACAGCTTCGTCGTGAAGCCGTTTTCCTGTGCCCCGAGGGACATTCTGACCGCGGTACCTTCCTGAACAGCTTAGCCTTCTCACTCGTGCACCGCTTTGATCACCTGTGACTCCCACGTATTGCGTCTAATTAGACGTGATAATAGATAGGGCTAGCACGTCTAAAATGACACAGTTCCAGCGTTTGCAAGCCTCCTTCAATAAATCTTGGATAAAGAGTGACTTATAATAACAGCAGCTCTAGGTGGGACGTCGGCGTTAACGTTCCTGGCTCCGGCTATCATGCGCCCGTCATGTCGTTCCTGGCTTCGGCTATCATGCGCCCGCCGTGTGAACCTTCGTGCCCGCCGTCGTACACGATGAGCTCCTTAAATCATGCATATCAGAGGCGCATTTTTACAGTAAGCATAAGCAAAGTGCATTCCAACAAATATGATGAGTAAACTAGACTATTCTTCCACCTCACCACTGTCAAGAACCTCGAGCTGCGAGAAGTCATCAGTGATGAGGACGATGTCCTGCAAACTTCTCGAGGTTTCTTCGGCCACCTCCTCGGCCACCTCTTCTTCATCTAGTTCCTCCTGGGTATCCGCGCCTACAGGAGATGATGGGTCATGCACAGCGAGGGCAGCAAACATACTGGCAGGAATATGGGGATCTGGCAAGCTGGCACTGTCTCCAGCGCCCATGCAAGCACTTACACCAGGTACTAGTGTACCTGTGAAACCAGGGAGCTTTGATATATCGTGAAGCCGGTTTAGATGACGGAAGTTGAACCGGCCTCGAACGTTCCGATGTATAGCAATTTGATGGGCAAGGGCTGGGTTAGCAACCGTGAGTCGATCTTCGCACTCCCGCAGATACTTATCTTCGTCTCGTATATAAGTCACCAGACGGCGAACCTCAATGTTCAGACGACAAATCTCCTCGCGTGCTCGACACATCTTAAAATAAAGATCCATTGCGCTCCGAGCTGCTGGTGAAGACCAAGGTAATGAAGAAATATCGAAGCGTGTGTTACGCAGCAGGTCGAAGTCGGCGAGAAAGGCATACTCGACGACCTCCTCCCACTTAAGCGTTTGCCGGGGAGGGTACACTGTGCTGGCGAGGTTATTGTATGTGTTGAGGGCGGATCTGATGGCAGCGGAACGCGTCTGCAAAGCCCTTGCAATGTGTTTTCGTAGTTTGTAACCTTGAACATGAGTAGAATTAGCTAAAACAAGTCAAGCTTGACTTGAACGCACCTGTCCCTGCCCTGTTCATCTTTGCAAGTTCAAATATACGAGCAACGACCAATCCTTCTAGACGGTCCAGCGCACGTTGATACTTTCTATTAGCCACAAGTCTCCCCACCTTCTGCCACTCTCCATCTTCTGGAACCCAGCGATTGTTGATCCCGAGATTGTGTTCTAGTGCTTGAACCAACTTCAAATTTCTCTCGTAGTCCTCGAGAGCATGGCGCCGCGTGTTTTCAGATATACGTGTATTACTAATGTCCGCATCGTATGATAGAGGATCGTGCTGAGAGTGCGTTCCAAACATGTTCGTTGCTGCATCGAGAGCAATCCTGTTTGAGGGAGGTATCAGTAGCTACAAAATACGTATACCAAAAGTAAAACTTACTGGCTCGCCCTGAGATTCACTAATCTTTGCCAGTACTCCATGTGAAGCGTCTCGTCTTCGGGCTCTCGCGTTAGACCCTTAAGGTAGACTTTCTCGTCTTCAAGCCAACGTTCAAAAGTGCTCTCGTCCTCGACTCCCAGATCTTCCATAACCTTTGGTAGGATAGCCTCGCCATTTGCCAGGATATCGAGAGCTTGCTTATAGTTGCTGTGCAAGAAATTTGCTAGCCATCAAATAATTACATCAGCAACAGCTCATGTATAATAAAAGACCGACTTACAAAGATTGCCGTAGACCTCAAACTCGTCGTTATGCTCAAAGTATGAATCTATGGCTTGTTGACGATGGAACACGGTAGTATACCTTAGAGCTGATGCGAGCGAATTCGACTTTGAGAACGTTCGCTCACAAGTCTCCAGGTCTTCAATCCCAAGGCCCTTGATGTAAGTCGTCAAAGAAAAGAGCTGACATAACCGCCTGTGCGCATGTCCATGAAATGCGCCAACAAGGAGGGTATGACGTAACGAACGCGCAAGGGGTCCAAGAAGGCTGTTGTCAAGAGTAGCCTGGAACTGACAGCCGATATCATAACCACCGCCCAAACGGTCACCAAATGCATCCAGCAATTTGGCAACAACAGCTAGGGGGTATTTTGTGCTATAAGAACACACCTGTCAGGAATATTAAGTAAAAGTATATATTACTCACAGCTCCCCGCTCTGCACCATGTCCGTGATCAGTAAACAAAAGCCATGGCGGCACACAGCGATAAAGACACCAGTTTCGTCATATATACCCCATGCTTTTTTCGTCTTTGTGTCATCCATGTTCTTCCATCGGCCTTCGCATGAGTTCTCTGCCGGTCTCTGATCGATATTAGTTATTTCTACAAAAGCTCTGCGTCAATCACTCACATTGTCCCCAGTAGCACACGCAGTATCGCGTGCAAACTGATCTACGAAATTACGAGACAGGTAACGGTCACTGACAAGTAGCTGGGCGGTGGGAAGCTCGGATGATATTCCAAGAGAGTCGTCGTCATCGTCAAGTGAGCGTCGTAGAATTCGTTTTAACGAATCATTCCCGTCCATGGCATAGAGAATTTTGAAGCGTAGTTGTTCTTCGTTAGTTAGTATGTAAGTGCACGCAGGACAAGCGTGTTTGAGGCGCCAGTCAGGCGAGTCGCGTCGGAGTGATTCTGTTACGAGTGAGGCCACAACCGTTGAATTTGAAGATATATGTCCAGTGCGATTGAAAATTGACGTGAGAGGTGTCGATGGAATTCAATCTGAATGTGTTTAGCATGGAGTACCATAGAACTTGAAGTGAGAACATTTACCCCGTGTAGATCGCACATGGTTTTAACAAACGCTTGAATTGATAAATGAGGGCTCCTGAGGTGCGCCACACGATACAATTCAAGGGCTTCTGATGTTATGCCCGCGACTGGCGATATTGGAGAGCAAGGTATAACACCTTGACGAACCATTGCAGAGGCGATTGTATGGTCTGTCGACGATATTTTAAGTATGACTTTCTCAGCGACTGTACAACAAATGACGTTAAAACCGTAAGATAATAAACATCGAAGGTGACTCACAAAATGCATCTATCACAGTCACTGGCCATTGGCCAGCATTAAAGTCAATCACTTCATCGTCTCTTTGCTGCGTAGGCATTCAAAAAAGTTCCTGAAGCCCTTCTGTGATTTCTCAAGGCTCCATATAAGGTATGCTTCACTCATCACTTGTATTTGCTCATTGAAAGCGACATTCCTCTGTAGAACACGATCACGACTGTGTGCGATTGTCAATACGTTGAACCCTGCTGAGCATTATCTCTATCCTTTCTGATGTGCGTGTAAATCGCTGACTGTCTACTAAAATGCACTCACAATCGCCAGACTTCACCCATAACACCTCTTGCCAGGTCTTCAAACTCCCCACCAGCTGTGGCTGATGGGGAGTGTGTCAGTACCATTGCATACATCACTAAAGTTGAAATTGAGATCTTTGAAGTCCTCGTCAACACCAGGTGGGAAAGTCAGGGGATTTCTGAGACCTTCCAGAGCTTTGCGCTCATTAGCTGTCATTTCTTTAAACCAAGTCAGTGTTTTTCTTTGTTCTGGCTTTGTGAGTGCCTGGACACTTACCTTGTAGGCAAGCCTCCTGCCGCTGTTTATAGCTGGCTGCTTGCAGAACTAACGCTCTATGTTTCACCAGTTTCGATGCACCATTGGCGGGAAGGCCATCCTTATCTCGCAAGGAACCTATGCGACGGATAGACCGCAAAGAGAGGTTAGTGCGAACTCGTTGTGTTTGACGTCCTCCTGAATTCCGCATTTTTCTTTTCTTTTCAGACAAGTCAGGTATGGATACGTCCTCTGGATATTGGGCTATGTGTGACTAATCATAAACGTTATTCACGCACATCTCCATCTATTCCCCCTTGTTCGACTAATCGTTTCCTTCCTTAAGTTTCTCACATCCACCATGTCACAGAATTCCTCGTCATCTGTCGCCTCCCGCCGCAATGATCATGTCCAGGACTTGCGCCAGTTGCTTGAAGACATGACTGTATCAGGTGGGTCGCAAGTCTATCACATCTGATAAAAAACCGCATGGTCACACTCCCGAATAGGTTCAGCATTGGACACAATTACCTGGAAGCGCAAGACTGTTGAAGAGAGCATCACCCTTTCCAAAGCATCGCACACGAATGCCTCGCTTGTCAATCAAACTATCCCAGTGCCTGATCCTACCAGCTCGCGTGCACAAGACCCTCTGGTACCTTTAAGCTCGTCATCACACTCGCAATCTCCTACAAGTGTCGCCCTTCCTTCATTGCCAGCCACGCAGGTTCCCAAGCCTGGCGATATCATACCACCACATGCTGGTTTGGAAGCCGAAGGGTTCTGGGTAATCACGGTCGGTCAAGAAGTCGGCATATTCTACCACTGGTAGGCGTTGTATTGTACTTTCACTTACAATAATACTGACGCTCATATTAGGGCTGATGTGGCTGAACGCACCCACTTTGTTAGTGGTAACATTCAGAAGTGGTATCCTTCGTTCCAGAAGGCGCTTGAAGTATATACTGTACAATACAATGAAGGTAGAGTCCGGGCAGTCCCAATTCCGGGCGGTCCTTTCTGGCCGTCCCCATCCCCACCTTCCCCCTCTTGGTCCTCAGACTCGGATGACCTGTGGTCGCAGGTAGATGACTTGTCAGAGACGATGACACACTGTGAACTTTAGATTACCTTCGTAGTAATAGTTCACTATCTCAGCCGTGTACATATGTAGTACTTGTAATACCTTGGTAATGGAACATTTATGCAGTCCACAGAACGTGTAGGCTACTCAGTGTGATTACAAAATTGATGCAGATGTGCAACTGACTGAATGAGATAGGACTACACAGTTGCATTACCTTAAGAGTCCGCATGTGTGTAGCATCCCACGAATGTAATCAGTAATTAGCTAGTGATATACAAACATGGTCCTAAATCCAAGCCGACTGCGTTCACTACACATTTTGACGAAATCAGCGTAACAAATAGTAACCTTCAACGCAGTCGGTATGGTTTAAAACTCTATGGAAGTGCGATCATAGAGATATTACAACGTCTGGCATGCGTTCGCTATCGATTCGATATGTGTTCGCTATCTATTCGCTATGTGTTCGCTATGTGTTCGCTATGTGTTCGACATTAGTTCGATATGTGTTCGATATGTGTTCGCCATCAGTTCGCCATACACGCGCCATCAATTTTGTCAATTCGCTATATGTTCGCCATCAATTCGGTCACCATCATTTCAATATGACATTGTTCAACATCCTATACAGTCACAAACTACGTAGTTTTACTGTTAGCTACTTTCACCTCGAAAAATTTGACCTCTGAAACAATACAGACAAGCAGATCATGAAGTATAATGATATCGTACTTGAGACGCTCCCTGCAATGTGGACAATTGGTGTGCACAACGTCTTGGATACTTTCCAGAAGTTCCCTCCCCTCGGAAGCGTGCGCACTACACTCATTAAGAAAAATAATGGTCTCTCGTCGCCCCTTTTCTTGCGCACCTTTGAGCAGTTTCTCATATGCATGATCCCACTTATTTTCAGACTCCCGCTCCTGAATCCATCCCTTTTGCCAGCAATTGGCCATGTTCTCAATATTTTGCAGGGTTGGCGAGTCGCAGGAACAAGGGATGACATTATCCATGGTGAGTAGAGATCCATCATCGACCTCTGGAGTGATGTCACGACCATCGAGTCCGTCAAGCATGGGTGGATTGACCAAAGGGATGTGTTGTGTGTTTTTTTTACTATGGGTGCAGTCAGGAAGAACAAGAGATGGCAGTAAAACAGAAATGATTTTACCTGGCCCGCCTACTTAAAAATTGTATTTTAAGTACAATTTTTCGACCCAAGAGTGAGAGTGGGACTGACCTCGCCATCCGAGCGCGTGCCTTTGCGTTTTGCGTGTCTCGAACTCTGAAAGTACAATCTCGACTTGAATTAAAAAGAAAGAAAAAACTTACCCTGGTTTTGCAAGCCACCGCTTGGTAGCCATGCGCTGCCTGTTCAAAGTAACAGGAGAACTCTGCCGATGAGCCTTAGAATGAATTTAAAACACTGTACACCATGAGTCCGAAAATCGAGACTTACCATAGATCTGAGGGGGGAAATGGGTCGTGAGATTTTCCAAGTTTGACTGTCTATCATGTCAATGGGGATTCCCCCTCATACATTTTATAGAATGCGAATTAGTAAAAGGTTACTGTCAGCGCTCAATCACCAACTGACCTATCCAAACATCATCAGTATTCAAGCTGGATTTGCGACAAGATTATCCCAGCCTATCCGAATATCATCGGTATTCAAGTTGAGGTCATCCCAGCAATCCACCTACCCGAATATCATCGGTATTCAAGTCGGATTTGCGACAAGGTCATCCCAACAACCAACTTATCCGAACATCATCGGTATTCAAGTCGGATTGGCGACGAGGTCATCCCAGCAACCAACCTAACCGAACATCATCGGTATTCAAGTTGGATTGGCGACGAGGTCATCCCAGCAACCAACCTAACCGAACATCATCGGTATTCAAGTCGTATTAAAGTAAGGACATCCCAGCAACTAACCTAACCGACTAACCTAACCGAATATCATCGGTATTCAAGTAGGATCTAAGGATCGCCACCAGGTTATCCCAACAACTAACCTATCCGAACATCATCGGTATTCAAGTTGGATCAAAGCATCGCGCTGAGGTCATCCCAGCAGAGATGTATATGATCACCCCCAATCAATGTTATACGCGGAACTTCCTCCAATTGGCAACCTGAGAAGTATTGTAAGTTGTTATGACTCTGATGCTTGGTATTAATGCCGTTTTTTATAGGGTTTAATGATTGGTATTAATGCCATTCTGTCTATGCCGCCCTGATCCATTGGCGTGATTCTCAGGCTCCCAAGGCAAGCACTTTTTTTTTCTAATCGTGTCCCCGCAACGACACTCCTTCCTACTCGCACAGACAACTATGAGCTTCACTTTCCCTGAAAATGACTTCGACCCCAATGGGAATTTCATCGCCAGCGGAGGACCTGAATATTTCATGGGGATGCTCAATGAAAATGAAGGTGCGTTGTATAAATGTGTCTCCCACTCTTATTGGCCTTCAAAAACAGGATTGATCAATACACTCCAACCTTGGGATGATATTGACTTGGACGACCCATCATTATACATGATGCTGCTGATGAGTGATGAGTTAGCAGCTGTCAATAGTGAACTGGTCCTTCCACACCCTACTTTCATTGCTGAATTTTCACCTGATGCACACAATCTCACACCTGCCTCTCACGCACCATCACCTGCCCAAAGACAGAAATGACAAAGCATTTACATGATGCCATTGTTGAACACCTACAAGAACAGAAACACACAGTTGAATTGCTCTCGTGCGCTCATAATGTGACTCCAAAATATGTCAATGACATGATTGGTAGTCAGACCAAGTATCACACAGCGCGTAAGATCCACCTGACTAATGCCCTCATTCACGCCAAAGCCAAGGAGATGAACAGTGGTATGCTAAATCCCTTTCCTTACTCTTACATACTCATGTTCTGTTACAATAAGATCAACCTATCGGCTCTCGGTATACATTGGGTGAGCTGCGCGAAATGGTCGCCGAGGACCCCCAGATGAAGAATTTGACGAGGGATGAGAAGACCACTTATGTGAGTGCTCTTAGGGAGCACCGCGAACAAAAGGTAAGTAGTGTGCGAGCCAACAATATAGCTGCTGCGCGAGATGTTTTGGTCACAACAGAGAGGGTCATCAAGGAGGTGAGCTTTTCGTTCATCACCTGTATTCTACTGGACTCATTTTCACTTCAAAGCTCGACAATTTGCGTGTTCGCACAGGCACCTATGCAACTGTATACGTTGTTCGGGCCACATCAATGACACAATTCAAAGCACAATGCATGGTACTGATAATTCCAAAGATTTCTGGGAGGACGTCTATGACTCTCCAATGGCCGATGTTCTCCGTCAATATGAGCAATGGGCATGCACGCAGAATCAAAGTCAGTCGTCTGGCTCCTACTTATTATTTTATTTTGTTCTTATCAAGTATCTTCGAGATCTTAACGAACGTGACTCTTTGGAAACGGTCCGAAAGCAAGCTCGAAAATTGATTGTCCGAGGGCTGGGTATGTGACAGTAGTGTGCATGAGTGCTGTCTGACATCTTTACAGTTGCAGTGACTGGCAAGAAAGACATCACGATGAATTACAATAACTACAATACGGCGATCATTGAAACTTATGCGGTCAAGCTAGTAGGATGGCCCCAGGGTGTCAAATTTATCAGTCCTTCAAACATCGGGACAGTCGGTGAAATTCGCAAGCTCCGTGATGCGCTCAAGGCCCGAACATGTTACTGGGCTGCCCTCACTCCAGCGGAAGTCAAGCTTCACACTGCTGAACTTGATGCGTGCCGTTCGGCAGGGCAAGTTGTCTGGCAGCCATGCAAGAAGCGCTCTGATGCTGGAGTTGCTCACATGCGCAAGGCTCCACCTACCACAGGACAGGCACACAAAGAGAACAGAAGGCTATCAAAGAAGGTGAAAAAGAACAGTAGTGCACAGCATCGTGAGGCCCCTAAAAGTACAGAGTTCATTGAGTCATCTGATGGGGAAGAGGACAAGGGCGAGTAGTACACCCTGCTGCTCTTTTATGTATATTCTGAGGATCTGTACATACTTGAATTATTAGTAGCTCTCACTGTGTCAGAACGCACCACCAATGTGTAAAAATGCATCTCTGATATGCATGATTTAAGGAGCTCGTTGTGTACAATGGCAGGCACATGATAGCCGAAGCCAGGAATGTTAACACTGATGTCCCACCTAGAGCTGCTGTTATTATAAGTCACTTTTATCCAAGATTTATTGAAGAAGGCTTGCAAACGCTGGAACTGTGTCATTTTAGACGTGCTAGCCCTATCTATTATCACGTCTAATTAGACGCAATACATGGGAGTCACAGGTGATTAGACAACCTAGGAGGTGCCCTTGCCACCCGTTTCAAGAAACGTGGTGACATTGATGACATCACCAGAGCTATCAGCCTGCGTCGCGAGGCGCTGACGTTGTGCCCTCCTGGGCATCCACGTCGTGACACCATACTTAACAACCTCGCTCTCGCGCTCATAACCAGATATGATAAATCGTATGTCAGCGAAGATCTTAACGAGGCCATTGATCGGTATCGTGAATCCCATCTGTTAACGCGGCTTGACGATCCGGAGCGCCATGTAACTCTTTACAGTTTGAGCTCGGCGCTCTGCTCTCGTTTCATGCACACTCGGAAGAATGGAGATGTCGAGGAGGCCATTCGACTCTGCCAAGAAGCACTGGCATCTCTGCCTTCATTGCACCCAGATAGATGCAGGAGCCATGCATGGCTACAGAGGGCTTATCTGTCTCGTTACTGCATACAACACAACCCCACCGATTTGTCATCCGCAATGGAGCACTTCAGACTGTCGTCGATACACCCTACTGAAGGCTTCCCTGAACGTATCAGGGTGGCTATTGACTGGGCTCGCCAAGCAGAAATATATCAACATGAATCTGCCCTCAAAGCATACCAAGTGTGCTTTGAGCTTTTTGACAGCCATGTGATGTCACGATCGTCGATTTTCTCACGGCGCGAGGCTGCAACTGCTTTTCATGGCGCACAATCACTTCCTGTAGATGCCGCCTCGTGTGCCACACGTCGTGAAAATCTACGACAGGCAGTTGAACTTTTGGAGCAGGGCCGTGGCCAGCAGTGGTCGCTGGCGTCTCGACTCAGGACTCCGCTGGAAGACCTGTGGTCTGCAAATCCGCAACTAGCTCAAAGGCTCTCAGAGCTCAGCAAGCACCTATCTCATGCTCAAGGTTCTACAGGCAGCACAGATCCAGCTGCAGCTGATCGGGCAGCAACAGAATATAGGAGACTTACAGGGCGATGGAAAGCTGCGGTAGCTGAGATACGTAATCTTCGAGCATTCTCGCGTTTCCTGCTCCCACCTTCCTATGAAGACTTGCAAGCAGCAGCACGCCAGGGCCCTGTCATAATCCTCATCGCCAGTCAATACTCGTGCAGCGCCATCATCGTTCCGACATCAGGAGACCCCCATAATGTTCCCTTGCCGTCTGTCTCTCTCACAGAACTGAATAATCTGAAAGATCGCTTCGCAAGGGCAATACGACACGCGTCTGTCATGGGCCCAAAAGTACCGCGCAACGATCTAATAGTGCTCTTGCGGACAGTATGGAACGAGATCATGCTACCCATCGTCAACGTACTCGAGAACGTCCTCAAGATAAATCACCGCTCTCGAATCTGGCTGTGTCCAACTGCAGCTTTCACGTCTATTCCTCTCCATGCGGCTCACCCGTTTCAGACAAATGCAGATGGCTCTAAGGAGCCATGCCTGGAGGACCTCTACATCTGTTCCTACGCGCCGACACTTTCTGCCTTGGTCAGATCTAGACAGATGATGAAGAAGCGCGTCACTCCGTCCTTCGCGACAATCGGACAAGGTCAACCGGGTGCAGGGAAAGGCAAGGCGCTCTTGGCTGTCGACAGCGAGCTCGAGCTTGTGCATAAGTTCGTCCCTGCGACGGCCAAGCGTACCACTATTTCTGGGGATACAGCGACACGAGTAGGTGCACTCCAAGCTTTGGAGGAGAACACCTGGGTCCACCTTGCTTGTCATGGCAAGCAGGATCCTGCGCAGCCTTACGATTCACATTTCGTCATGAGGGATGAACATCTGACGCTGCTTGATATAATGGAGAAAGATATTCCACGCGCCGAGTTCGCGTTCTTATCCGCTTGCCATACCGCCGTCGGCGATGAGAAGACGCCTGACGAAGTCATTCACCTTGCAGCTGGTCTCCAGTTTTCTGGATTCAAGAGCGTCATTGGGACGCTGTGGGAGGTCAACGATGCTGTCGCAAAACACGTTGTCGAAGCGTTCTATAAATACATGTTCATGGACTTGAAGGATGGTAAAGGTGTTGTCATGGACTGTTCGAGGGCGGCCTGGGCACTCAACTGTGCTACACACGCGGTGAAGACGAAAGTGCCGCTGGAGCAGAGGATGGTTTTCATTCATATCGGTGTGTAGTTCTACGTCGTATTGCTGTCGTCTGGTACATATTCACAAGTTGTTTATCTGCGATTCTCTTTCACCCTGTTTGTAAAAATGATCTCGATATTCTCATACTCTAGCTATCTCGTTTTCGTGTCTTTGTCGATTAGAATGTTTTCACCACAAATTCTTGTATACTACTCGACTTGTTTGAGGCCCTGTCTTCTCCTCGAGTACTTTGATAGTACAAGCCCAGTCAACCCGACTCGCGCCTTCCAGGCATACCATTCTTCAAGCTTCAAGCCTCAAGCAAGAAACCTCGATCAACAACAGCCGATGCAATTAACGTCAAGTAAGAAGCGGTGGTCATACAACTCATCTGTGCAAACATGCTCACTCGCGGTGAAGTCGGTTGCTTCGTTAATCCCAGATGGCTGCTTCAATTTGCGACCCATCTATGCACTGCTTAGCTTCCGCTTCGAAATTAGTGCTAATCTGTCAATGGGGTGAGGGTTCTGATACTTGAATATTGAATGTTCCCGTCAGTCATCCGTTTGATCTAACTTTCAAACATTTGAGCTTTTCGGCTTGACGCTCGCGCCAGCTGAGCGAAAAAAAATCTAGCTCAAAGAAATTGTTCCGGGATTGCTTACCTTCGGGCACCTCGATGCACAAATGGATACTTCCGGCTCTCTCGACCGTCCATCAAAACCTGATTCTCCAGTTATCGCCAACCATCGTACCCGGGAGAAAGTCGCAAAAGAAAGATACATATTCACAGCTACACTGAAAAATTCAACAACATCAATGCAACTGCATCTGTAACTAAAGCGTAAGACTATAATCATATTCAGTCTGCGCACTCTGTGCAATCCAAAGCACAACCGCAGACAACATCAAAGCCACGTTCTGTGAGACGTTGGCATACCCATAGTATGTGTACTGTTCAGGGTAATCCATCATGACATATTTCAGCACAAGAAGAGACTAAACGGAACATTGAATATCCAATAGCGTCAAAAAAAAAAAACATCAAGACTCACCACGCTCCCCGCCAATCCACCAGCCATAAAAGCAAACCCAATAAACAAGAAAAGGCGTGCCCTCCACACAGCCGTAGAATCTCCATAATCATCCCCTCTAATCCTATCCTTGTCGATCAAGTTGATGATAAGCATGCCAAGGAGCGAGCAGATGCCCGGCACCCAATCAACGAACTGTACATGCACAGGAGGCGGAATTTGGGGGTCGTCATAAGGCGGGTGGGCATGTGCAGACAAGATGGCAGCATCAAAGAAAGTCCAGTTTGCAAGTGCGAACTGCGGAAAGGGCATGTGGTTAGCATCAGGGTAGTCGGTGGAAGAAGCGCACGGACCAAAGCGCCTGCGAGGTAGATTCCAATTGTCCGGCGATGCTTTCCGAAGTTTAGGTTGAGATCTGGAAATGGGTTTAGACAGACCCTACGAGGGTCGTAGTTTGAGCGAGGGAGCGACATGGTGGTTGAGACGAGCTTGTAGTTGCATACTCTTTTGCTGTGTTGGTCACAGGCGGTCCTCGGATCCGTGTGAAATTACCTATTACGCATGATGATAAGGTTATATATTCGATTTTGATTTCAATTTATTCTGGTCATGGCGTAGCAGCGTCGGATGCTCCTTTACAAAACATCAATCCAATATTTTCATGGACTCGGTGAATATTTAGAGCATGCTATAGGCCTCTGGCCAAGTCATACATAACGTTTGGTATTTTACCAACCGGGTTCAATATCATAGGGTTAGGGTCGAAACGTTTCTGAGGAAACCGTCTCCGTGGACACCTCATGTCATGCAATACCTTTACCTCACCGCAAACGCTCCATAGTGAATTGTTCATGGGAATCACCCGCCTGCTCTTCCTTCCTACCACAACAATACATTTCCCAAGTCAAGTTCACCCTTGCATTCAAAACCTTTCGTTCAGCGTACAGCACACGATGACGGTGACGGGGTCTCCAAAGACTGTATTCTGCTGCGCAACTCGGTGGGTACAACCGTAAAAATCTTTAAAGTTACAACAACAGGGTATCTTCGTGATGTGCGAGGCGGTATGAATGGGATGGGGGGATACGTGAAATCGTCAAGAGTGGACATAAGTGAGGGATGGTGGTAGCGCACGAAGGGTATTGTGCGTGGAATGATGTGAGTATGAACATAAAAACGCATGTATAATTACAGCTAATTCAACAACATTGTATCCACAGAAACCAAGAACAAGCACAGAAGAAAAGGTGAGCGCGTGTGGATGTGGATGCGATGGAGAGGTGATTTTACAGGTGTCCTATAAAGAAAAGTCCAAGACCGATGACGCCAGCATACATCGGTTGATAGCTCAGAATCCGGCAGGTGCCACAAGCATGTTTTCAAAGTTGAACAACTGCTCAAACGTATCGTGCCCTTGCGCCTCGAGTGGATAATGGTTTACTTCCATTGACGACGCGTCAAAGGAGCAAGGCGCGTAGTCAATGTTGAATGCCGACGGGTGCTGGCTCATGGATACCAACTCCCCTCCGCATCCTGGCATACCAAGTTGAATTGGAGGGATAGCACTGAGGTCGAACTCGTCTCCAGCAAGAAGGTCACTATGGCTTTCCCACGCGCCCTGTCCTTCCCAAGAATACCTCTCGGTGTACCCGAAGTGCACGTTATCCAGAGGCGATCCAGACATGGGCGAATCTATTTCTGCTTCATTCATGTAGGACGCACTGTCTAAATCACGCGGTGCCTCGTGGTACGAAAATGCAGACATGCAATTTACGGGCGTATAAGGACCGGTATGCGGGCCGGATGAAGCGGATGTTATTGACGACGCTGGGGAAACCATTTGTTGACTGGCGTGCAGCATGGACATATCGGTAGAAATCGACAGAGGGTGAGGCGCAGACGGGTTTTCGAACATCCCATGGTAGAATCCATTGGCCTTGAGCGCTATTGTCAGCCTGAACCAAACTCGGACATTAATCGGGTACTCACATCGAGGCCTGACCCATAGGCGTTAGAGTGCGAAAACTGCTGTTGGGGCAAGAAATCGAACTGTGACGCTGATGAGTTTATTCCATGGTCTGGATGCGACGCGCGGCGGCTGATCATTGGCAACAGCGACGGGGATGTTGGACATGAAGGCATGTAAACCGTCGGAACTTGGATTGTCTGCCGAGTAGGCGGGGGGGTGGGAGCGGACGCAGAACGGCCATGCTTCATTACCGTCGGAGGCGACAATGGAAGCACAAACGAGATGCTGCTCTCACAATCTGTCTCATGCTCAAACTCGCCTCGCTTACTCTTCTTCCCCTTCTTGTCCTTCGAACGCTGGGGGCGATATACGTAATTCGGGTACATTTGCTCGTGCTCCTTCTTCTTTTCCTTCGCCTGCTCTTCCCAGTATAGGCGCTCCTCAGCAGATAGGGCTTTCCACTGCTGGCTGATCGTTTTTGACAGATCTGCCTGTCGCTGCTTCTTGGTTGGCGCATCAGCGTATGCTGCTGAAACTGCCTCCTCTTGAGCTTGTTGGCGCTCCTCACAGCACTTCCTGCGGAAGAGGATGAAAGCATTTTCAGGGCGTTTGATGTAATCTTCATCGCCCTTTCTTGGTCTACGCTCGATGTCGCTGCATATTGAGGACTTGCGGCGTTTGTGCGATGATGGCGATGCAGGGCCAGAAGATAAGGTATTGAACGATGAGGTTGAGGAGAAGACCGAAGTCGACCCTGAAGATGATGATGAGGGAGATACAGGGGAAAGAGTGCGAACGAGAGTGGAGTGTAAAGGGGTGAGCGTGAGCTTCCGGAGATCTGGCTCAAAAGGCGAATCAACAGGCGACGAGTAAGGACAGGTTTCGTTTTGATCAATAGGGAAAGTGAAGGCGCGCGGCGTCGGAGAAATAATGGCCAAGGTAGGCGGTTGAAGGGCGTCTGTAATCACCTCAAGTGCTGTCGAGGTGAGTGATTAGTATCGAATATGGGGAGGGGAGTAATGAGCTAATAGGGACTCACATTGAGAAGGGGTATCTTGTGTGCGGAACGCAGGCATGATTGTTCTGTCTCGAACAATGGCTGCTAAGGTGAGTGAACTGTTCTGAAAAGGGGGGAATAATGGGAAGGAAGAAGAGGGGATGGCTGATGATGGGGTAGAATAATAGGTTTCGCTAGGCGTGGCACGGGGCTACTGAACTGTTTTCTTTGTCTCACAAAGCGCGCTATCGAGCAAACAATTGGGCGAGTGGGGCACACAAAGCGAAAACAATACGGACCGCCCGTTATATACCATGATCAAATCGAAGGAAGAAAAGTTCCGTATGAACTTAAATCATACATCCGTTTGGAGGAGGACGCTTTGACTGTATTGGGATACTTTCATTTCGCGGTACACCGAATTTGGGGGAAACAATGAAAGGGAAGCAGGTCTGCGCTTATGCAATCGATACCCAGTATGAGACAGAATGTAACCAAACAGCGCATAAACAGATTTCTTATTGTCTTTTGGCCGTTTTTACTTACTTCCTCGGCCGGCGATATACCCCAAGATAATCTAATCACAGATTATTGACCCCGTTTTTCCCTCCCCTTATCTTCAAAAATTATTACTGACTCGATTGTATACCCACGTAGAATTCCTTCCATTCACCTTCCGCCGACGGTTCCGTTCCTCTGGGTTCACATCCTACGCACTCTATACGCCGCCGACCCTTCACCTTTTCACATGCTCAAGTGACTATTCTCGGTTTGTCTTCCTCGACGTTAAAGATTCCATTCCAGGTATCCTAGACCCATGCCACACTCAATTAGGCAACTATGAAGATTGACTCGACTTCATATTTCGAGGGAAAGGAAGGTATAGCTGGATTCTACGGAGAGCTGCGTGGTGGCTATACATTCGTCGTCCTACTACATACTACTGCTACTTCTCGGTTGCATCCAACGCTCGAGTCATACTAGCGAAAAGCTATTTTCCGTGTGATCCTTTCCTCTTTATTTCCGCGATCTCCCCGTCAATTGAACTTACCGCGCGTCCTTGTCCCGCTCACCTGCGGGTCATGAAGTTGCACAGCAAGAACTTTAAACTCCAACGCACTAACTTGAGACGTCATCAGGCCAAGCGCTGACTAGTAAGGACCCTACTGTCATTTACCCCACATTGCTGTACGTATCCCAGTACTCGCCTTAGTCTAAGCCCCGTGCGATCTCTAGAAAGGGAATACATATACCCTTTGCCCTGCCCTCTATCGCAGCACGTGTACATAGCCCGCTTCACCAACAACTCGGTACAATGTGTCGAACATTCTGGGAATATTTTCAACTTGCAGGTGGATGTGCGAGGGAACCCCTCCCGCCCAACGCAGACCAATTCCGCTTTTCGCCCCTTAGGGCCGACCACGTGTGTGTACCGATACTTCTTCATGTACTCTTTACCGCGGATATAATTATACTCATCCACCAGTCAAACATCGACACTCAGTGGGATAAAACTATGCCACAGTGAGAATGTATTGTTCTGTCAAGACATGGATCCTACTGTACCACGCGCACCAGGAGAGTTCAGAGTATCCCACTTTTCCCCACAGTCTCAAGTGCGTCATAATACTCATTCGGTTTAGGATGCCGTACATACCGTTCCTAGGGTTACACCGCCCACTTGCTGTATAACTCGAATACTTTGAAACACGGATCACAACATGATGAAAAACGTACATGTACAGAGCTGACGTCAATGTCTCTTCGGAGCATATCCACTCTCCTTGCAAACTGCCCTCGGACTTGGAGGGTCGCTGAACGACCGTCGGTAAAAATGCGGCTCATCCCATTACCGACCATGCCAACGTTTCGGGATATCGGTAAAGGCGGTCCGAGAATAAATATCCTGGAAGTTAATATCATTATATATCATGAAAACTTGAAGTACTTTATGTTCCCGCCTTTGAATGTCGGGACGAAATCCGGGAAAATGCGAATATCAATGATGATGCTGATGCGCATTGCATTGCATTGACTTGCTTTGACGTGACACGGTGAGAATGACGCCGATCGCGGAACTAAATATTTTGTGCAGCGGTGTCCGACAAGACAGGTCATCTGAACCCTCTGAATCATAACTCAAATTTGATCTTCGTAAAGACAATGGGCGAAGCGCATAATTGAGGATGAATATACACGCCTCTGCTAATAAGGGATGATAGACTCTTCATTCAACACGCTAATTAAGATAGGATTTATCTATAACATGTTTTATTCATTCGGGGATGACACACGGACAAAGCAATCATCAAGCGATTTGGATCACGGTGGTATTGCGTCAAGAACGAAGCGAAGAGATGGCCCCCGACCATGGGGTCTGGAGCCCTAACCCGATATCGATATGATTCAGACTACAAAACGCTCGTGGCGTATCTAATTACTAATTAATCCACGACGCAGCAGCGAAGGCCCGCCTTATGCTCGTAGCCGACGTAGATATCAACACGAGGCAGACATGCGGCAAAAGTCATATACATGCGTCCAACATTCCTTTCCTATTCTCCACTCGAACCCAGGTGTCGTTTCTCATTGCCAGCTCTCCATGGAGCGCCAATAAAAGAAGACAATGACGAAGGCGCATGCAATTGATTGATTAGGTGACTGGTGCCAACAAAGCAAGCTAATCGCAGGCGTAGATCATGCATGGACGCGGATATAAAGGGACTTATGCGTGCCTTCGCCCGCCTCGTGCCCGGTGACGGGCATACCGGGGCAATCTACGTGCATTGGGCTCTGCCCGGTTGATCGTGGCAACCCCTGATTTGTAGTAGAGGTACCTGAGAAGGCTAGGACAAATTTTTGTGCACTCGAGGACGTCGAGTAAAAAAAAAAGCCCATACATTGTGTGAACAATTAGCAATATGACCGTGGACAATGTTTGGATCAGTAAGCCGTTTCAAGACATTTGATCATGCCAACGCCATAAGCATTCCACCATCATTTGAGTCTACTACAAAAGTCTTCAATCAATCCTGAAATGCTATTTTTGCCACGATAACCCAGGACTCACGAGTCATATTCAGCGAACAATGATATAGATACACGGTCTGTTCATCACCCGTGTTACCTACGCCAGAAACATTTTGAGTCAAGTGAGAGAGAAGCGCAGGACAATGAGCAGCTCCACGCTGGAAGTTCGAAATAGGTGCATGCGGGTCTTTGAGGGGCCATGGATCTGCGGCGATTGTTAGGGGAGGTTGATGATGGCAACACCGAATCTTAAGTGTAGCATTCTATGAATGCCGTCTGAGGAGTCAGATAGGGTATTAATGAGGATTACCGCCTTCTTTTTCGGGGATGCGGATTGTGACTCGATAGCGAAGATGGGTCTTCTTTTCTTCCTATTTTGCTATTCCACGGAATCTGAGTGGTTTATCGCCAGGGTGAACACACTCCCTCTTTGGATATGACAATGAGACCAGTCACAGTCGTATCCAGAGAGGGGTGCAACAGGAATCCAGTCACTTTTTAGCTGCTACTAGGGGCCGGCGTTGCCGACACAGACCTTGCGGAGTTAGTTTTAATGGTCTGTGCTATTACCAAGAATACAGCGGCAATAATTTGTCATCATGGTTCGATGGAGTATTCTTTTCTCACGATTTATCTGGGTGCATGTCTGTATGTGACGCGAGAAATTGATTGTTTTATTTGCTGTCATCATGTCGTTTATGCTCGATGGTCGAAATGTATCAGTTGTGCGGGACCACTCTTCTTCTCATTCGCTGGTTGCTATGTCGTTTGTGTCGCTCGATCGTTCTCGAGACGGCGTGTTTCGGGCGCTCGTAACTTTGCTCAAAGGCGACGTGCGGCTGTCTACCCAATTTCTGTTTACTGTCCGTGATACTTTGCCAACCACGGTTGTCTTGGGACGTGATTGGTTCGCGTTTTGTCGCAATATTCTGCACAGTCATCCTGAGGTACGCCTGCCACTGTGCCAGTGGACGTTGGCGGAGGATTTTGCTCTTCCTTCAGTTAGTCCCACTGGACGTTCGTTCACGCCAGTCGCCGATACATGCATCATGCGTGGCTCCCCTTGGTGGGACAATTTTAGGCGCTTTGGCCCTAATCCACGACCGTCCGCTGTTAGCTTGTGCTTCTCGGTCCCCGAACATTCAAGGACGTCCTGAGAAAACTCAATTGTTGATTTTTACGGGTGAGAGCCCTGCTATGGCTGGAGGTCTCCGTGCGAGCTCTATGACCCCGTAAAATGATGCACATCGCCTATGACATTATTTGTCTAAAGATGTTGTTCATGCACCGCTCTAGCATCGCCCATGACATTATTTGTCTGAAGATGTTGTTCATACACCATTTCAACCCTAACCGTAAGCAAACTCTAAACGTGACGCAACTCATAAATATAGGGCACAAAATTTCTGCCTACAGAATCCCCCAACCTCACAAAATGATCTTTGTCTGATTTGTGTACAGTCACGCTGGGCGAATGGAAACCAAAAGTTGTGCGAAACCTGCCATGTGGAAAGACGCTCGAAGATACTCCTACTGAGCCCTTCGTGCCCGCATCACACACTCCAGCTTGCTCGAGCAGATTGAAGATGGCAACCCTGAAATGAAGTCTGAAGAGCGCGCCGCGTTGTTGGACTCACTTATTTTTTTGACTTGCATAGTAACAATCGTACTTTGGCCGAAGTCCTTGAGCAGCTCGACGACATCACGCCGACCTTGTTGACACTTAAGGCTGATCATCTACTTAGCCACTTGATTACTGCTAGTTACTTTGTTACTTGTACTCGAATGTCGTACCGTGGTTCTGATAGTCCCAATATTGTGCATCCGCAGCCCCAAGGAGGAAGGGAAAAAAGCATAGAGAGACGATCGAACTTAGAACAACCAAAACAGGTAGCGGGCCCTGCCACGGATGTGGCCCTGCGCGACTTATTTTTCTCAAGAATACACTACTGAACATCGTATACAACGTTTATTATTCGAAAAAGCTCGCTGAAGCCGTCTCATAACTATCTTGTTGATTGAGCCCGTATGCCTTCATCATACATCGGCTTATAAATGGCCGCATCCCAAGACTACGGACGATAAAGAACCAGAGGTTAAAAAAACTCGTCATAACGCAGAAGCTTCGTCATATGTCGAAGATCTGAAAGAAGGTATGGGTTGTTTGTTATGATATTGAGTACGATGGCTCAACATTTATCGTGGCGTGATGTAGTCTTGTTATCCGGTTTTTCTGGTTTCTATATGGTTTCAGCAGAGTCCTTGTACTTATATTTCGAGGAAGCGGTGTGGTGTAATCTCATCTTTCTGGATTCTGTAGTGTGCCAATATTGCAGGGGAGTGATGTATCTCTACGGTTGGGGTTGAATGGAAAAATGACGTCATTGTTTGGTCTCGCTTGCCATTACACATTTCGCTCCATCCCGATAGACCTTGCTCCGCAAGGTAATATCACAGAAAGTTGCCAGTCCGAGGGCGCAAACTCCTCAGTTATTCGTGCCGCCGGTAAGGAACGGGGGCTTAACCTTCGACTCGGAGTCGCCGACATACGTGGGAAGCCATCACCAACTATTAATTTGTGACTGAGTAGGCTGTGTCGCGCTCAACACAGATATACCCATTGCAGTTAACAATGTCAGATCTTTCAAAGATCGATTGGGCGTACATGATACGACGTGTCAGTGTTTCATAGATATTACTCACAGTTGTATAGGAGGACATGCTGCGTCTCCTGTGAACAAAACCGGAGACAAGCTAGAAGTATGCCTATCTGACAAAGGACAAAGGACATGAAAGTGATGAATCAGAAGAGCTACGTTGTGACCGGCTGGAACATACGCACCAGTGCTACCCATTTTGCAAATTTCTCACATAGTTGAAGAGGGGGACGGAACGTTAAGTGATCATGGCGCCACATCCTGACAAGGCCGCCAGACTCAGTTGGCTCGGAATCATGACCTTGAACCATAAGGGCATGTAAGGCTGATGTGATCCGATCCGTGACTCCATAAAATTGTTCCAAATACATTACCGACCAATGGAAGACGTCCAATGATGCGTAATACTTGCAAAAGCGGCTGCTTCAAAGGCTCATAAGTCCTCGATATGTCTTTGGGCGCTGTGAGTGATTCCGAGGGTTCTTGCTTCAGGGAGAACAGCACTAGTGAAAGGAACTCCATTGGATGACTAAGCCAGCGCACGTATGCTGAGATCGAATGTTTTTCGTCTGCTAGAACCCATCCATGACAGAACCTTTTCTCGTCCCTACCTTCGACGTTCTGAAATGTTCCTTTATTTCTTCCAAGACAGGCATGATTACTACGAACAAGCATCCGAGACACCGAGCTGGCCAATGATTACGGTGTCAAACGCTTCTCCAGACCAGAACTGTTCTGAAATAACTCACTGCGTTTTCCATTGGTCGAACGATTGCATTGCATGCTCATTGGTGAAACAAACACTATGGGCAGTATGGAGCTTGGCCGACCCCTTCTCGATGCCAAGTTTAACGTTACTTGCCAGTCATAGGATGCGAACAGACGGATCCAACTCTATGTATGTAGCATGACGTACGGACCACTTCCTACCGTCTTGACTCTTTGTGCTTGATCCAATCAGCGGACCTATCCCAGCTTGACAACCAGTTTTTCCACGACGAATCCTCATCAGACCATCGGAACATGGCATCGGGGGTCAATTCCACTGCTATTCGGATACTCCCACCGGACCCAACCTGCGACGCTCCTGGCCTTCACCGATATTGAAACGAATCCTAAATACTTTTATCGAGAGTAACCATTTCGAAACGAGGGCAACGAGAGCCCATTTCCATTGAGCGAACTGGTCGATAGAGCAGCCAAATTCTTTTTCATAAACCGTCTATTAATGGACACTTAAGGGGAGCACCATAACAAGTTAGTCTGGCGAGTTCTAGCCGGTCACGAATACACGTGTAACATCGCCGCCTTCCTTACGGTGCGAAGATGGCGGCCTCTTCTCACTATCCGTCACCGATGACCGCGGTGACTATGCATATACCGGGCTGTCGTTTATGGTGCCGAATGGCATTGTGGGAGTTGATGCCTTACAGGTCGAAACAATACCTGTGGTGGCAAGCTCACTGTCTTCCCAGCGCGATCGATCCAGGTGAATTCAGATGATGCGCCTGCCAATCGACTTTTTACGGGTTAATATTCTTGCTTTTGCCAGGCAAAATATGATCACCTACAAGCTCGAATCCTATTGGCTTCGGTGCATGTCGGGCCGCGACCCTCATGGTGGTGTCATAAATATCAAAATAGACCAACCAAGGTTGCCGCGGATTAATCGCCCAATTTTTCAATTGTGTTCAGGTAGCCGACAGTGTTGCAGGAATCGGGCTGATACAGTGTTGCTGCCTACCATGCTCTGCAGTACCCAACGAAACAGTTAGTCCAACGTCTGTCATTTGGATTTTTGCCTGAACCATATTGTAGATATCGGATTTTTGGACTTTGCAAGTCCTCCCCATACATCAAAGACTACGATACCCGGCAGGGGTGCGACAAATTACAGAAATCTAGAACAGTGGAACCACCTGGGAGAAGGGAAGGGATCGATAAGGTTTGATTTTGATAACTGAACCCTTCATTGATGGGTACCACAGTTTCGGGTCACAATAACTTGAAACGGCGAACGAAAGGCACTTGATTGGCGCCCGGAACCATATGCTATGATCTTCAAAAGAGACGGCGGCGCTCGGCGCTCGGTCACTAAGGTATGTCATGGTTTTGCCAATCTGATGCATTCTGAAATGCAATGGATCTACAGTACTAGTATTATTATGCTAGTATGTCTCTTGCAATGGAATTCGCAACCTGGACTCGGCCCGAGTATCGTGTTGGATGGTTCACAGTCAAGCGCTCAGAATAGTGTATTCTTTCAAGTTTACGTTTCCTTGAAGTGAAGAGCGTTGTTGAATATCAGCTTGATGGTAGACCTAAGCTTGAGAAGAGTGTCTGATCGCACAAGCGCCCATCTTGTCGACGGTCAACTCTGCACTCCACCGTGTAAATTACTGACATCAGGTGTGCTGACTGACGATGCTGTTGAACGACGCTAATTTGTCCGAGCTCTGAGATGGTTGACCTGATGGAAGTTATGGTCGCCTGTTTGCTTGGGAGGAGGCCTATCAGACAGATTCCTTGACAGAATACTGGGCCAACAGGAACCGAGGAGGTGATAAAAGACGAAGTGATGATACTGAGAACTGGCAAGATAGTTTTCGAACATGGCGTACGTGTCTTGGAGTTATGTCTACGACGAGCCGACTTGCCAAATAATCACGCGTCCTGCCACACGTAAAATCATCAGTCAACTCCATGCTTCCTGTGACTGCGGAGGAAATCTCATTCATCAGGAATGCCCTGACAAGGTCACATCCGTCCTTTACCAATTTCGCGGTGGCTATTATGAGCACAATGGGAATCATGACCATACCCGCCCTACTCATATATTACACCTAACAAAAAGTCAGTGTGCTCAGCTCGAGTCTATCGTAGCTGTCAATCCTCATGCCTCATGCCCGAGCTGCGGAGCTGTACACAGGCATTGCTGGACTGACTGGACCTCAGCCGTCAGGGTTACAATGTAATATGAGAGATTGTTTAGCGACGAGAAAGATAGTCGTTGAAACGATATAGGGGAGACCTGACGTGCAGACTAGGAGTTGTGTGAATCTTGATAATACCACCTGACGGTGACTTGGGGAGCGCGAATATACATATATAAGGAATCAGCGCACGTTTTGCGAGCACTGGGAGGTTCTAGTGACTAGTTGTAGTGTAGTGTTGACACACATTGAACGTTTGGGAGTACCGCAGTCGCAGCATTTTCAAGTTTGAGGCATATTCATTAGCACAATGTAATACATCAGGATAGTGTTCTTCGTCAGCCAGTCGCCCTAGGCTGTACAAGCAAAAGGTCCATCAATAAATATACAGATTTTAAAAAATAAAGCAAGAATTCACGCACCTTGACCTCATCGCCAACCTTGCGCACCCAAACCGCTCTGACTGTACCGCCCTCTTTTTTCAAACCTTCGTCTCCTTCATCCCACGTATAGCTCACACCTACTGCTAGACGTGTGCCGTCGCAGTTGAATGCGATACTTGGAATCGCGGACGCATATTTCGGGTACTGCCTGAGCCGTTTCTTGACCTTGTGATCCCAGATGGAGACGGTCCCGTCTGACCCCGCAGATGCGAATGTATTGTGTCTGATCGCATGGTACGAGTATATGAGCGAGCTGATCAACTACAGTTAAAAAACGAAAAGACACGTACACTGGATGAAATGCGAGTGCATTAACTGGCCAGACGTGGTCCACATCTTCAATATTTTGTCTGTGGCACTTGAACGCATATTTCTTATCCTGGATTTCTGGACTGGGGTCGAAGTACTCCACGCCGATACGCCCTTCCACAGAGCCGATCGCATAACCTATGAGTGAGTGAAAACATAAGACACCTTGCCCCTAAACACAAAAGGGATAAGTATAGACTCACCCTGTCCATCAGCCATGCACGCTAAACTCCTTGTCATAAATTTTAGACTACTCTCTCTCGTCTGCGCGGGCTCGGACATTCGTCGTACGTCATATATATGGAACAAACGCGAGGCCATGGAGACGACAAGCGTATTGTTCACGACGTCCATGTGGTAAACGCGTTCAGGGAGTGTATGATCTGATACTTCTGCTTTTGGTGCGCGGGGATCCCAGAAACGAAGGGACTGATCCCATGAGCCAGAGATGAGGGCATCTAATAAGTAATAGTAAGAAAGAGTTAAAGAAATATAGGGTTGAGAGACACACTGATTTCACGTGCATAGGAGAGCGCAGAGACCGAGTTGGAATGTTGACCTAGGGAAGTCACCTTTTCTGTTGTGAGATCAAGCCTGTAAGAATATGAAGATTCAACGTCCTTCTTAAGGAAACGAAATAGGGATCCGTACTCCCGTACTCCGGTATCTAAGCATCCACTATAGGCATGGGTCGAGTCACCGAACAGACAGGAAAGGACGGCTGCGCGATGGTCAAATTTGGCTTTTTGTTCGTTCGTAGCTACATCATAGAACCGTACAGTCTAGCGATGTGTAATTAAATCTTGGCGGACGAAAAAGATAAACGCGAACTTACAGTGTCCCAAGCAGATACCAGGAGATGGTCAGGGTTTGTCGGGGAGAAGCGTACCTGAGATACGCTGTCGAACGGAGGTGATGAGAGTTCCACTTGATCTATACATGTCATCAGTGACATGGGTACACATTCTCGGGGGAATAAATATATGACTTACCAGCCATGTACAGAAATGATAGAGCAGATACTGAGACTGCAAAGAAAGTTATGCGCGCAGAGACACAGCCACTGTATGCACAGGCATAGTCACGTGAGGACGGTCCGTACCACTTGGCCAGATAAATTATGGTTTACAAGCCCCGAACAGACTGTACCGTAGATTCTACCGTATATGCAAGTCGGGCAAATTTGTATCCATCTTTTCACAGTCCTATCGTGCGTGCGCTTGTCAAGATGGCGCTCAGGGACACGGAGAGGTTTCACATCTGTTGACGCTCTCAGTCTCCGGGCCTTTGCTGCGGTACCATCAGTGAATTCATGAGTCCTCGATATTGTAACCTTGTGAACTATAGAAGAATATAATGCTGCGCCTGCTAAATATAACTATTTATACGCCAAAAAAATTGAGTTGTGGATGTATGACCATGTATGCTTGCAAATGTAGACTACATCGAAGAGTTCACGACAAAATCACGACTCCGCGCCATCGGGCCCAGCAAGGGATAGCAGGGTCTTTAAGTTGACTTTGTTGGGTATTCTCATTTTCGGTTATTAGTGCCTTGAGGTACAAGGCTATTGAAGACTTTATCGTGGCAAGAGGCATTAGAACCAGTCATCAAATCTAGATAAGCATACAAATTTGCAGCGAGGTTAAGATATTGCACTATCAGTTTAATTACGTCCTGCTTGTTGAGTAGTCTCATTCTCCTTGAGTAGTCTCATTTTCCGTAACAAATGCTTTGAACTGCCAAGTTATTTAAGGCCATTTATACTGCAACACATCGAGCTGTTGGTACATAGCCATGGATGCAAAAAAAATGTAGACTGACAATGAGGGAGTTCATACAAAATTCGTGACACGGCACAATCACAGCTGGTAAAGGATGGTTGGTGTTCGCGTACTAGCCTCATCAAGTTGGCCTAACAGATATATGTTACAGTCATTATATGTCCATCTAATATACGTAAGGACGGAGCGGTTGATCCCGCGGAACTAATTCGCGTCCACCCCACGTGTGTGTTCCACCTGGGCACCACCTTCAATTCAATCGGTTGAGCGCCTCGAGCGCGCAGCTCCAACCAAGGTTGTTGCAAGGGTCGACCTGGCACGGCTAATTAACAACGGGTTTGCCAAAACCCATGGCAAGTAAGGTTCTTGAAAATAAAAAGCGATGTTGAAAGTGAAGGAGGTTCCCTCAGGCTGGACATCGCACCGTATGAGACAAGATGTGCATTGTTCCCAAGTAATCGAGCCATCAGGGTAGTCGTTTTACCGCTTACACAGTTGAGACCAAAGCGGATATCCTACATAATACTACTCAGTTTATCGAATGGGAAGATGAGGAAATTGATACCTTGCCTCCGGTCCACGTTTTCACCTTCACAGCGAGACGGCCCTGCTCATCGCGGGAAATGAGCACAATACGTTCGTCTGTGCCAGCGTCGAGCTATGAAGAGTATGAGAAGTTTTTCCAAGCAAATAAACAAGGAGCATCTTATTCAAAAAGCTAAGACATACGAAAGATTGATGACCGGATTGCCGTTCCCGTCTACTTGGTGAAAGACGTAGTCTCGGAATAGCTTAATGACGTATCTATCGCCCGTTTCGGACCAGCGAGGTCTCGCGGGCAAACCTAAGGCCAAGGATGAGATAATCTGTTCAGATCGAGCAGCGGTAAACGCACACGGGTTGTTTATTGATAAAACTAAATTTGTGAAGAAGGCGAACCAGGCGCACGTTTTCGAGCTCACTCATGAGTTCAGCTTCAAGCCTGTTGACGGAACTAAGTCGTCGTATGAGCATTGGCACAAGAATAAATTTACATTCGCTTACCTATGCATATCGTCCAATTCGTGGAGTAATCGATTCGCTCCGATCATGACGATCACTTGTGTAATATTCTGAGAAACGGTGAGATGTAGGCTGTAACGATAATGAGAAAGGCCAACCTTGTGTAGACCAGACGGCCAAACATTGTGAGGTCCTCTTGCTGGGCGATCGTACATCAGGACGTCCGCAATACCGCACAGCCAATGCGAATTCTATGCACAGATATAAGATAAATCGGACATGAGGTGAGACAGCACACCTGTTCTTGCAAGTGACCATGATTTTAGTTGCGTCAACCATGGATACTGCGAGGCCCGCTTCGTGCACTACTTTGATGGCGCTGGCAATTTGAATCATATAAGACCATAAAGTCGCTTCAGGCAATGCTGCTGAGAGGGTTGAAAGACGGCCATGCTGAAATAGCGGTGGCTTCTGCTTGATGTACATTAGGATAGTATTCATATGTGACCACCAAAGCTAGTTTACGTTTGTCAGTGCGAGCGAAGTAGAATAAGGTTCTGACGTACAATTGTCATTGAATGCACGAGTAGTGAATGCTTCACGGACACGAACAATGCTTGGATGCCCAACACGCGACCACGTTTCGATAGCTCCAAATGCAGCTTGGTGCATCAACCTGAAATCTGTACAAGTCAACGATGCAGAGTAAATATCCTGGGTATGACAAACTTTCGACGCGATGAAGAGCATATGATACACCATCGTTGGAACTGGTTGCGGGATAGACGGTAGAGTATCAACTAAAGAACTTGCGCCGCTCTGCAACAGAAGGTTCAAGAAGAGCTAGTGAATGATACCCCTGGAGTTCATCAGGTAGGTTATTTCCAGGTAATGGGACCAGTTCTGAGGCTTCTGAGCGTTTATGCGCCCACCTCTTGGCCTTCCACCGGGACAATCATCCCTGCAACGCGATACAGGAGTCTTCCTTAGGGAACGAATGATTCTGGGCTCTGCTGGTATGGAGAAAGGTTGACAATAATTGCAGTTTTGTACGTCTTGAGAATGAGGTGTGACATAGCAGGGATCTCCTGGGACGCAGGTTGGGATTGAGCATGCCATCAGCGATAGTGACGAGTGTAGGGAAAAGGCTGGTAAGACATCGACTTTTGAAGGGAATCTACGCGTTTATTAGAGAAATCTGAAGAATAACAATGAAACACATACCTGAACGCTCTAACGCATTCAAGGGCAACTACTACACCACCAGCTCCTACTTCTCTCACAACTCCGCTTCCCAAAGGCCATTTCACATCATCCAAACGATATGGCCAGTGATCGAGGAAGTCATGCGCCACGGGGTCCTTGAGGGTCGCTGTGACTTGGACAGACAATTTCTCGTTGCTAGTATATGACAAGTACATGATACTAGTAGTTGTACTAGTCACAACTTTGAAAGATAGCACCGCGACAAACAAACAAACCAAAATCTCACCACTGAGTACTGAGCTGTCCCTAGAATATATGGATGATGGAGTCGAGATGGAGTATACGTACTATAAACAGTATATGATAACCTATAGTACGGGAATTCGAAGCTGTTAAAAAGAGAGATCATCAAACTCTTCGTCGGCATCCTCATATCCTTCATCGTCATTATCCACAACGTCGTCATCGCATTCTTCATCACTGTCCTCCTCATCATTGTCACATTCATCAAAACCCTCGCCATCACCAATCACTTCATAGTCCAGGTCCTCATCGTTACTGCCATTTGCAACGTCCATGACATTAGTCTGTGACACTGACTCAGAGCAGTCCTTTACGACTTTCCGTAGCATCGCTGAATGTCCGACTCCAAAATACATATAGCACATAAATATATCTCGGTCAACGAATCTGGCGCAAAGGTTGAGGTTAATGCACTACGAAAAGGAATATTTACTTACATGCCGACATAGTGCTCTTCCCAGTCATCCAACTCTCCCCCAGGACGCGCCAGTGACTTTCCATAACGAAGTGAGCTTGTACCGCGTCCCAAGGAAAAGGCAGGAATTAAATGAGCTCCTCGGATTACCTGTCCCGGATCAAGGAACCCGAACATGTCTGGGTCTGACTCCTCTACAAACGCGATCTTTGGGAGACGACCGTGGTTTATGCCGGATCTATGGCTCTGCAAAGTTGCTAACCACCTAACCCAGAGCACCTCGAGGTGTTGCTTCACAGGCTGGTCCCCAACAAGCCAAACCTCCATATGAAACACACCTAATACGCGAGCATACCAATACGGATGACGGGGCATTATCTCCCCTGACAGCACCATGACATCCCCGTGGGTTCTGGGGTTGATAGTATCGTATTCGCGTCTTAAGTCATAGGTCGTGTAGTGTACTTGCATGGTCTGCACCGAGTAAATCGTGTTGTTGGGGATAATGATGGAGTTGCGTTCTGCGTCTGTGAAGGTATGGTCACAATAACTAATGTCTAGCCCCCGTAGTCGATAGAGTATATGATCCTTAAGTCTTGGTAAAAAATTCTAGCAACCGCTGTGGGCGAATTATAGGGTGGGTCTGAGATACATACCTTAACAGCCAGATCACCATCATGTTCTCGGAGGAATGCGAAAAGCTTTACTGGGTTGTTCTGATTGGTCGCAATACAGTGATGCTGCTCAGAGGACATTGATGGGGGGACGTCGGCCTACGATCGGCTGCTAGAGGATATACCTACCTCTGCCACGCGCCGTAGTATGTGGCGCCTGCGCTCATGCTTAGCGAGTTGTCTGGGGGTGTCTATCTTGCTTGTTAGCGGATAAAATGCCTTTAGGGCTCTATGAGCAAGCTCTCCCTAACCAAACTCGACTTCAGGTACGAACTACGAATGCAGATGGTACGTACGATTTGAGTTGTGAATGAATCAGTGGTGCCGAAAAGCCTGATGGTTGTCGGATAATCCCCCATCGCATGAAACTTATATGTGCTCAGATTGAACGTTTTGATCCTCGCCCCATTCGATTCTGGAGGGGTACCGTTTGTTTCAGAGTGTTTAGCAGCTTTTCGTTGGTGAGCTGCTTTCTCTCTAGGCAATTCTGACGTATTGAAGGCGACACAGGTAAAATCTCGAAACTTCCGTAACTTTTGTGAGAGCTTCTTGAATGTTTCTTCAAGAAAATTGACCGTCGATTCCAAGTGAAGCCTGAGCTTGGCAAGTGCATGCCACTGCGCGAATCGATACAGCAGCGACTGCACAAGCGCATCATGGTCGGCGGGGAACAAACCTTCAAAGACAGGAATGGCACACTAACAATGAGGGCTGTGAGTGGGTCAAATGCAGACAACAGATAACAAAAAACCTGTAAAATATCTTCGAAATCACGCACCGCTAATCGTTTCATTTCAGATGTATTATTTGAAAACTTGCAAATGACGCCGTTGCCGAAAGTCGGGACTAGTCGAAACCTAGAGCAAGATTGGAAATTAATTATGACGACTTGTTAGCAGTGCTCTTTACGAAATCCGCGTACCTGCTGTCGAGGGTTGCGACAAGCTCACTACCCCGAGGGAGGGCGTAGAGAAGCCTAAGAAGGTGCGTAAATAGCGCCTTCCACGTACCTAATTCACACTCGTGCATAAAGTCGACGACGAGCATCCGAAATGGATCGAGGCCGTGAGGTCCAAGCTTCACGGCAAATTGATTCTGTAATTAGATGTATGAGCTGACAATGGCAAGAAAACAGTTTCGCTTACAATAATAGGCACCCACAAACCTTCTCCAAGGCTATATTCTACCTTTACACCATCTACAGTGTTTCCGCATCCATAGATAAAATTGCGAGCCTGGACAATCTTTGTCATAGTGTAGCTTCGAAGGTTGATTAAACGGCGTTTCATGTCCCCCGCGAGTCCAAGAGAACTAAACATGCTTTTCGGTGTGAGACAGCGGGGGCATGGACACAAGCCCATGTCCTTGATAGTAGCGATTAATACCCTGTAAAATGATGAGTAATTTGTCTTTCTTGAAAAAGAAAATCGCAGAAGAACGCACTTTTCAGGATAGTCAGCGGAATATGTAAAGATTCGCGGAAAGATTCTCCGTGCTACTCCGTCGGCACACTTCAGCACGATACCATGGCGATATGCAGAAATAAAGTCTTCGTCCAGCATGATGCTCCAGCAGGAATGAAACAGCTCCCTGCGGCAGTGCGTATGAACGGACGCCATGCCGGTTTTCGATATACCAGAGAGGGTACTGATAATATCCTTGACACTGTCTGGAAGCTGATATTGTCAACCGCGATGTATGAAAACACCGTATTCAAGAAGACTTACTGAAGGTAAAAACCCCACCAGATGACATGCTCCCGATCCGGGTGATGAGCGCACGTATTTCGTCAAATTTCCGAAATACACGTACAGTGGCCAGGCCTTCGCAGTGCCAAAGTTTGCTAAGTGCGTGGCATCAGAAAAGGGCATAAGACCCACGATAACGCGTTCCAATGAGCATCCAGGCACTTTTGGAAGCTTGTCCTGAGCTTCTAGCCATGCATCAGACGTGTAAAGCTCATCAAAGATTCGTTCTTGGTGGCCGTCCAAAGGATCTTTCCACAATCGTTGGAAAGGCAAGAGATGGAATGCCCTTGCTTGGACGTCTGCAAATGCCGCGCGTATGACTTCGACAAAAGGGCGATAATGAAATCCATCAATAGTATACGGCTGAGGGCTGCCCTCCTTTGACTTTGTCGGAATGTCAATGGTGATGCTAGTCTCAATCCAGTCGTCCGGAAAAGTGACCCTCCTGCCCTTGTCATCCTTGTCTAGCTCTCGCAGGCTCTGCCTCACCGAGAAGTTCTGAAGATGTTCGCGGTCAAAATCATCTGCCAAGATGACATCTTTGACGAGGTGCGAGACTTTACTTTCAGATAGCAAATGGCCGCCAGAATTCATCCAGGACATTAGACGATAGATCATCATGTTAGGAAAGGGAAAGGGCAGCGCAGAGACGTTCGGTGCAGGATCGGCTCCTTGGATAGCCGTTGGAGCAGTTTTTGCGAGTAGCGAAGATGGAACAAACCGATCAGGCTCAAAAGAAGGCCGACGAGGGTATAGTCGGCAGAGTCCAAAGGAGCTGAAGGATGTCTGCAGGGTGTCTCTTAGCGTTAAAAGAACATGTTTAATTCTTGATCACGCAGGTAGTGAAGCCACTTCAGTTGATGAGATAGTAGTATTATCAGAATGATTCAAATCATCGTGCGAAGGCTCAATGTGATTGAGAGATCTCGGAATTCGTCACCTTGGAAGTGCGGGTTCCTCTAAAGAATCGAGTAATTTGTTAACACATCAAAACTTGAGACGAGACACGAACCTGAACTAGAAAAATCCCATATGGTTCCCAAATTGCTACCCATCTCAACATCAAGTTCATTTCGTTCCTTCTCCGCCTCAAGGTGGTGTTGTGATTCTGGGAGACTAGTGGTATTACATGACTCGCGAACCATAGACATTGGCCTGAGAAGTCTACAAGGCGCAATTGGTTTGAGACTTGGACGCTCTCTCACATATCGGACGGCTGAGATTGTCTGACATTTGCACTAATTGAATATTATTTTCAAAGTGAGCTTAAAGCTACACACTGTGGCTTCACCAAGCCTTGGAACCAAATTCGAAAGGACTGCCTCTTTTGCGCGGTCATGTCTCCTCTGGCTTGCAAGAGTGCTAGCTCTCTTGTAGAACCGACAGGATGCGCGATGCCTGGTGAGTCCGCGACTGTCTGTGGTCCTTTCCCAAGAGCATCCCTGAGCGTCGCAGACTACCATCAGAAGATAAAAGATAAACCCGGTCCAAAGAATTTCGGAACAGCGCATCGCGCTGTCTAAGTAATAGACCGCAGTGCTAGTGATCAGCGAGTTGTAATACAATTGAAACTAGACATGCCAAGTTTTTGCTTATATAATCGAGCACATGACTCTTATCGTGAGCAGCAGACAGGAGAGCAATGCATCGCAGATGTAGTAATCATTGTTGACTCAGTTTCCTTGACCCCACGCAACGGTGTTTGATCTCGGTGTGTCTTGGTAGCCATTCTAAATGGTGCCTAGAGCGTCGTAGTGGACGTCTCACTCCGATAACCTCTCTCTCATCTTTACTGTATCCCTGACTTAGAGTCCATCAGCCATGCCTTCAGCGCATGCACTGACTCGGAGCAGAGCTCAAAGTAGAGCGACCCTTTAATGACTGACGTCTGGTGCATGAGCCATGCATCGAGCACTCCTGTAAGTCGGTGATCCTCTTGTCTGTAGAAAAAGGATCAGTGCATCATTACAGTCGGTCTCTTAAAGCTCACCAGGTGGACCCTGAAGGGGGTTTTCTCATCCTGTATGAGTTCGATAAGCATACCGATGCTCTTAGAAAATAAGAAACGATTGGTGAAAAATTGAGTATGAGCAAGCTAAAGGGCTATGCACGATAAATGTTGAGCAGGGAGCGTAGGCAAAACAAACTTGCGACGTACCATCTAGCAAGCATGTAATTGAACGGGGTGCCTACTCTGTCAAAACCACCCATCTCCTTCAATAATCAGCTGGAGCACCCCCACAGCGCGGCAAATGACAGATTTGTGTGACCGTACGTATTGTTCTTCACCACGCCCGAAATACCTGAAAGTCATCAAAATCAGATACAGCAATTAGTCGAGAGTGACCCATACTACCAGATCTTTGCGCGCTAGCACATCTGACAACCGCTGTTCGCTTGGTGGCTGTCTAATGACTCCCTCCCAGCCTACACTCTGCATCTGCTCAAGCCATGATTTGAATCGCCCCTCAGTCCCTTTCAGGTCTTCGCTAGGGTTGAGCACGAAGAACATCTTGCGTGGATCCACAGATGTCCGATCAACAACACCCCCTGATCGGTTCTTAGCAGACGCAAGTCGAGCCCAATCAAGCAAGAACGAAACGCTCGGGATGCTCTGCCCTCAAGACCAGAATCGATTTCCAAGGAACGCCCTCTACATTGTGGTCCAGGACGGGGAACGCGTAGGAGTCGTTTACTGGAGTTTTGTTCTTGAAGGTGGCATGCTCCTCTAATGCACAGTGAAGATCCACTGTTACGTCTTAGACCTGCGATAGCGACTGGAACGCCATGAAATGTGTACAGGTCAAGGGTGAGGGATGGTAAATCTTCAAGCTCTTCATCACGATATTTCGGACTTAGGGATGAGAAACGATCGAGGAGCACATCAGACAAACGAGGATATTGTTTCTGTTTCTCGTCTGGGGGAGGAAGAATGCGCTTGAACACCTTCTCAAAACGGGTACGGAGGTCAGTGATGAACTGGGCCGATATAGGTAGGACGGGACTGAGAATGATCTACGGACGTTCAGTCAAAGAGTATTTGCTAAAAGAGAATACTCACTTTAAATGCACTCAACCAGCAAAATTTGATGTTCCCTAGCAGCTCTTGCATCCTTCTATCCAAGGCATTACGCTCCGCCCACCAAGCGGCGCTTGCTTGTGGATCATCATCCGTACGTTGACTGCATTGTGTGTCCATTGGTTGCCTAAGCAGATTATCTCAGTGAGGGGGCATTGAATGCTAGCCGTGGCTATCACCTACCTTCAAAAGGACACCAACATTCCCTTTAGCTCCCCAAGTATAGCAGAAGCCTCTTCGTAGAGGCCCCTGGTGTCCTGGACTTCTTCATTCAAGCGATTCCAATCTCCATTCAGCCGCCTCATATCAGCTGCATCCACACCTGGCAGATCTTGCAGCAACTCCGCAGCCTTGGCCAAGCTGTCCCTACCTGCATCTAGCTGCCTCTGGTACAACTGGATCCCGCCTTTGCGCATCAGTGCACGAGTAACCATGGTCGGGGCGTTGACGGACTCGGTGAAATCTTGTGTTTGCTGAGCAAAGTATTCAGCTTCACGGCAAGAACCGCGGGTGAAGTAGACGTGAGTGAGCGTCAGCAGGGTTGAAAGTAGTCCTTCAACCATTCACCACTCCATGCCATCCATAAGATGTTTCTGACCTAATGATCTCAGGTGATGATTGGACCGAGTATCGCTGGCGGTTGACGACTCTAGAGAAGTAGCTTTGAATAGATTTCAATCATCGGTTGCTTTAGTGGCTTTGGAGAAAGGCTGACTTGATCGAGAAAGCGTGTCCATCGCACGATTCCACAGTCGCAACGATTGCAACGTGCACTCTGAAGCACCGACTACATCGTTCTGGGAGAATCAATTCAAATAACCACATGTGACAGATAACCAAACAACAGACTTTGGGGTATTGAGTGGCTGCGGAGACTCTGCAAGCCATTGATGCATGCTCGAGCCGTCCAACACGCAGCCTTATCATCGGTAGACCTTCGTCTTCGGGTACCTTCCAAGAATGTTATTTCCAAAATCTCCGCATATCTTAGCAAATAACTCGGGTCGTTCCACCTCGCGGACCATACCGGTGGCACTGCTCGCTTAGGTAAGCTCCCTGGACCGTCAATTTCCTCGTGCTCAGTCCCACTTCCTCCATGACAAAACATATGTGATTACGTGATTCGCTCACGTACGTGAACGGTGACTGTGCCTCAGCCGGTGGGCCCCAAACAAACCTTTCAAGTTAGTGCTGACATATTATATCAAGAAAATGTTATCGATTGTAATGGCGCTTGCTGCGCCAGACCCCGACACCTATTTTGTGTAGCTAGGCGTTCGCTGTGCGAACTTTTTACTTCTCGTGCTTCTTTTTTAAAAGGTGCATCGATTGGCAGGACAATTAGGTGGGAGCGACAGGGTTGAAAGATGTTGCAAGAGAGTCGTGTCCGACATGACCGATATCTCAGCGCGCCGTGTGATAAAATCTGACAAGATTGCACGGACGTATTCATGTTTCTTGCACACAACTGACTTTCCTGACAGAAGGGTACGAGCCGAAGTAGATAATATGGATGCAGGCAACCCATTGAGGTTGACTTCATAGCATTCATCCACATAATGAAGCCATGCAGGGTCGTCATGTACACAGGATGTGAGGCACTGAGCCATAGTAGCTGAACTATTGCGCATGAGCAATAGAAAGCGAGAAAAGACTTTGCAATGAGAATAGCCTGGACTTTCAAACCATGCTCGACCAAATGTCATAGGTACATTATCAATGCAGACACACAAGGAAACACCATCAGATAGAACCGAAACCGAAAGCAATGAACTGACATCAGATGGAAATTTCGAGCGACATGTTAAACAGGCATTACAATGCGTACTGAGAGAAACACGCAACCAGAGACAGAAATTCTCAGAGGTGGCAAAGACAGATGTATGAAATTGAGGATAGTAGACAGGATCATAATACAGCGGGTATGATTCAATCAGATGACAGAGGTTGTGTGGCGGGCAAGCCACCACGTCAAGTACTCGAGGCACATGGGAAGGGTATTTGGTAAGAAATGGGGAGACAGGCTGTCTGATCATAGTAGATGCGGGTGGCAAGGGAGCTAGATGGTTGAGCAGAAAAAAGTTGAGGCTGTGCATGAGCTGACATAAACTTTTCCCACAATTCTGGGTACAGGTGCCTGAATGATTTCAACTGACAAAACCCTCCTCCCACTAAAGTGGGTGTCGGGGACGACCAAACCTTGCACTACACTTTGTATTTACACATTAGCCGTTATTCAAACCTTTCCACATATGTTATTTCTTCATTTCCCCAGTGAATGCAAACTCTATAAGCGGCTCGACATCCAAACCAATAGCACGTGACTGGAGCAAGGTGTATGTCGGAAACGCCGAACCCCAGTACTACGCTTTGTAAGGGAGCTCAAATGTTCGCATGATGCACGTGACCATGCGATCTCTCCTAACTATCACCCATGTTCTTCCACCACATGGTCACCGTCTGCGTACTCTTTTGGTATTCAAAACACTACACCTTCAAGTTATGATTTGGAGCGCACTAGTTAGTACTGACGTTGCGCAATCGAAGATAATCAGAATCGACAAATAGTAACTAGTAAGATCTCGAACGTTGGCAGTCGTCGCTTATACTAGTGCCACAGTGAGCAAAATATCTCGATACGTATCATGATGAATACAGGCAAATCAAAGTTAAAGTCGAAGTAAGCAGTCGTTAGTACTGAGCCAGCCTGGTCTTAATATTTGTCTTGTACTGCTCCCATCGATCCCGTAATTCAGGGCATGTCTTGATCGTCTCTTCAATGTAAGTCATCAATGTTGTGTACAGGTCTCTATAAGCAGCGCCCGAAAACTCGACATCCGATGTCAAGTCAGGGGATATTCCATGCCTGACCCTATCCAGGGCATAACGAACTGCAACGGTGGAAAGGCAAGCGAGGCTATCAAGATCTTCGAGCTCCTGGATAAGCTTGAGTTCGCGAATGGTGTCTAACATGACGTGAAGGACAACTGTATTTTCGAGAAAGTGCTGCTTGTCGTCTGTACCTGACCCCATAAGAAATTTTGGGGGGAAGATGGAATCGTCAATGAGGTCTGCAATCATGGTCTCCTGGTGTTCGAGTTCGGAATCTGTCGACCATATCGAAAGACGTAGATTGAATCCATCGAGGACTAACTCGAAAGCGCGCTTCTTGCACATCTTCATGATGTTTTTGCACGGTTCGGATAAGATCATATACAACGTCCCAGAGTTTTGTGACGCCCATTCCATTCCATCCCCTGTCGACTCATAAACGTGATATTAATCCAGAAAAAATCGATACTTACCTGTACCCAGTACCTTTTTGGCTGCCACCTCTAACTTCTTTTCAGCTAATGCTACTCTGTCTGCCTCCTCAGTCAAGGCAGCTTTATTAAGTGCATGTTTTGTTATTTCTTTTTTTGCAGACCTGACGATGCATCGGTGTTTGCTATTTTTATCGTCGAACTGAAGATGCGTACTCCTGGTCATACACTGGCATTTTGTTAGTGAATGAGCGTTTGAAAATCCGAGTACTCACCTTCCGCTTCCTTCCCCTCTGGTCGTTCAGCCCCCGATAGAAATGAAAGGTCGAATCGTCCTCAGGGTTTTCCGTACTCGCGACGAGGTCTCGAAGAGACTCATCTTCGACGCCTGGTGCATTCTCGATGTGCTGACGAAGATACTCATCTTCCACATCTTGTGGTAGTAGCGCATCACCATCCTGAGAAAGGACAGGATGTGCAAAGCCGGGAATAAATTCAGCAAGGTATGGTTGCGGTGGGGCAAAGTGAATATGAGCCTGAGATGGAACGATCAGCGTAGGCCCCATGTTCGTGGTGTTGTCGCGTATAACATCGGAGGGGGGGTATGAAACATTGAAGGCGAATCCGCCATGGCTTGGAGGGAGGGGCGACAGTGGTGGCATAGCGTGACCGTGACTATGCATCTGAACTCCTACAGACGAGGAGCTGTAATTGGGCGACTCGGACAGTGGTGGCATAGCGTAACTGTGACCGGGCATCTGAACGGTTAGTACAGACGAGGAGTTGTAACCAAAATCTCTCTGGAACTGGTCACGGTTGACGGGCAGCGGCAGTTGGCTGTGGCCCAAGAGCTGCGGCGGGATCTGAACCTGAGGGTGACTAGGAATTTGCCACGGGGGTGGCATCGGCATCACTTGCATGCCCAGGTATGGGTTGGTGGTGGCATCATATTGGTCTTGAAAATACGATGCGTCGTCGCGGGGGATCAAGATATTGGCGGGAGGAATATGACGACTCTGATGCGTGGTCGATCCAGAGGCATGCGGCTGTCCACCATGTCGGTGACTGTGCAAAGTTCGAGGTTGTGACAATAGCAAAGGGTTAATGCCTGTATTTTTCGAGTTGTCATCATGATCGTCATGATCGAGAGGAATCTCACCAACTAGCGGCGGGGGTTGGGCATCATCAGTAAATGTCTGCATGAGCAAGTAGTCAGAAGATTAGTCAAGTTACAAGGATGCGAGAAAATTGAGCACGTCGTGGCACTTGAAGTCAGATTGTGACTACCTGCGATGCGATGCGACTGCGATAGGAAAGTCATCCGAGCAATCCGAGTCATTTTACGACATGAGTGAGCTGAGTAGTAATGAAACACGCTTAGAATCCGATAGGGTGATTGTGAACAGAATGAATTATTCAATCTTTCTGCAAAGGATGGTCCAAAGCGTATTCTGGAAGTATACCGCCAATTGAATTATTCACCAAATAAGGCAGTCCGAGGTAATGCTACCGCTTAATCATTCCCCATATAAGGCAGTCAGCTATGCTTCTAATAGGAACAACACTAATCGTAGAACAAAGTTTATCGGATAGCCTCATGAACTACAGATACGTTCCAATTTTAAAGCCGTATTGAGAACAGTGTATTAGGAGGTCATCGATAGCAAAAATATTCATCTCCATGCAAAATCTTGATTGCCAAGGGTTAAGGGAGGAGGAGGAGTATGTACGTACTGACTCGTCGGAGCTGAGCGCTAAGGTTGTGCTGGGTTTGAAATCTTCTCGCATCATGTGACCGAATTCCGAGATGACTACCTTCAGACAAGCATACTCAGGTTACATGATGCTCTACATCCATGACGGGAATTCATCTGTTAAGGCTTGCCGAAAAACAGGTGGTTCACTTCTAAATTTTGCACCTTTTGAGATCGAAAATATAGCATCGTCCATAGACAAAAAAAACATATTGGTCTGCTACAATGAAAAGGTACGTAAATAATAAGAAGAGACACAAACTTACTGCTACTACAAAGAAAACACAGGCACTAATGGATACTGGTGATGAGTACATGATGTAAGTGCGATGAATGGGCAGAGATAGTACGTCATTACAACGATGACATTACTCTGCAAGACTAAACACTGACTATGCTAGTAGTCCGCATCACTGGTCGCAATCGGGCCGCTTCCGAATGTGTTACTCAAATACATCAGCAGACGACCTAAACAGATGCCATCCGAGTTGGCGTGATACGATCTTTTAAAAGATCTAGCCAAGCATCAGTCTCCCGAAGAGATGTCTTGTTCCGTTGGCGGGCTGCAGTGAGAAAATCAACATCTCCTGCAGTACGAGATAGCGACTGCTTGGTAATAAGTGCTTTCAACAACCCTTGAGTTTCTTGCTCTGATTTACGGAACTCCAAGTCTTCTTCGGCATACAAAGACATCAGGAGAGTGCGCAACCTGTTTGTTTCTTCGAGTTCCCAGTACGTCGTAAAGAGGCACATACGTTGGCATTCACGAACTGCTTCTTTGTAGTGAACAATAAAGCGGCAAGATGCAGGGCTAAGCCCATCCATATGCCTTAAAAATATCTCATCGGTCTGGAATTTGATGCATATAATGAGACTTATGTACATTTGAAAGACAGAGGGTCCTACATTGTTGTCCGAAGCTTGCGATTGATTGTTACTGTCACTGGCAGGTCTGCCAACCAGGTTGTCAAAAGTATGCGCGTCTTGAAAACAGGGAGGCGAACGGTATGGATGGAAAGAATGACGGTGATTTTCGCTATGATTCGGACGTTTCGCACGACTCGATTCAGACCCTGGAGAGGTACCAGCGATATGATAATATGCGCTGTCTGAGCAATTAGAATCAGGGGTAAAAGGAAAGCCATCCTCAGGATCCGTCTCCGAGACCATGCTCGTCGCTGTCACTCATGTATAAGTAGATTTTCATCTTGTTATGAATAATATACCTCTGGATGACAAGGGAGAGCTTGGAGGACTTGAACCACAGCTGGCAGTGTTACTGACGTAATAAGGGTGTTGAGGACGTGTTGGTAGTGGTGTGGTGCACGAAGTTTCGTATGAAGCAGTAGGACATAGTACATTCATTTTTTCAGCACTGAAGGTAGGTGTTGGGCTCTACTAGTAGGGTGTGTGTCAGTAAGCGATAAATAATCATTCGGACTTTCAAAGACCTCGAGCTGGAGATTCTTAGTTCCCTTTTCCTCGCTTTTCTGGGAACTTCCAGGACTTCGATCAGGAACTTGCCTGAATATGCAATATGAGCGATTGCCATTTTTGGTTTCTGCGGAGATTGAAAACTTACTTGGGCAGTGGCCCGTGTGATTGGTAGTAACATGCGGAAGCAGCCCTGATATTAGTATGATATGGGTACCCTCAGGCAATCCTGGCAGGCTTGTATTGATGAGACCGACTCGGATCACCCGGCGGGACCATCCTGTATCTGACGTGTAAAGTCGTTGATCTAAGCATCATGCCAACATCTAGAAGTACTCACATGTGACATGCCCGGGTCGTGCCCCAACTTGAACGCACAGCCGCACTAGGCTATCGTTCGATGCGAATAGTGTGAGCTGGAGAGGAATGCAAAACCGGTCGCTCCGAGTCACTCGAATCTGCGTGATTGAAGAACAGCACAAACTTGAACAGGGGTTTGGTGTAGTATGGTCAATGCATATGGCAGCTCAGTATTACGCCTACCATCATGGAGTGTATTCATAGTATACAGTATTATTACCATGACCATTTTGCGAATACCATTTTTGGTATTTGCGGGGATCAAAATCAGAGGCGTTGACGGTCAAATTTAATTGTCAGTAAGAATGTTATTGACTTGAAAAGTATTCCAACAAACAAACTATCGCTACTGGACATGCTGTGACTCACTAGTAAAACAACCATAAAAACTCACCGGAGCCAGCTTTGAATTTTGGATTCAATACCACCCTTCCTGACGCAGCTATGTCTTACCATGCCTCTTATGTAACCACCCAGCCTTTTTGGATCAAAGACATGATGACGCATGTCCAAGCTGATCGCGTGTCCGAATTTTCTACATCTGGCAGCGGTGACGATGTGTCAGTTTACTGGGAACCAGTATCATCTTTCACAGACCCTTTCAAAACCTACTCACCAACAGATACCATCCTCCCTCCTCCTTCGTCCTTGGAAACCTTCCAACCCTTCCACTATCGCCCACTGGCAGTCCCGGCGCTCAACTCCTTGAGCGGCTTCTTGATACTGAGGCGTCGCATGAATTTGAATCCTCTGTATTGACCACTGTTCCTTCCAACAAGGAGAAGAGGTCTCACACGTATTGCACCTGTCATCGAGGCGCTCTACGCAAGCAGTCGAAAACTCTCAAGCAGATAACCCACGATAACATAGTGGGCGTTCGCACTGGCCAAGCTGAGGAAGGGAAGGAAAACAAAAGTATAGTCAGTGTGTGCAGCGTTGTTCATTTTTGTTGTACTAAACAAAAGGTCAGCAAGCCGAAGCCGGTTGTGTATGTGGTGTCATACGAGCTCGAACTTATCGTACTACCAGTGCTGGTCAGCCCTGCAAGAGGAAGATTAAAGATGCTGACGCTGAAGATGATACCGACCGGGAATATCTTGATAAACCTGCTCCAAAGCGCATTCGCCGGGAGAGAACAGGTACTGAATGGCAGACGGTCGTCAACATAATGAAGTGGGGTGAACAACGAGGCGAGCAGAGTCAAATGGAGGGCACGAAGGCCAACATATGAGAGCTGACCTGTGATAAGGTGATGGTATGGGTGAGGAAGAGTTCTTCTATAGATGTTTGGATGGCGAGGAAGTGGCTGAACAGTATCGTTGTTCTTGTAGTACGCTAATTTGAGATCATGTTGGGTAGTTACTTGTCGATGGATGGGATATGGTAAGAATCAATAGGAGGGGGTGAGAATATGGTGACTGAGAAATAATACAACCATGGAGGCTGAAAACAGTACAAAAGCGGCGAGGAAATGCAAGAATAGGAACAGACAGGATAGCAGGTATCGAGTCAGGTATAATGGGGAAGTCGGTACGCCAGCGAAGAGCACCAGTGTGGTAATGGCCAGGGAATAACAATACGTCGAGAAGCAAATGCTATTGGAAGCGGCGTCAGGAAGGTTAGGTAGAGGTTCATCTAATCACGATGAGCAAAAATGATGATCCGGCCGAGTCATGTCATAGTAGCCAATGGATGATGCTAGTGATGAGGACCATCTATCGAACGACCGGTTTACGTACTTGCAAACACTTCGACACAGTGTTTGGAATGATGTACTATACATATACCAAGTTGTAGTGCTATCGAGTCGTCCTGATTCTAGTGTCGAATTTTAATCTTGTTGTTGGTATGCTGTGCCGTCACTTGTACAGACCTGAGCACACCTTGTATGATGTCTGTACCGTAGTATATACACTCACCTACTAACAAGACAAAGCTGCAAGATTTACATTGTTGTGCAAGTTCAGCTTTGATTTGGAGTTTTCTGCCAGCGAGACTTGGAAGCTGCAGGACTTGGATGAGACTTCCGAGTCAGACAACAGCACAGTACTCACTGGGGAAATGACCTCGGTCAATACGACCAACGTTGAGTATGCTAACACCTAGCCTGAGCAATAAATCTAGATGAATTGTTACGTGCGATACACTCAAGCCGAGGTCTTAGACACTTGCTTAGTAAGCTTTGACCGATTTTTTCATCCCTATACTATATTATACAGCCGCTTTGCATCTTAGGTCTTGAATCAAACACTTAAACTCCATCATTTATGGTCGTGCCATGACACGGTCCTTTATTTCAGACTTGGCTTGGGCACTAGACGTACCACTGGACGTACTTGATAGGCTGGATATTTGTTAAAGATCATCGGAGAGGTAACGTCTGCAATCTACTTATCAAATTCCTTGCTTACCAGTACTAGTGAAATTGCGTGCATTGAGGGCGTCCTTGAATTGTCTGTCAAGCACAGGTACTTCTGGACAATTATTCTTTATCCTTCACCCACATTTCTACGCTTGTGCAGCATCGACAACACGGTGGAGCGAGTTTACTGTGGCCGGAGGTACACTGCAACCAGAGGTGAAGTATTGGCCTACGAAAGTGAGTGAACCGGACTGTATATCCTCATGTTCGGCTAATAGACAAGTTATAGACAAGTGGCTACGAGGCATGTGTGTAAGCAGTCATGGCATGTTCAGTGCTCCAACCGTATCATTTACGACTGCTTGACAATTGGTGAATCAGCCGCACCAGACCATTCAATCATACTAAAACACGTCGTATATTAGTATTAGATGCATCGCTGTGATGAACCAGAATGCAACCAGAAGTTTGATATGATGTTCCACGCGCGCTTTCGTCAGCCATGGCATCCGCAACACTACTACGACTCGAAAACGGCTTGAAAATCTCAGGTTTTAATCGATAGTACTACTATGTCAAGGCTCGTATGCTATGCAGTATCTGCATGTTCTTGTTAATAACTGGAACAGGCTGTTTTGGCTAGCGTTGCGCATGCGCCGCGGCATCTTTAACCTTCCAGAGTCTCAATCGGCCCTTGCGTGACTCACGTCAATGCCTGTGACACGAGATGAGCCTCTTGGAGAGCACTCGCTGTGGCCGACTCACATGAACCCATCGATTCTCTGATTGTTTTTTCACAGCAATTTAGTGTGCACACCAATGATGTGCAAGGTCAGTGTTACGGCACTGCTCATCTCCCTTGTGTTGCTGAAGATTCTGTGGGTCATAGTGGACTGATTAATTCCTTGACTTAATGCCAAGCTTTTCTACTATAGATATTCCTGTTCAGGTAACTGCCTACATGTCCGTTGTGAACCGGTCCAAATCCTAAAAAGGTACCTCATATATTGTGTTATTTAGTGCTGTCCTAAATAGGCTGATACTTTTCGTGCTAGTGAGAATGCCGAGCAGCATATAAGATGAGCTGGATAGCTCTATTCATCACTTCCCATCTTTCCCATCTTCGAGAAACGCCCTCCATCATTTTCTCTCTATGGCGCATGTCGAGCACCAAGATGACGAAGGCGGTATGGCACCATCAGAGGACCAGCCAGACGAGCCCAGCCGAGAGTCCACAGCAGCCGCTGCATCTCTGCAGGCTCAACAGAGACGCAAAATAGCGCAACTGGAGGAGAAGCTGGAGGTTCTCGAGGCGGGGCGTGCAACAAAAGAAAGGTACAATCACTATTTCATGTATGAAGTTGGCTTTACTGACCATCGGTCAGGCAGTCGAACTACTATATGGCTCAAGGAAGGGCGATTAGGCGCGTTATTAGCTTGTTCGACAATGTCGAGGACCTCATCACCGAAAATGACCGAAGATACGACTTGAATGATGACGAAGAAACTACTGTTGAGTGAGTCTTTCACCCTTCAGGCTAATTTGCGAGTGCTCACCATGTGCTGGTTTATGTAGCCAAGATCGACTGCAGGTGGGATACGTCGCCCTCACACATACCTTGCCGTGGTTCCATAAAAAAGGCACGGATATGGATTATGACGAGTTTGTGCACATGATGAAAATGGTTGGGGTTTTAGATGTTAATGATGACTCTTATCATGTTCATAACCTTTCCTTAGCTTCGGCAGGGAGCTGATAGTGCTCGGGGTGACGATACCTCGAAACTCAAAACACTCGTTTCCGAATGGATAAATCGTGAATTCAAGCCAGACCAACCAATCGACCCTGACGACAAACACTCGCGTGGATTCAACAATGATGTATGCGGTGGGCTGCTATGCCCGGCTGAAATTGACTGGAACAACCCAGTGTAAGTCTTGTGTTTGATTATTGCGGAAAAACACTCATTGTTCAATAGCGTAAAGGCAGGTATTAGAAATCGCTCAGAAGGCTACATTGTGACAGATATGTCTTTTCCGACCTTTCTTTACGACAAGTACACCGCCAATCCGGATGATCTGGAGGAGGGGCTTTTCAAAGGCAAAATTCTTCTTCAGGTTTGTCGCCCTCGAGCAGTCCGATGACGATCTCACAAATTTTTTCAGGGTTACAAAGCAGTATTTATGTCACCTTCCTCAGCTAAGGATATCGATGGCGATGGTGATGGGGCGGATGTTATCCGAAACAACAGATCCGCTAAGAGATCCTCCGCTGGTGTCAAAGTCAAGAAGCATGTGGCGCAGATTATCAAAATGAGAAAGGTCACTCCTCGCTCCATTGCCCATATTGCGTGCCAGGTAAGTTGTTTAGCGAGGTTGATGATAGAAATGACAACCAGAATGGCAGGTTCAATTCGCACTCTCTTCTGTCACCTTGTGGCGGTCCGTTGATGGGGACTTCGACTATATTCAGTTTTGGCGGACCATTGTCGACTTCTTTGAAAAGCCCCCTGGTCAAGAAGCACAGCACAGGGTCGACAAACTACTTGAATGGTGGACTAGGTGCGTCATGTAACGCTCCTGTTGTCCCAGTTAACCTCACCCGACTTGTCATTCAGGAAGGTGTTTGGAAGCAGGTATCGCAATGAGCTTAGCAGCACAGCAAAGGCCAACATGTCAGTCAACGCTCTCGCAAGGCAGAGGGCACAGCGCGATGATGCCGCTTTTGATTCACCTTAAGCTCTGGCTCTTTGCTCCCTCACAATTGTAGTATGCTACTATTTTGCTATTAATATCATAATAATTGCTTTTTGTGTTACACCTCGAAAACTATGAGTAATCTGCAAGGCACAGTCTAAGTACCAATTCATGGATCGGTCTCATTGTGTTTGATGGTTTGAATCCAGAACATGCAGGACGACCATGAGGATCTCTATAATTCTTAGTCTTCACGCTAATATCACAATTCAAGCATCAGTTCACGGATCGGCCTCATTATGTTCGATGGTTGGAATCCAGAACATACAGCGCAACTACGAGGATATCTATATTTCACAGTTTTCATGCTAATATTACAATTCAAGCACCGGTTTGCAGATTTGCTTACGTATGTCCGGTTAGCTGGCTCCAAGACATACGGTGCGACTGTGAGGACCTTTATATTTATTGTCTTCACGCTAATATCATAATTGAAGCACCAGTTTGCGGATCTGCTTATGTGTGTCCGGTAAGTTGGCTCCAAGACATACAGTACGACTGTGAGAACCTCTATATTTATTGTCTTCGCGCTAATATCATAATTGAAGCACCAGTTTGCGGATCTGCCTTCATGTGTCCGATAAGCTGGAACTCTGACATACAGGACGACTACGAGGATCTCTGAATTTTATAGAGGCTATACTGTCATATGTATTAATAAAAGACCTGGTATTGTAACAAACGATGGATGCATACTTGGTGAGGATCCTAAGTCTCCACAATGTATTGATACATGCTTCCTTGTATCAATACATGGACTTGTAGATGGGTTTGTACCTATTTTTTGCTTCCCTTGGCTTCCTTGGGACGCTTCCTTGTATCAATACACCTACATTGTACCTATTTTTTGCTTCCCTTGGCTTCCTTGGGATGCTTCCTTGTATCAATACACCTACATGTACCTATATCTGGCTTCTCGGTATATTCCTAGCTTCCTTTGCGATGCTTATTTGTATCAAAACATGGACTCGTACTTATGTTCTGGCTTCCCTCAGCTTCCTGGGACACTGCCTTGTATCAATACATCAATTTGTACCTATTTCGGTATATTCCTGGCTTCCTTGGGGGCTTCCTTGTATTAATACACTTTTCATATGCATTTCTGACATCTGCGGCCCATCCCCACATATCTTGTTTAGGCAGTACCGCCGGTTCCTCATAAGCGAAACCACAAATTTAAGTACAAGTCCCCACCACATCCTTGTTGGTTGTGTGTCATTAATTTTTGAAGCGCCAACCAGTGTATTTTCATGGCCCTGACTGTCTGATTTTCAATCTTAGTGGGTACTTCAAAATCAATGTATTACTCTAGTATTACGACGAACACAGTAACACGACAGCAACAAGATAGCATGACAGTAGCAATAAAATAACACGACAACACCAAAAATCAGCAAGACAGCACCCAGAAATCAAGAGCACCAAAAACGAGCCTTGCAAACCACTAGGCAAGTGACTTACGTGCCCTATTGCGTCCTTTCTTCATGGTGTTCTCACTGCCAATGCGATTAGCTTCCTCCAAGCGTGTCGACGGAACATGGGAGCAGTTGCTGCGACGGCATGATTGATTGACGATATCGCCAAATGGCTGCTGCATGGTGATGTCCGTGTTTGGCGGAGAATCGCCCATTGGAGAAGGATCGTCCATCTGAGAATCTTCCGTAGGAGTCGCTGATGGAGATGATGAGACGAGAGTTGCGGCCGCTGGAAGAGACACTGAAAAAGCACCCAACTCCTCAGATGCAGAGGGAGCAGCAGTGGGCAGAGATGTTGCCTCAGATGCAGAGGGAGTAGCGGTGGGCAGAGACGTTGCCTCAGATGCAGAGGGAGCAGCGGTGGGCAGAGACATTGAGGGCGTTGTAATTGGAAGGTCAGAAGACACTTCTGATGCAAGTGGCATGGGTACCTTACTAGGTACCTCAGTGGCCGTCAGAGGCGCTGGAGATGCTGAGGATGGAATGTCGAAATGATCATATATGGAAGGGATTTTTGTGCCTTTAGTCACTGGTCGTGGGCGAGGTGCGCAAGATTCCTCGAGAGCCCCATTTGACTCAATTCTGCGGAAACGTGGAGGTGATGACATGAATGGCGCATTGGTGGCAGCAGCATTCCCATCATAGGATGACATGGGGGAATCTTGACCATCCACAGGCGGTGCAGGAAGAATTGGCAAATCTGGACGCCCGGGTGAAGGAGGTGGCCCTGAAAGCATTGGTAGGCCAAATGAACTTGTGTCCACCTGCGAAAAATCGATTGAATCTGGATCAAACGATAGTAGCTCGTCCAATGAATAGCGGATCCCATTTGGAAGCATGCTACTTTCACCTAAGCCGTGGAGAGCAGCCAGAGGAGAGGTCTGTGTAGCAACTGGTGCAGCGATACTGAGGACAGGTGTGGTGAAGCTAGGGACTGGTGCAGCGATGTTAGGGACTGGTGCGGCAATGTTAGGGACTGGTGCGGTGATATTAGGGACCGGTGCGGCGATACTGATAGCAGGCTCTACTGCGGTGATATTGGTGACATCTTGAGGTGAAGTCTTTGTAGATGTAGCACCTATGTAAATGAGTTAGTATTCGCCGAGGAGAAGAGCTTTAAAAACTTACTACTGAATGCGCCTTTCAAAAAGGCAGTGAATGGTTCTACAATGCGCGCATGATGGTCGGTCAACGTCTCATGAAAATTGAACCCGGTAGCACCCTTTCCGTGGTGAAAGCTGAAGACACGAACTTCACCGTTCACCCGAGGATCAGGTCCTCCAAGGTACATGCTGCCATGCCATCCAGTTGTCTCGTGAATAACGTCCAGAAGCTGACCGACCACGCCACTGAGGCCTTCAAGAGATCTGCGCGAGTTTCAGCATGATTCAAGATTCCAATAGAGTACTTACTGTAGTCTCATGACCTCGGATGGATTACACAGAGCCTCAAGTTCCATCCTCACTTCCTCAGCACGACGAGCGCACTCCATTTTTGCCTCATTCTCCATCTGACTCACAAAACTATCCCCACGAGCAGCCATTGACTTAGCTGCTTCCAACGAAGTGCGGAGATACGGCGTTTTTGATCATGGTCGTTGTTCTTCAATTGAGTTTCGATCTCGGCCTTGATATCGGGATTTGACTTGTACTCGGTTTGAATATAGTGCTCTACCGCTGAGGGACCACGGGTGCAATTGGTAGTAGAACTCATGATTTTGGTGATCGTTTTCGTGAACTGAGTCACGCGCGACCTTCCTGATGCAGAGGATGCACGGTACAAAAATGAACGTATTTGCTATTTTAAATATTTGTAAGGTTAAACTGAAATGAAATTTTAAAGGAGATACACATACAGCATGACGTTGTTTAGTGTAAACGCCCAACTGCTTCATTTGCTCATTCGTCAACTCATTTTCCGTAAGCGCGCGACCAGTGTGATCTTTGAAACGCTCTGCGACCTCAGGCCATTTAGCAAACCATTCTCGGTTGGTGTTAGTTATGTACGCGGCTACATCCCCTTGCAGCTGGCTCATACAGAAGCCATCCACCTTGCTTTTCAGGAAGTTGGATTGTTCACGAGTCATCCATGAGGCCCCAGGCATCTGTTAACCGGTGCCAAGGTAAATGAATGCCATAATTTCGGCTTAATGACACATACCTTGTGTTTTTTTAGGTCGTCTGACTCCGTCCTCACATCCTCCCAGCTGTGTATCGATACTCCATTTAGAACGGAATTTGAATTATTTCTAATTGACCAATGAGAAGGCCTCAATACCCGGAGTTGGCCGAGACGCTTAAAAGCTAAGCCGTTTTTACTCACCTAAGTTCATTTTTCACTCCGCGTCACTGCTCGTCACTGCCTCTTTTGATTAAAATGAAAGTTTTTCCCAGCCTGGTGTCGGATGAGACTTTCACTTTCTCTGAACTTGCCAGTGCCTTGGAGCTTGTACGCACCCAGCATGGTAAGTTTGTGTGGCCTGTGCTTGTTGCTTCGCTGAATCCTTGCTTTAGCTATCACCCAGGCTCACAATCTAGTTGACGAAGGAGTTCCTGGTACTCTTCAGGACCTGATTGTCTCGGGTGGTTGCCCAGCATGTGTTTATCGCATGCACACCCGCCAATGTTACCTCTGTGGTATCTATAACGACCCTCAGCCGTTTTTCACTCCAGGTAATTTTTTTAAAACGCAATCATCCTTAGCTCAACACACTTATTTTGATTGTTGCAGATGCGGCTGATGATGCAGTTGATTCCGGGACTGAGGACACTGAGAGTCTGTCCTCAGCAACCTCGGCAACTGACAGCACCAGTACCCCACAAGTTCCAGGAACTCCTTCGGCTGTGACTTCCGTCCCTGCTATAGTCGCTGCTACCCCCACCACCCCCACTCAAGTTGTACCTACCTCACGCACAACTCCTTCGGCTGTCATCGACCATGCAACTTCTGGATCTACCTTGCACACGAGTATGTCTGCCTCCCTGCACTGGTATGTCATTACCGTGGGACGTGAGACTAGAGTGTTTCAGGGCTGGTATGTACCTCATCATTTTGTTTTCATTGTATTCACGTTTTTTCCTAGGCACAATGTTCACGCTCATGTGGTTGGCGTTCCAGGTGCATGCTTTGGACGCTACTCCTCTCGTACTGCCGCCGATATTGCATATGCGCAGGCCTTAAATGATGGTTCTGTGTCTCAGTTGCCGGTTTGACTAGTAGAATATGTAGCCTAGCTAATGTCATCCCGCGCATATGTACTTCTTGCTTGAATGTATCATGTTTCTTGATTTTTATGCTGGAATGGCTATGCAAATTTTGATTAAAAGATCAGTATCAATGACTGCTACGCGTTCATATCACGGTTTTCATGAAGTGCTTGCCCTTAGTTTGTTTTTTGGGTGATTCAAATTGAATAGTATATTCAACAGTATTGTACACAGTAGCAACGCAGTAGAATAATGGTGTTTTTGCATGGTAAGGTAGAGTAAAACAGGTGTCCCGAAGTCGTGGCTGTGCCCATGGTACAAGCATCGACAATCGACCATTAAACAAGTATACATTCCTTACAGGCCTCACACATAATCACGCACCTCTGTCAGCACATATGGGACACAATCGCACATCAACATCCCAAGAGTGTCGCGCAAGACATCAAAAAAGCAAACAAACACATTACTTGAGGTGAGTCCGGTATTAAATTACCTGTCAGGAAAAACTAAGGGATCATATTTGTTAGACACATTGGCGGTGAACGCATGAAGGCGCGACGTAGGTGGAGGCAGGGCCAGGGAGCTGACCAGGTATGTTAATCTGCATATATGATTAATATCATGTATATCATTGATGTATATACAGGGCACACAAGACGCCTTTGATACCCTTGGCGAAATATCGAGCAGGATGTACACCGGTGGCAGTCGCAATCACAACGGGTGTCAAGACCGTGTGGGCGCTGTTCTTCAGGACATAGATGAGCGAGGGTGGAACTTAATCAGACCTGAGTTCTTGGAACAACTATCACAGGCTCGCGCTTTGCTGATGGATGCCGAGGAGCTATCGACATTGGTTGCAAATTTTCATGGTCCGTGCACTACTTATCTCAAAGCTGAATGTTTGCGTGTTCTTTGCACATCACGTCTCTGGGTTGCAGCCGAGGAGGAAATCTTATGTCTTGCAGATCAAGACCCGCAAGCCCTTGATGACGCTCTATTCAATGACAGGCTCATTTGGCAGGTTAGCTATTAATACGTATTACATATGTGCCGTTTGATAATATCACGTGACACCTTGGACGTTGTTGACTAGGTTACCTTAGCTACACATCATGGCCCCCATTCTCAAAGGACGACGTCGAAAATTGACTAAGTATGATCGTCAATTTATTGAAGAAAATACGGCGCGATATGCTGCTGAGGCTAGGCATCGACGTAACGATGACACTCAAGACCATTCTCTATCCGGAAGCGTGTATCATGTGCATACATCTATTGATGTCACACACAGGGATCGTCACTCAGTCAAGACCTCATACTTTCGCGCACCTCAAGCAACACCAAACCCACGTGTTGTTTTACCTGTAACCCTACCGGAAGGAGTATCGGAGGCTTTCAATTTCGACGTCGTGGATGAAGCTTATGTCGACTACCTTGCGGACACAAACATTGATGCGGAGCCTATTAAAACGAAGAGGAAACGTACAGCAGGAGTAAGTATCTTTCTTACTTGTTTGCACGTATCTTGTTCACTATGCTCCAGGATGAACCCCAGAAGCTATGGATTCCCGAGCGCAATAAATTTCTCAAGGAGTTCATCAGACTTGAAGGGCGCGGAGAAGCCGCATTGTATCAGGCATGCCAAGGCTTGCCTGGGTGCTTGAATGAACCTGTTGTGCGCTGTAGGGATTGTGAAGGATCTCAGTTGTACTGTCAAGGATGTATTGTCGTACAGCACACCGTGATGCCTTTGCATCACATGGAGGTATGTTTGATTTCTATACATTGATACATTGTTCACCCATGTATAGATATGGACCGGTTCGTATTTCCAGCGCATTTCGCTCCGTGATCTTGGCCACCATATCCAACTTGGTCACCCTCCAGGACTCCAGTGTTGTAACCCTTCCCTAGCCTTTGATGATGATTTCGTCGTTCTGGAGATAAACGGTATTCATAGAGTCGCGCTCAATTTTTGTAACTGCGCAACAGCACAGACACACGACATTCAGCTGTTGCGTGCACGCTGGTACCCGGCTACAACTACCAACCCACGGACAGCTGCAATGTTCCGACTTCTCGACCATTTTCAGATGTACACGTTTGAGTCGAAAGGCTCAGCATTCGAGTATTATCAGTCGCTCGCACGTCTGACGGACAACACTGGCACACGTCAACCAAAGGCAAGTGACTTTTTGGGTATTTGTTCTCTTTGCTAACAGATCTTTAGGATCGCTATGAATCGTTCTTGCGTATGAGCCGCCAACATCGTCATATCACTTCCCTTTTACGAGCTGGCCGCGGCCATGACCCTAACGGGGTTCTCGGAACAAAGGAGGGCGAGCTCGCAGTGCTTTGCCCAGCCTGTCCTCAGCCAGGGAGGAATTTACCTGCAGACTGGGATAATGTTCCGCTACATATGAAGTACGTTTTATATTCTCATTTCTTTACTATGGTACATGCTCACATTCGGACAGGTGGCTCTATGGATTGTTTCTTGCTATTGATGCGAATTTTCGATTGTGCCGCCGAAACAAGTCCTCCGAGCAAGCGGATCCAAGCCTCAGTAACGGCTGGGCATATTTTGTGGAACAGTCTAGTTTCAAGGAGGTACTCGAAGCTTCCGGCACTCAGGTACAAGAGGTGAGAAGCTGATGTTGATGACGTGTAACCGACTGACTTTGTTATTTAGAAAAGTTCTTGTGCCAGTCACAACGCAGTCAACCTTGCTGACACAAAGAATGCACGCGGGATGGCAGCCACAGGAGTTGGCGCTATCGTCTGTGCACGGCACAATCTGACTCGTCCATCATCGGTCGGTGACCTGCAAAAAGGAGAAAAGTAAGTGTATTTCCGTTTTAATCTAAATGCGAATCCTTATGTCGTTAGATACGTCAATATGGACTACATCTTCTTTTCGACCTTACAGCATGCGAGCACCGTTGATGTGCTCAATATCTCTTATGACATTGCATGTCAATGGAGCAAGCACCTTTGGACCCAGATGTTACATTACCCTTCAAGAATGCACTTGCGGCCTGACAACAAAGTCTTAACATTCGTAGTCCCGAAGTTCCACCTACCTGCCCATATTCTTTCTTGTCAGACTAAGTATTCCCTCAACCTTATTAAGGGCATGGCAAGGACAGATGGCGAAGCCGTGGAACGTGGCTGGTCCAATATCAATCCCATCGCTACCAGCACACGGGAAATGGGTCCAGGGTCAAGACGAGACATCCTCGATGATCATTTTGGGGATTTAAACTGGCGCAAAGTATGCAATCTTGGTATGTACTACATCTCTCATAAATATCCTCCGCATACTGACTTGTCGCCCTTTAGGTCCGTTTCTTTTACGGAAACTTAAGGAAGCTATTCCAGAACGTGAGCAACATATCCTCGACTTACGGGACTTTGAAGAGGCAATCCCTCCAGCAAGCCTTAGTGAATGGCGGATAATGATAGTCGAGTGGGAGACGGACCGTTCTCGACCAAACCCTTTTGAGACAAATACATCGGGTAAGTGCTCTGAGTTTCCGAAGTTGGTTTATACCTGACACTTGCGTCGCAGTCACTACGCAAGCATCCATCAGGCTCGAACTATCGCAACTTGAAGGGCAACAACTCACTGATGGTGTTGATTCCTCCCTGCATCCGGAGGTATCCCCTAGTGTGCTAATAGCTGCAGGTATTGATTTGGAATCTCTGCAGTGAGTCCTTCGTCGCACTGGATGACAAATTTTGGTTAATATTTGATCTCTTAGACGGCGCCTAGCCATAGATACGGCAAACATTGGCACTCACGCCACAGATAATCAACTCTCTCTTCTGCAACAACGAACAAATGCACTCCGCCGCCGTATCGAGCAATGGGTGCAGATACAAACATTGTATATGCCATGTGTCGCACGCCTGCGAACTGAGTCACCTGACACGCCCAACACGCCTGAAGATCATCTCGCAGATGAATACTGTCTGTGCTGCAATTTGCGCGAGACTATAAAATCACCACACCCTGGCAGGAGTATCCATACTCCTTGGCCATAGTAACGAGCTATGGATGCATACTCCACATATGCTTCTCGGCAAGCTAATATACGACGTTCCATGTCCAATCACTGTCTCTCTTTGTGGTCCGTGGTCCCTGGCCTGCTCGCTCCATTGATAATATCCTGCACCACGTAATGGATTGTTTTTCACCGTTTTCAACTATTTTTGCGTTTTCATTTCGTTGTCACTGGCTACTTGTATTTAGGACTTGATTACCATTCAATATACTTGCTTGCCTCACTACCACTGGTGACAACGGAGTGACTACACTGAATTAGCACTTTTGGCCCACAGAACATATGTTTTCACAATCTCCGTTATTTCCATATGTGGATACTACAAAGAAATGGGCAGTTCTTGAAGCTTCGCTGAGCCAGGGTCTGGACTCCGAAGCCAGGTGATTGAGAAGGACAATAGAACATCAAGATCTACTACTAGATCTACCAGAGATCTGATAGGATCTGATTAAGGACGAGCGAGAACAAAGAATACAGCCATCTTAGTCAGCGCGCAGAGCTGTGGATGTGTTTCCCGCAGAGTATTGATACAAGAAGCCAGGGGCAGTAGTACTACAGGAAGAGTATTGATACAAAAGCCCAGAGGACAGTACTACAGGGAGAGTATGGATACAAAGAAGTCACTGGCCATTACTGTGGAGTATGCATCCATAGCTCGTTACTATGGCCAAGGAGTATGGATACTCCTGCCAGGGTGTGGTGATTTTATAGTCTCGCGCAAATTGCAGCACAGACAGTATTCATCTGCGAGATGAAGACTCTGAGGTCGTCGAATGGTAGATGTGGTACCGAGGTGAGGCATATCCCTCGGCTGCAAAGTTTTCAGCTAAAGTACTGTGCAACAATCACACAGTGTCCGTGTACGGCTACCACTTCTTGGAATGCAGCTGCAACTAGTATAACACTGCTATTCATGACTCACCCAAATCAGATCGCCTAAACACTCGAAGCATGATATAAATTGATTATCTCCCGCTTTGTGATATATGCTAAACTGTTGCGAAATGGCATAGCATCTTTGAACACATTTCCAACTGATATACAGTATGTAATGTATCATTTATTTAAAGAAAATGACGTTAATAGCGGAAGCAGAACGCAAATTTAGGCTCGCTCGCTCGATGAATACATCTGCGTCACCTAGGAGATGCGAGTTCTCGTTTTTACATGGGAGATTGTCTAGAAGGTGGCGTGATAGTTGGAGCAGGACTAAAATTTAGGCTCGCTCGCTCGATGAACACATCCGCGTCGCCTGGAATACCCCAGCTATCGTTTTCACATGAAAAATTGACACACATTTGAGGAAAATCAACAATTCCAAGAAGGTGGTGTTAATAGCTGAAGCAGGACGGGAATTTGCGCTTGCTCGCTCGATGAACACATTCGCGTCGCCTGGAAGATACCAGCAACCGTTCTGAGCATAAAAAATTGACACACACCAGGAGGAAAATCAACCATTCCAAGCAGGCAGTGTTAATAGCTGAAGCAGGATGCGAATTTGGGCCCGCTCGCTTGATGAATACATTTGCGTCACCTAGAAGATACAAGCTCTCGTTTTTACATGGAATATTGTCTAGGAGGTGGCGTGATAGTTGAAGCAGGACTAAAATTTAGGCTCGCTCGCTCGATGAACACATTCGCGTCGCCTGGAATACCCCAGCTTTCGTTTTCGCATGAAAATTTGACACACATTCGAGGAAAATCAACCATTTCAAGAAGGTAGTGTTAATAGCTGAAGCAAGACGGAAATTTGCGCTCACTCGCTCGATGAACACATTGGTGTCGCCTGGAAGATACAGACGATCGTTCTTACATGGAAGATTGACATACACTGGACAGCAGTCAACCATTTCAAAAAGGCGGTGTTAGTAGTGGAAGCACGACACAAATTCCTCCAAGTTTGAGTGTCAGTGATATCAGGACCTTTTCCCAATCATAGACCTTTATAATAAAATCGGGAAACATCCTTTCCTCTATAAGGTCAAATATAACAATGTGCTCCTCGATAGCAGGATTATGCTAGTTCTTGTGATTATATGCTATATATTGTCATATATGCCTTTCTAAAACCTTCACCAGTTCACTGATGACGTTCTTCCTATCTACATCACTAGATGGTTTGTACTTCTGTTGCCTTTAGGATCTCTCCTGAGTTGGTGTACATGCAGACTGCAGTCAAGGTATCTTACCATGGTGCCTATCCTACCGACGAGCGTCTCCGCTCAGTTTCATGAAGATCTTCATATGATTCAAGTTGGAGGTGAACATTTCCATGTTACTCTCCTTGCGTAGGTACTTACTTTTTGTGTTCGTGGTAACCACTTCGTCATCTACAATATATAATATACTGACCTTGGACAGCGTCTACCTACATGCATTTCGTGCGTGTCAGGGCGCAAACTTGATGCAAGCCCACTACTCCGCTGCACTTTTTTTTTCCCTTTTGGAACACATCTCTCCTCCATCTCTTACAACATACTGTCGAGTTCCCCGCTCTCAACAAATCAGCTTATCAATCAACTACTTTGTGTGCAGACGTGACATAGTGTCGATGTAAAGGCTCCACGTCGACCTATGCAAAGGAGCCTTTCATTGACACCAAGCCAAACAATGAGATGTTGGGATATCCTTCCCCTGGTGCGCATGATCAACAATTGCTACCTCTGCTAAATTTGGATGTCTAACAAGATCCGCCTTACCTCGATTTCTGCCTTGTCTATTTATATGCATGCCATTAACGCAGCTCTGTTATCGTCATCAGCATGCTTATCGCTGCTGCGCCTCACTAAGAATCGAGCTGAATCATCCAGTGTGATTGCGACACTTAGACACAAACTCATTGATCAGGTAGGCGCTAGTTGGTATATATAGCGTGGAAGAAATGGAAGTCGTTCCTCGTACACTTGATTATTTACCCCTCAACATGCAGCCTCCAGCAAATAAGCCTGCACCCGGCGTCCCATACTTTACCCCTGCGCAGGTCCCCGCTGCAGGCACAGCATTCGATCCCCAGCCCGATGGAAATCGTATACCAAAGCTGTTCCAGCCCATCAGGATCAGAGGGACAACATTCCACAACCGTATCTTCGTGAGTTGGTATATCGATCGATGAGATCCTCTGATGTTTCATCCCGATCTCGTGAAGCTATCTCCACTAGCTCAATATTCTGCAGACGACGGTCATTTGACGTCCTGGCATATGGCACATCGTAAGTTAATGAATCTCGAGCATGAAAAAGGCATTCACCAGATTCAGTGGGCGGCATCTTCACGCGTGGTCCTGGTCTTTCTATGATCGAAGCCACAGCGGTCGTCTCAGAGGGTCGCGTCACTGCCGAAGACGCGGGACTCTGGAAGGACAGCCAAATCGAGCCCCTCCGCAAGATAGTCGAGTTTGCCCATTCACAAAACCAAAAGATTGGCATTCAGCTTGCACACGCCGGCCGGAAAGCATCTACCGTTGTGCCGTGGTTAAGTTCGGGTGTTGCAGCAACTGAGAGGATAGGCGGATGGCCAGACAACGTATGGGGGCCTTCCACGGTCCCTTACAAGGATACCTACCCTGTGCCTAAGGAAATATCAAAGGCGCAGATCAAGGCGATCGTCGTCGCATTTGCAGAAGCTACGAAGAGAGCGTTGAAAGCTGGCATTGACGTCATTGAAATTCACAACGGACACGGCTATCTGCTGTTCTCTTTCTTCAGCCCCATCAGCAACACGCGCACAGACGAATATGGCGGAAGCTTCGAGAACCGCATTCGTTTAACTATCGAGGTCGTAGACGCTATCCGTGACGTCATCCCTGAAGACATGCCACTTTTCCTGAGGTATCTTCGAGTCCATAAGATGTTCTTGCTTGTTCTGAATGATGCCTCTCGTACCTAGGGTTTCTGCGACTGAATGGCTCGAAGAAGCACTTCCAAATGAACCATCGTGGCGTATCGAGGATACCATCAAACTTGCTGGTATCCTTGCCGAGCATGGCGTTGACTTCCTCGACGTCTCCAGTGGTGGTAACCACCCAAAAGCCATCATGAAAGTTGGGCCGGCGTACCAAGCGCCGTTCGCACAGGCAGTCAAAGAAGCTGTTGGAGATAAGCTTGTTGTTGGGTCTGTCGGGTCAATCACCAATGGAAAGATCGCTCAAGAAGTGCTTGACAAAGGTCAAGCTGATGTCGTCTTGGTTGGACGACAATTCCAAAAGAACCCCGGGGCTGTTTGGGCGTGAGTGTGTAGTTCTCGTGAGATAAGACACTTGACCTGATGATGTGTTGGTAGATTTGCGTCAGACCTTGGTGTCGCGATCAAGCTAGCGAACCAGATTGGGTGGGGCTTCGGGGGTCGGGGTAGCAGTCACAAGAGAATTGACTGGTGATTGCAACGACTCGGTGATTTGACGGAATGTAGATGGGGCGAACGGAAATGTCGCATATACCCACTCGCAGATACGAAGGCCTCGAATTGCAAAGTATTGAAGCAAAGCCCACGTTCCATCAGTCAAAGTGATGTAAAAGCAAGGTTGCATTGAGCCTTCGACACATTCAGTAACTACTCATGAAGAAGGAATAAACTCTCAATACGCTGTGACGCCACGGCTATGCCAATCAGGCTGCAATCTCATGACATATACTGTCACTGATACTGAAAGCCAAGCTCGGGAATAACAAGCGTCCAGCCGTGGATGTCATGAGCATTGTTAGGTGATTCAAGCGAGTGTTGTATGAACAACAGTGGGATACGATCATCCTAGCCAATGGGTGTAAGAGGCGCGCCTGGAACAAGGATTCTTTGTGTGCATGTTTCTTATAGTACGTCAAATGAGGGGCTTACCTTGGAGCGGCGCGCACCTACTTCAGTCGTGGGTCAAAGACTTTCATCCCAATGACTATTCCACGGGGTAAGGACGCGGTGGTTCGGAGATCAGTCAGGGACGGCCAGAACTGTGTGCATTGTCAGATTTCACAAGGACGTCAAGTAAAGAACGAAAGCACCTTTTGAATTCCTGTCTGTCATCATCTCCAACTGAAGACAAGGCGCCCTTGATAACCTGACTTACTTTGGGCCCATGAGTTCAAAAGTATTGACGCTGCCTCGTAGATCGGCTATTTCTACTTCTGCATGCACATCTTTATGTCGCTGTTTTTCAGCCTGAAGGACCAATGAATCAGGTCCCTGTAACGCTGCGAAGATGTCGTCGAACACTGCAGGGTGCGAACGCACCCAGACTGTTCTCGGGGGACTCTGTTGAACTGTGTCAGCCACTACAATGCTATTTCCTTTGCGCCTGCATTTTGATATGCAGCAGCGTCAGGTGTTCATCTTTCATGACGAAATGCGAATTGTAAGGTTGTGTAGGGTCTTGCTTGCCATGACAAGCAAGGTGCACCCAGGTATTCTTTTCCATAGCTTCGAGCGCACCTGCTCGTGTGACCGCATCGCCAGAAATGCTGGTATGGGTGGCAGTTGAGGGGACGAGCTTCCGGGAGACCTCGAGCTCGCTGTCGACAGCCAAAAGCGCCTTACCTTTCCCTGCGCCCGGTTGACCTTGTCCGATCGCCACAAAGGACGGACGGACACGCTGCTTTATTATCTGTCTAGACCTGACCAGAGCGGAAAGTGTCGGCGTGTATGAACGGATGTAGAGATCCTCCGGGCATGACTCCTTAGAACCATCTGCCTTTGTTTGAAAGGGGTGAGCTGCATGGAGAGGAATAGACGTAAAAGCTGCAGTTGGATACAGCCAGGAGGACGTTCTCGAGTACGTTGACGATAGGTAGCATGATCTCGTTCCATACTGTCCGCAATGAGTACTATTCAATCATTGCGAAGCGATTTTCGAGATTATTCAGTCCTGTGAGAGAGACAGCCGGCAAAGGAACATGATGAGGATCTCCTGATGTCGGAACGATGATGGCGCTGCACGAGTATTGACCGGCAATGAGGATAATGACAGGGCCCTGGCGTACTGTCCGCTTGCAAGTCTTCATAGGAAGGTGGGAGCAGGAACCGCGAGAACGTTTGGAGACCACGTATCTCAGCTAATGCAGATTCACATTGCCTTGTAAGTCTCCTATATTCTGTTGCTGCCCGATCAGCTACAGCTGGATCAGCGCTGCCTGTAGAACCCTGAGTATGAGATAGGCGCTTGCTGAGCTCTGAGAGCTTTCGAGCTAGTTGCCGACTCACAGACAGCAGATCTACCAGCGGAGTTGCCGAGCGCATCGAGTCGTGCATCCACGCAGAGCGAGACCTCGCACAGTTCATGACAGCGTTCCGCGATGTAATGCAGGGCACCCGGGGATACAGGTGTGTCGTGATTTCCTAAGCCAATGGAATGGAAGTGTAAAAATGCACGAGCGAGCGTGTGGACATCGGCGTCAGTGAGTATGATAGACATGTTGTGGGTGCATCTACAGGAGTGTTTTGGCATAATGAAAGGCAGCGGGAGCTTTGCGCCGTGAAATTGCCGACGAGGATACAGAAGCTCGAGAAACGTCGAGTAGGCCTCCAGTGCGGATCCATGACCATACCTCTCCGCTGCAAAACCGGGCCAACGAATTGAGCATCGAACACAAATTTCTGGTGCCGGTGTGCCTTGAGACTGGAAAAAATGTGAGTGGCTACAGGAGCGGACCGTCGCAGAAAATATCTGAATATCCCAAAAGTACATGTTGCGACGAGGGAGTACAGTTGAGAGGTAGGGGCGATGCAACAGGTGTAGCTATAGAGTGATTATCAAGTCATGTCAGTTCTGAAAAAAAAACAGGTTGAAGAGAAATGCATCGAGGAAATCACCACATACAGAGCTCATATCCTTGGGGATAGACCAGGAGCTCAGAGTGTGGGTGCGGGTTCGACTTCGATTGTGCAAAAGAGTAAAGGATTTGTTGAGGTGGTGCGGATGGTGCAGTAAAACAGGCGCGAATACCAATCATGGTGAGGGACAGGATTTGAGGGAGATGTCATACATATATACATGCTGGTGATTGGAATATGATAGTACTACTATACGAACCATCAATATAGCAAGGGGTAGCGATATGTTTGAGTGTGCATGTGATCGACGTACTTTAATGCGATAAGTCTTGTAAAGAAAACTCGATGGTGAATTGATGACTGGCCAAACTTCCCAACAACTTACGTCTCTCACACAACCGAGGTGTACAGAAATGACGAATGGATTTTGAAAGGACGTCCGCAACGATAGTACCAATTAACTAGACTGGGAGACTCGGAGCTGATGACAGCTATTTGCTATTCGGTGTTTGCCGAAGAGATCTCAATGAAGCACAGCCACTCAAATATCCAAACAAGTCCTGACCTTCAGGCTTGCAGTACTCGGTAACTGTGCCTTCGCCTTCTGCGACGATCTGCACACACTCAAATTCACATGGTATAAGTTACAAATTCGCCACTAGAAAAAGCATCGCCGGACTATTGGCATTTACCTCCAGGCGCTCTGGTCTGTGCGCTTCTTCTACCGACTGCCCTAATGCTAACCGCACGCCCTTCCGCAGTTCGCACTTGCAAACTGGACTTTTCTCGATGCTGCCATCTTGTCTGCACATGCCCACCCGCCTTATGAGGATTCCCAAATCCCGCCTCCTGTGCATGTACAATTCGTTGATTGGGTGCCGGGCATCTGCTCGCTTCTTGGCATGCTCATCATCAACTTGATCGACAAGGATAGGATTAGAGGGGATGATTATGGTGATTCTACGGCTGTGTGGAGGGCACACCTTTTCTTGTTTATTGGGTCTGCTTTTATGGCTGGTGGATTGGCGGGGAGCGTGGTGAGTCTTGATGTTTTTTTTGACGCTACTAGATATTCAATGTTCCGTTTAGTCTCTTCTTGTGCTGAAATATGTCATGATGGATTACCCCGAACAGTACACATACTATGGCTATGCCAACGTCTCACAGAACGTGGTTTTGATGCTGTCTGCAGTGGTGCTTTGGATTGCACAGAGTGCGCAGACCGAATATGATTATAGCCTTACGTTTTAGTGACAGATCCAGTTTCATTGATGCTGTTGAATTTTCAGTGTAGCTATGAATATGTATCTTTCTTTTGCGACTTTCTCGTGGGTCGAGAGAGCCACAAGTATCCACTTGTGCATCGAGGTGCCCGAAGGTAAGCAATCCCGGAACAATTTCTTTGAGCTAGATTTCTTTTCGCTCAGCTGGCGAGCGTCAAGCCGAAAAGTTCGTATGTTTGAAAGTAAGTTAGATCAAACGGATGACCAACGGGAACACTCAGATATCAGAGCCCTCACCCCATCGACAGATTAACACTAATGCCGAAGCGGAGGTTAAGCAGTGCATAGATGGGTCGCAAGTTAAAGCAGCCATCCGGGATTGACGAAGCAACCGACTTCACCGTGAGTGAGCATGTCTACACAGATGAGTTGTATGACCACCGCGCTTCTCACTTGAGGTTTCATTACATCGGCGGCTGTCGTCTTGCTTGAGGCTTGAAGCTTGAAGAATGGTATGACTGAAAGGCGCGAGTCGGGTTGGCTGGGCTTGTACTGTTCAAGTATTCAAGAGAAGACAGGGCCGCAAACAAGGCTCGAGTAGTATACAAGAATCTATGGTAAAACATTCTAATCGACAAAGACACGAAAACGAGATAGCTGGAGTATGAGAATATCGAGATCATTTTTAGAATCAGGGTGAAAGAGAATCGCAGATAAACAACTTGTGAATATGTACCAGACGACAGCAATACGACGTAGAACTACACACCGATATGAATAAAAACCATCCTCTGTTCCAGCGGGACTTTCGTCTTCACAGCGTGCGTAGCACAGTTGAGTGCCCAGGCCGCCCTCGAACAGTCCATGACAACACCCTTACCATCCTTCAAATCCATGAACATATATTTGTAGAACGCTTCGACGACGTGTTTTGCGACAGCATCGTTGACCTCCCACAGCGTGCCAATGACGCTCTTGAACCCCGAAAACTGGAGACCGGCCGCGAGGTGAATGACCTCGTCAGGCGTCTTCTCATCGCCGACGGCGGTATGACAGGCAGATAAGAACGCGAATTCGGCGTGTGGAATATCTTTCTCCATTATATCGAGCAGGGTCAGATGTTCATCTCTCATGACAAAATGCGAATCGTAAGGCTGCGTAGGATCCTGCTTGCCATGACAAGCAAGGTGCACCCAGGTGTTCTCCTCCAAAGCTTGGAGTGCACCTGCTCGTGTCGCTGTATCCCCAGAAATAGTGACATGCTTGGCCGTCGCAGGGACGAGCTTATGGACAAGCTCGAGCTCGCTGTCGACAGCTAAGAGCGCCTTGCCTTTCCCTGCACCCGGTTGACCTTGTCCGATTGTCGCGAAGGATGGAGTGACGCGCTTCTTCATCATCTGTCTAGATCTGACAAGAGCCGAAAGTGTCGGCGTGTAAGAGCAGACGTAGAGATCCTCCAGGCATGACTCCTTAGAACCATCTGCCTTTGTTTGAAACGGGTGAGCTGCATGGAGAGGAATGAACGTAAAAGCTGCAGTTGGACACAGCCAGATTCGAGAGCGGTGATTTAGTTTGAGGACGTTCTCGAGTACGTTGACGATGGGTAGCATGATCTCGTTCCATACTGTCCGCAAGAGCACTATTAGATCGTTGCGCGGTACTTTTGGGCCCATGACAGACGCGTGTCGTATTGCCCTTGCGAAGCGATCTTTGAGATTATTCAGTTCTGTGAGAGAGACAGACGGAAGGGAACATTAAGGGGGGTCTCCTGATGTCGGGAACGATGATGGCGCTGCACGAGTATTGACTGGCAATGAGGATTATGGACGGGGCCTCGGCGTGCTGCTGCTTGCAAGTCTTCATAGGAAGGGTGGGAGCAGGAACGCGAGAATGCTCGAGATACGTATCTCAGCTACCGCAGCGTTCCACTGGCCCTATAAGTCTCCTATATTTGTTGCTGCCCGATCAGCTGCAGACTGGGTCTGTCTGCCTTATACCCTGAGCATGAAAACTGAAAATATAGGTGCTGCTTAGCTCTTATAGCCTTGAGATCTCTGCGGATTTGCAGACCACGTTCTTCCAGCGATTCATGAGTCGAGACGCCAGCGACCACTGCTGGCCACGGCCCTGCTCCAAAAGTCAACTGCCTTGTCGAGTTGTCCGACGTGTGGCCCCACGAGGCGGCATCTACAGGAAGTGATTGGGTGCACGAAAGCAGTTGCAGCCTCGCGCCGTGAAAATCGACGATCGTAACATCACATGGCTGTCAAAAAAGCTCAAAGCACATTTGGTATGCTTCGAGGGCAGATTCATGTTGATATATTTCTGCTTGGCGAGCCCAGTCAATAGCCACCCTGATACGCTGAGGGAAACCTTCAGTAGGGTGTATCGACGACAGTCTGAAGTGCTCCATTGCGGATGACAAATCGGTGGGGTTGGGTTGTATGCGGTAACGAGACGATAAGCCCTCTGTAGCCATGCATAAACAACGGATCTATCTGGGTGCAATGAAGGCAAAGACGCCAGTGCTTCTTGGCAGAGTTGAATGGCCTCCTGGACATCTCCATTCTTCCGAGTGTGTGTGAAACGAGAGCAGAGCGCCGCACTCAAATTGTAAAGAGTTATATGGCGCCTTGGATTGTCAAGCCGATTTAACAGATGGGATTCACGATACCGATCGATGGCCTCGTTAAGATCTTCGCTGACATACGATTTATCATATCTGATTTGGAGCGCGAGAGCGAGGTTGTTAAGTACGGTGTCACGACGTGGATGCCCAGGTGGGCACAACGTCAGTGCCTCGCGACGCAGGCTGATAGCTCTGGTGATGTCATCGATGTCACCACGTTTCTTGAAACGGGTGACGAGGGCACCTCCTAGGTTGTCTAATGCGGAATCACGAGACCCATGTCCAACAGGAAACAAGTGCAGCGATTCTTCGTACAAAGTAATGGCCTCATCGAGGTCATTAGGTTTGCCTTGGTTATCAAAGCGAATCACAAGTGAGAGGGCCAAGTTGTTCAGGAAGCCACCGCGGTCAGAATGTCCCTCGGGGCACAGGAAAACGACTTCACGACGAAGCTGTATAGTCTCATCGATATCATCGATGTTTCCACACTGTTGGAAGCGGGTTCTTAATGCCTCTGCAAGCCGGTCAAGGGCTCTGGGACGGAGTTGATAGCCCACAGGACAGAGCTCGAGAATGTTTCGTCGAAGGTGGATGCCTTCATCAGATGCGTCGATTGGAAGATTGTTGATCACGTAACCGACCGCATCGTTTACGACGATGCTACAAAGGTATGTGCCCTCTGAACAGAGGGGCAGTAGCTTGCAGCACAGCTGCGCGGATTCGTGAATGTAGACCGCGTTAGACTCGTTGCTGTGGCGCCAGATTCAATGCTATAATCAGATTATAGGAGTGATGATGCGTGATCGGGGTGACCCTGCAGACGCAATTCAAGAGATTCGCGGAAGAGGGAAGTGGTGGTATCGATGTCTTGAAGATGGTTTTGAATATAGCCTGCAAGGCAGGCATACGCGAGGTTGGTGAGAGCTGCTGCATGATCAGGATGATCGACAGGACATTGGTCAAGAACCGACTGAAAATGCTGCATAGCATCGTTCAGGTGAGAGACCGCCTCGCTCGATATGTATTCGGCAAGTAGTGCATGGCCCGCATCTGTGTCTCGAGTAATATCGCTGTCTACGAGGGACTACAGTTGGTGTTCCGTCAGCAAAAGTTCACAGCAGAAACCAGCGTCACTCACGTCAGACAGCGTGTTGTTCTGTTCGTCGCAAGCATGTACAGTGGCAGCCCTCAGCGTGAGGGAAGGGCAGACATCACGGACGGGTGGGAAGGATAGATCTATGAGATGTTAGTATATGCGAGTGAATGAGAAGTAAGGTTGCTCACCGAATGGCTCATCTCCATGATCAAGTAGCTCATCCCACGACGTTTGAAGTTTCCCGACGACCTCTCCATTGCCTAGTGTTCGATCTGCCTCATAGGACGCCCTGATCTCCACTGATAATGCAGGTGAGGTGTGTGATGGTCTACAAACCGAAGATCAGTTCTCGCATCGCATCAGAGTCTCTGCGGACTTTACAGAGTCACAGTATTCCCCCACACAACAGATTGATCAGATGATAAGACACTAATGGCCGATTTCCAGCATCCCCTGGAGTCGACAGTGATGGACACGTAGATGCCAGCAGGTATGCGCCCGGAGGGGACTTGAAGATTCTTTCCACTCATCACTAGTAGATAGATCGTGAAGAACACGAAAAAGATACGAAGGCGATCTGGCTCACCTTCAAGTCTAATATATCGTTCTTCTAAGCTACCAGGCATGATGATGCGATGAAGTAGAATGATGAGGATCGAGGATGGACCAAGTGGTGAGCAGAATGAATAGGAGGGAAAGACGAAGGTAGGGATGTGTGGGATGTCAGGATGGAGTTCAGCTGAGAAGGGAGAAGGGAAGAGGTTGAGGGTTCAGGTCATACTGCACGTGTATTTCAGAACTGTTTGGTACAATAGACGCTGGTATGATACACTGAGCGCTAAGAAAGATAGCCGGCTATATAGTGTTAGTGGGAGGGCCTGCACTAAAGAATTAGAGAATGACATGATTAGTCTGCAGCGACAGCCTCAGCTCGGAAAGGTTGAAGGAGACACGCGTGTCTCAGGGTGTCAGGTAATGGTTGTTGCTGGTTGGACTTTTATCAGGGAGTCGTATTACACACAGGCAAATTTGAGATTCCAGTGTATTTTCAGGTAATTGGGAAATGGAGACGATGCGGACCGCAGGTACAGACAAGCCGAGTCATTCTATACAACTTGTCTGTGAGAACATGACGTCATGTACTGACACTGCAGCGGAAGCAACCTTTTTGATCTGACAAATGGACAAATTTATAATGCCTTTCTGGGCAATGGATGTGAACCTTAATGTGAGGTTAGAAGTCCGACGTACGTACGTCAACTTGCCAAGCATCGTTACACTGAATCACTGTCCAGTTGACGCAAGCTCTAACTGGTTAGCCGCATCACCAAATTTACGGCCTGCGCCCAAGGCCAAACTCAATTCTGTACTTCCAACTTGAATATGAGTCTTGCGAGCTCCATTTGTATGTTGTGATCACCAAATGGTTTCCTGGATTCCGTTCCGTGGCGCCATCTAACGCTTCTTGGAGTCCATGAGGTAAACACCACAACAAATGCTATATCAATGAGGCTTGCGGCCAGGGGCATGCTGTTGTTTAATGTACGTGGCACTCTCCCTTTCTCAGACTTAACCACTTCAACCAGTGCCCTACTGTTGCTGATCCTGATTGGTAACTAATAATTCATCATGGACGAAGACAATCAATCAACAGATTTGAGGCCAGCTCCTCCTCGATATTTTCGCATAGCCAGCGGAATTGCTGATGAAGGCTCGGTACGTGGCTCATGAAGATAGCCTGCCCATGCACTTGAAATGCTAACTTAGCTTTGATGCATCTTTCATGTAGGGCCGACCCCGTGGCAAGGTCTGTCGATTTCTGGGAAAGTTCAAGGCTGGTATAAAAAGGCTATCTGTGAGTCGAAGGGGATACTTTAGCATCTGGAACAAGGCTAAAATTGTGTAAAAGTGTTCAAAGGATTCCCACAGCCGCGACCCTATTATCTCAAGCAGTGATCATGAACATGCTTCATCAACCCCGGATATCCAGGTAAGTCCTCAATCTTGCTTTTCAGTCTCTACGCCCTGTCTAAATTTTGATGGTCATGCGGAATCAGGTTGCCCCGGGCCTCCTGTTGTGGTACAAGGTGTTGATCCCCAATTAGCACTTCAAAGTGCCAAAGAAGATGCACAGCGCATGCATCCACTCTCAGGACATGTGCAAACTGTGGCGTCTGTTGCCCAAAATGCGCCAGCGGGTCTCGATACTGCAGACAATCTTGCGACCACATATCTCCAATCCCTCAGGATATTTAACATTGTCATCGGGAAAATAGCAGATGTATAGGTCCTTTCTCTCGATATGAAACGAGCTAATTATGTTCCACAGGTACATCCATATGCAAAGATGGCATTAGGCGTGTTGTCTTGTGCATCACAGGTATGTCTAGTCTCATACTCATTCCTATTTTTCTTAGCCGTAATCTGTGTAGATCATTCTTGCTCAAGCGGATCGCGATAAAGCGGTATTTCAGCTTCTCGAGAAATTGAGTCAGGTTTATAACTTCATGACACAAGACAAGACACTTGGTCAGATTTCGTCGATGCGTGCTATCGTCGGACAGATCTCCCAACAAACCCTTGAATGTGCGCATTTTATTAGTGATTATTCGGACAGGAAGAACTTTTGTGAGCCTCTAATATGTCATTTCGTTTTGTATGTTCTCAAACTTTTGCCATTGTCATAGGGACCAGACTCGGAAAGAACGTCATCTCAGAAACAAATAATATAATTCAGAAGTACAATCACGTGCTGGACACACTAATGCAAAATTTTCGCGACCAAGTCGTTCGAGATGTAGCCCTCTTCATCCACCAAACAGGTAAGCATTTTGTGCATTGAGTTTGACATCTATTCATGCCTCTTCAGGTGATGAAGTGAACCTCAGCGGTATGACTTACGCGGCGGGCGCAGGACTAGATACTACAAAACAATGTCTCCGAGGGACGCGCACGGAAATCCTCTCTCAGATCACGGACTGGGTCAACAGTACGGGAGATAATGTTCCACGTGTGCTGTGGCTATCTGGCCCTGCGGGCAAGGGAAAATCAGCCATCGCCCACACCATCGCTACTTGGTTCTATGACGTGGGAGGGCTTGGTTCATGTTATTGTTTTGACCGTCACCGAGAAGCAGACCGTCGTCATGAAAAGGTCTTTTCCACCATCGCGCGCGACCTGGCTGACCGTGATCCGGGAATGAAACGAGCATTGGCAAATGCAGTTCAGGCTGAGAGTGCCCTCAAGAACACGGTGGATATTGTCCAGCAGTGGCAAAAGCTTCTGATGGAACCAATGGGGAAGCTTTCAGCGTCAAACGTAGGGCCCGTCGTGGTCGTCATCGATGCATTAGATGAAAGCGGCGGTGTCGAGACACGTCGTCACCTTCTCCGCATTCTTTCCGGCAAACTGGCCGTCCCTCGAATCGGCGATCTCCCACATAACTTCAGGATCATTGTTACATCTCGCCCACTCCCTGACATTGAAGCTGAGCTTGCAGGCGCTCAGCACATTCAACGGATGTCCATGGATGACATTCCATCAGCAGTCGCAGAGCACGATATCCATGCCTACATATCCAAGGAGTTGGAAGAGTTGGACTTTCAGGACAGGGATTTTGCAGTCCTCGCTGAGAAAGCTGATGGACTTTTCGAGTGGGCTCGTCTCGCCTGCGGATACATCAAAGAACCCCTTGCTGGATTATCTTCAATTGATTGCTTCAACGCTGTGGTGTCACGCGATCCTGCTGAGAGAAGCATGCTGTTGTACGACATGTATCACCTCATTTTAACAGACATCTTGCCGAAGGATACATCTACCAACGTGCAGTATTCGCAGAAACTACGTTCGACGGCAATAGCAAGATTTCGCTCGGTGATGGGACAAATATTAGGCACAGCTGAACCTCTTCCACTAGTTTCCCTGAATGCCATGAGGTGCCATTTTCCAATGCAAGAGGACCATTACGACGTGGGGCTTACGGTAAAGCGCATGGGATCCCTCCTCAGCGGCACCACTAACCCAAATTCCCCAATCCGACCCCTTCATGCATCCTTCCGCGATTTTCTGACGGACCAACCATGGAGTGGAGAGTTTTTCATCGATGTGTCGAAGGTGCAACGTGACCTTGCATTTGCGTCACTTCGAGTGATGGAACATGGCCTTCGCTTCAACATCTGTGATATGAAATCTTCGTACCTCCCCAATTCCGAAGACGTAGGGACTGCGAGAACGGATTGAACAATGGATTCCCCCTCATCTGTCTTATTCCAGTCGATTTTGGATGGCGCACGTACGAACAACAGTTTTTGACACAGAGCTCGCGCAAGAAATAAGGTTGTTCTTCGACCACGAGCGACTGCTGTTTTGGATCGAGTTGCTCGGGCTTATCAATGCACTCAGCGGTGCAGTTTCAGCCCTTCCGCTCAGTTGCTCAGTGGCTGAAGGTGAGTACATGTTTACTGGATGTCAAACAAAGTTTTGATGTACAACCGCAGGGCAATTCCCGATTCAAAGATATCTCGTCGATTGCTATGGACGTGCAGAGGTTCATTCAAGTCTTTAGCGGCATCATCTTACACAGCACACCACATTTGTATGTATCAGCACTCCCATTCTCACCTGCCGACTCTCTGCTATCGCGAAAACATTCCGCACGATTTCCGGTACTCTCTGTGTAGCATCTGGGCGTCATATGAACTGGCCAGCTGTCCAGAACGTGCTCATGGGGCATACTGGTCCGGTTAGGTCAGTCTCTTTATCACCGGATGGCACCCGCATCGTCACCGGTTCTTGGGATAACACTGTTCGGTTGTGGGATGCAGCAACGGGACAGCCAGTTGGTGAGCCCTTGCTAGGGCACACTGATTATGTTAGCTCAGTCTCGTTCTCACCGGACAGTGCTCGCATCGCAACTGCTTCTTGGGATAACACTGTTTTGCTGTGGGATGCAATGACCGGGCAGCCAGTCTGTGCGCCCTTGCGTGGGCACACTGAACGAGTTTCATCAGTCTCGTTCTCTCCAGATGGCTCTCGCATCGTGACCGGTTCCTACGATAAAACTATCCAGCTGTGGGATACATCGACCGGCCAGCAGGTTGGTGGACCCTTGCGGGGGCATACTGAAATCGTTACATCAGCCTCGTTTTCGCCGGATGGCACTCGCATAGTGTCTGGTTCTCGGGACAACACTGTCCGGCTGTGGGATGCAGTGACGAGGCTGCCAGTTCGTGAGCCTTTATTGGGGCACACCAAAATCGTTAGCTCAGTCTCATTCTCGCCGGATGGCACTCTCATCGCGAGTGCTTCTTACGATATGACTGTCCAACTGTGGGATGCAATCACAGGCCAGGTAGTCGGTGAGCCCTTGAGGGGGCACACTGATGTGGTTGCATCAGTCTCATTCTCACCCGATAGCACTTGCATTGCGACTGGTTCTTGGGATTGCACTGTCCGGCTGTGGGATACAGCAACGAGGCAGCCAGTTGGTGAGCCCTTGGAGGGGCATACCGATTGGGTTCACTCAGTCTCATTCTCGATGGACGGCATTCACGTTGTTACTGGTTCTCGGGATCAAACTACACGACTATGGGATATCACAACGGGGCAGCCAGTCGGTGAGCCCTTGCGTGGCCACACTAAACGAGTCTCCTCAGTCTCGTTCTCACCAAATGGTTCTCGTATCGCGACTGCTTCTTACGATAAAACTGTCCAGCTGTGGGATGTAGTGACAGGCCAGCCTGTCGGCGAGCCCCTGCGGGGACACACTGCCGTAGTTTCATCAGTTTCATTCTCATCGGATGGCACTCGCATTGTGACCGGTTCTTGGGATTGTAGTGTCCGGCTGTGGGATACCGCTACGATGCAGCCAGTTGGTGAGCCCCTGTTGGGGCATACAAAATTTATTAGCTCAGCGTTATTCTCGCCGGATGACACTCGCTATTGCGACTGCTTCCTGGGATAACAGTGTTCGGCTGTGGGATGTAGCGTTGAGACAGCCTATCGGTGAGCCCTTGCTGGGGCACACTGGTCCAATTAGGTCAGTCTCGTTCTCACCGGACGGTGCTCACATCGCGACTGGTTCTTGGGATCATACTGTCCGGCTATGGAATACAACGACCAGGCAACCAGTTGGTGATCCCTTACTGGGGCACACTAGCGTGGTTACATCAGTTTCATTCTCGCCGGATGGCGCTCGCATCGTGACTGGTTCTTGGGACAACACCATCCGGTTGTGGGATGCAGTGACGAGGCTGCCAGTTGGTGAGCCCTTACTGGGGCACACTAATTACATCTGTTCAGTCTCGTTCTCGCCGGACTGCACTCGCATCGTGACCGGTTCTTGGGATAACACTGTCCGGTTGTGGGATGCAGCGACCGGGCAGGCCCTTGGCGAGTTGCGAGGGCACACCGATACTATCAGCTCAGTCTCATTCTCACCAGACGGCGCTCGCATCGTAACCAGTTCTTGGGATTCTACTGTAAGGCTGTGGGATCCAGTGGTTGGCCAGCCCTTACAACAGCGTGCTCAGCCACAAGCACCACTCCTAGATGAATATCGTGCGCACCCTACCGAGGTCACCATTACCAAGACACCCAGCACGTGGAGCAACCGCCTCATTCGCTTCTCGTCCAATTCTAGTCACGCGCTGTGTAATACAGCCGAGTTAACGGAGGGAACATTTCATGATAACCACAGTTCGACGATCTCGCCCCCCTTCGTCTTGAATCATGACAGTGGGTGGGTGGTAGGACCCAACCGCCAACTCTTATTCTGGGTACCACCCGCTTCTCGACACGCATTTTATTGCCCTCAGACTGCATTGGTGGTGCCTAAAGGAGGTCCAGAGCTTGATTTGTGCCGCATGGCACATGGACAACAGTGGACCAAGTGCCGAGAGGAGTGAGTCTCTTAGAAGCTTTTTTCTTCCTTGCACTTACTCAAACGAACACTTGCAGACCTTCATCATCATGATATTATTCCAGTAATTTTCTATATGAGGATTTCAGATACAATGCGAGTTTATCGTTCATGATCTATTTTATACATGTGCTAGCGCTTGACATCCATTACCTACGACCAAGTTGCATCGCTCTTGTTTGCATTGCTGTGCTTGTTGACAGTCCTCTACATCGTACAATGGCGCTACGCATTTAGTCGAGAGCTTCGGGGTGTACAGCATCTCAAGACTGCATAGACTTACATATGGACAACGAATTGTCGATTCATTATATATTGTGTTGATCGATTCAAGTAGAAAATGCAATGAGGCAACAATTTCAATGGGATTAGTGACTGGTCAGATCTTCATAACGCAGGTGTTGGCAGGAACTTCGGAAAAGTCACGGCACTCGGCAGGAAGCAGAGCTGACCGAGGATTCGCTCTCAACTACCACACCGCATGCATGACATGAAAATCACAACAATATTGACATCGCATCAAATTAAGTAGTCCAAAGACCAACTGATCGGCACTTCCAATCAACCCCCGGGCCCCGAATCTCTGTATCTTTCTGTTCAAAAACTTGGAATTACATAAACAAAAAATCAAACGGTGATAAAAAGAATAAAATACATCCATGGTTTCAGCAAGACAGCAGCCCAGGCTCTCATTCTAGGTCATGGCCAGCTCCTATGCTCCTCGATCGAGGTAACCGCCACAATAACGTACAAACCAAACGGAACTTTCAAACTGACAACTGAGACTGCTATCGGTGATACAACATTTCAAGAGGTTTGTGAGTGCTGCCGCACGAGCTAAAACTTCGAAATACCCTTCAAGTGAATACAAGAACCGAATAGTTCTCATATTTCTGGTCACCATTGCTACATGCGATATAAGCTGCAAGAGAGGGTGGTTAAACAAGGTTCCAAGTTCCAGAAGCGCTGAGCACCCGCTCACCACAGTCATTCCACTTGACTTTGCCTACATGCATGTCTCCTCCATCAACAGTCACTTGGGCAATTAAAAATCTTGTTCCATCCACTTCCCATCCTCCTCTGTATGTTCAGATAGAATGTTAGGAACGAGAAGATTATACTACTTTATCAGGTAGACCTACTCCACTGGGTTGGTTCCCACTTTATCGACGGTGCATGGGCCGCTAACAGGAACCCAGCGCAAATGAGACGAATCTGCAATGAGGCATTGAAAATCACTGATCTGATAACAAATTTGTGATGCAGCGCAGGTCAAGATGCCAGAGTAAACACACCGTGATTGTTCTACCACAATAGCCAAAATACACACTCGTACTCGCTGCAAATGCCCCGCTGGGATCTTGTGTGACAACAAAGTGAATGCTTTGGCATATACGATAGTACCAGGACTTACAAAAACCACCCTAGACAATTGTCCACATGTTACAGACTGCTCAAACCAAGAGGATTTATTAAGCTCACCGCATACGATGCACGTACAATGTAAAGGACTTTGCCATCCATACGGCCACCTGCAACGGCTCCAGACGGTACTGAGCCCTGGCTACAGTCAGACTTGCATGTCATGTCTTGTCAGCCGAAAAATGGGGGGAAGAAAGAAGTCTCTCACCCAGTAGGACCGTTTGGTAGTGCGTCCACCAATCTGCAGAGCTGGAAATTTGAAAATGAATGAATGAAACTCTGCGACACGTACCCGTTTCTGTTTCCCATTTTCCCCTGTAATACCCAGATTTGACTTGACTGGTCGCGGTCGCGGCCATGGTCGTGGACGTGGTCGTGGACGTGGTAGTAGTTGTGGTTGTGGTCGTGGTGGTCTTTGCAGTGAACACAGACTGCTGTGCAAAGAAGCTCCGCCGCGGCATGTGCGTTGATGGGCTGGGTGCAAGGGAGCTCAGTATCATGGACAGTGTTTATGTAGATTATGGGAACCCAATAATAAGTACACCCTCCCACCTTATCGACACTTTGTTATCCCTCACCCGACCTGCTCCCATTTTGTTATCAAAATCAGCCTCATGCCATTCGAATTAATCTACGTGCGAATGGGCGATGTGGTGCAGCCACCGCAGCGCTTTTTGTTCCTGCCCAACGAATGCAGTCTGAGGGCAATAAAATGCGTATCGAGAAGCGGGTAGTACCCAGAACAAGAGTCCGTGGTGAGTCCTACCAGCCACCCATTGTCATGCTTCAGGACAAAAGGGGTCGAAACCGTCGAACTGTAGTCATTATAGAATGTTCCCATCATTAACTCAGCTGTGTTGTACAGCGCGTGGGTAGAGTTAGATGAGAAGCGAATGAGGTGGACACTCTGGGTGCTGGGTGGCATGGCAGTAGTGACCTCGGTGGGGTAGATGGGATATTCATCTAGGAATATTGTTGGATGTGACTCGGCACGCTGATGTGAGGGCTGGTCAACCACTGCATCCCACAGCCTTACAGTAGAGTCCCAAGAACTAGTTATGATTCGAGCCCCGTCCGCTGAGAATGTGACCGAGCGAATGGCATCGCTGTGCTCTCGCAACTCGCTAAGGGGCTGCCCGGTCGCTGCATCCCACAACCAGACCGTGTTATCCCAAGAACCGATCACAATGCTAGTGCAGTCCGGTGAGAAAGAGACTAAACTAACATAATTAGTGCCCCGGTAAGGGCTCACCAATTGGCAGTCTCGTCACTGCATCCATGATCCCACACCCAGATAGTCTTGTCCCGAGAACCAGTCACAATGCGCGTGCCATCCGGCGAGAACGGGACTGATGTAACGATTTCAGTGTGCCCCGCAAGGGCCCAACGACCAGCTGGCCTGTCGATGTCCCACAGCTGGATGGTTTTATCGTAGGAACTGGTCACAATGTGAGAGCCATCCGGAGAGAATGGGTGACGTCAGTGAACCGAGGGAAAACTGATAGAGACATATAATCCTGCTATGGGTTATCACATGGTCATGCATGAGTCTATAGAGGAAAGACAGAGTTCCTGATCGACGTACACAGGTTTGCAAATCACCAAAGTTGTGCAACTCGAAATCAAGTGGTAGACGCGGCAAAAGCTGTCTCAATGATTTGAGTCATTAAAATTATCGCCATATTGGGACCAATATCCTCAATTGAGAAGGTAAGTCTAAAAACAAGTGTCTTGCAAACACAATAATTTGTGCACTAATCGCAGAAGGAACCTAATATTGAGTCTTTTGTCTTCCGCTCGATAGACACATTATCCGTCGTGTCAACGTGAATCGAGTGTATTTATCCCCTACTTCAGTAATTCAATAATGATATAACCATTACCGGGATTGGTGACTGGTCAGATCTTCATAACGCAGTTGTTGGCAAGAACCTCGGAACAGTCACGGCACTCGGCACTCAGCAGAGCTGACCGAGGATTGGCTCTCGACTACCACACCGCATGCATGACATGAACACTACAACAATAACATCGCATCAAATTAGTCCAAAGACCAACTTATTAGCACTGCCAATCAACCCCCGAATCTCTGTATCTTTCTGTTCGAAAACTTGGAAATAAGATCGGTGAGCAAAACCAGCAAACACAGAATAAAAAACGCAAATACTTACTACGGTGACAACAGTCCCATCGTCCAACGTCTCCTTCCTCGGTACAAACTCGTAACCGAATATCTTGGGCAGTATGATTCGCCATGCGGCCCAGTACAGCACGCCTACGACCATGATGGCGATTCCGACTAGACAGTACCTATAGAAGAAGCAGGGAATGAGAATGAGGGGTGCGCTGGTAAAAGAAGCGTACAAATAATATGGTAGTGGTGGGGTATCACCAACGCCGCCGGGTGGTCTCAGGAAGGGAGCGACGAGGACTGTGTGTAGATTTGATTATGGAAAGAAAGTGTTGAAGTCGTAGAGTATGACTCACGAAAGACAGCAGCGGCCAAGAAGAATACAGCAAGAGGCCACCATACTACATGATACATATTAACGTATCACACAGGATGAGCGACACATTTGCTCACCTTTGAACGGCCGAACTGCACCTGGCTTCTTCCATCTCAGATAGAACAGGCCCTGGCAGAATCAAAAGGTAAGAAACACTTAAGAGAGTCTTGAAAGACGCACGATGACGATGAATAAATTAATGATCTGCTGTGGGTATCCTTCGACGTCCAAAATGAAGGGTAAGCAATGTTTGGAGGAGGCGCAATAATGACGATAACCTAGAAAAGCAATCTCAGATTGGTATCACGGATATCATGCAGTTCTACGGTAACACTTACAGAGGGTATCAAATGGATGATCAATCCTGGAAGTGGGGACTTCCCCGTAGGCCAATTTGAAGCCCAGAATTTGTTTCCGAATGGTAAGGGTATTCCTTCCTTTGCAAGCTCTGTAATTTAATCATGAGCCGGGTAGAATGACGATGTTTGGTATGACGCACCTTGGTTTACTCGTGACGCAGCAAATGTCTAGATGAAAAGTTCTTGAATCATACATTTCAATAGCATCCCTCGACTTACTATAGTAATAACGTTCTATGGCCAATCTTCAGAAAGAGATCGTGACATAAGATACATAGGACTCACTCCAAGAGCACTGTCATGAAGACAACGAGTCAGAAACACTCAAACCCAGGACATCGAGCTTACCTGAGAGCAATGAAAACCGCTAGCGCACGCTCCGCAACAGAACCAAAGACTTTCCCGAAAAACAAGGCAGCGACGGTAACGCCAGAGCTTTCAATCTCTGCCTATCGATACCATTCATTGTTCCGTTCGTGGTGCAGATACAAAAAAAGTTCTCACTGTGGTTGCAGCTGAGAAATAGGCCACATTTGCAAGCAAGTACAAGACGGCGCATATACCAAGACCGAGCGGGCCTGCGATTTTGAGCGTCCTCACTGGATTACGGACATTATTCATCACGTAGTTCACGTTGGACCATCCCGCATATGCATTCAGTACTTTAAAGGTAGCGGTGGCATACTGTCAAGACCATAATCAACATATGTGCATGATAGGAATATCACTGAACGCACCTCGTAGCTACTCGTGGAGCTCCCTGCGAACGCGTTTCTGAAATTATAGTGCGGATCTGTAGACGCGGGTTTTGCCGGAGAGAACTACCCAGCCTGTGATCACGACGAATAAGAGAATTATGATCTTGAATATCGAAAGCAAGCTGAAAGAAAGATGTTGAATATGATGGTAGTCTAAAAATAAGAGTTTGCATACGTTCATGATTAGCACGCCGGTCTTTGGAGTCAATCCGTGTAGAAGGGTTACGAAGAAGATAACTAGAGGCTATGAAACGACTATGACATGCTAGTTGGGTAAAATATCATACCTCCAAGTGCGATTCCACGCTCATTCCAGCGACCTGCGGATTGTTCAGCAGCAACCAAGATGCTACATCATATCAGCCGAGTAGTTTCATTAAAATCCAAAATACACACTTGCTAGCAAAAACCTTGACGAAGCAATTAAGTTATAACACCAAATATCTATACAAACAAGATATGACTGACGATACAACCGCTCGCAGTGAAACCAAGTATTATAGCGTTGGTAGCAAATACTATGGTGGCGAGGTACTTAGGCTTTCTGTAGACGGCCTCAAGGTATACCTTCTCTCCACCACTGCGAGGAAACATGGTGCCGAACTCGAGCCATATGAAGAGGCCACAGAAGCTAAGCGCGAAACCGAGGACCCAGAGCATGAGGGAGGCGCCGACTGAGCCCACGCCGGAGAGAATGGAGGACGGTGTTGAAAATATACCGGTGCCGATTATGCGTCCAACGATGAGGAGAGTACAAGAAGTTACACCAAGGTGACGACCCAAGCCTCCAGCGGTATCTGGATGGTGTCAGACGAGTAAGTTGAAGGAATAGCGAGCAGCCGCACCTTCTTCAAAGGTCAGTTCTCCGGGATTCAGGTCAGCATCGTTGTTGGGTTGCTTCTGATCCTTTTCACTGAGCTGTGTCTCAGAAGCACGGTCATCCTGATCGTGTTTCTGCTGCTTGCTTAGCCGCGACCACCAGGTGGTGGACATCCCTGTAGATAGAATGGGAGATATGAACCAATGGTAGTAGCGCTTTGAAGGGAGTTAAAGAGCGCTTGATAATGGCGCAATAAGGCGTCCACATTGATGATCAACACCATCATGCTGTGTGGTGAGCGTACCCTACAAAAGGAAGCCTATGAGGCTATTTTAACGATCTCCAATTGAATCTTCAACTGCAGGCCAGGCTCCGAAATTTTGAAGTTGGAACTCAAGTTCCGAGTGTTCCGTCGGTTGTTTTTGCTCCTCGATGTTTACAGCCAAGACGCTATAGGCTAGTCCCCCAAATAAGAAAACATAAGTCGCCGAGTCAAATCACGAACTGTCAACGACAACTCTCGATCGCAATCAATTGCATTGCTACCATTATGGGACGCTAAGTACAAGCGCCTATGACTCACAGTTGTGACACTGACATTCGTGGTATCTGGCCGTACTCATCGCAATCGAGTCAAACAACGCCAATAGCTCCGTATTATTTTTGGCCTTGCAAACGGCTGTAAAGAATAGCCTAGCTAATTAACAAACTACTGATAAGAATCATTTTTACATTCCGGTACCTAGGTTCTCTCCTATTGATGATTACCGTCAGAACAAGTCTGATAGGGCCAGTCAGAGCCAATCATTCTTGGGAACCACTACTTTCACTTCGGCAAGAATCAGATACCGCAACCCTGGAAATCCTAGACGTATCTTACCTTCTTGCGCGACACACGCTTGACTGCCTAGATCTGTCCTGGCTCACGCGGTTTTTCTACCGTTTGCTGAGACGGGTGTTCATCTCCTTCGTCCGTCGAGATACCCTGGAAATGAATCTGTTCGCACTGTTCTTCCCCGGAGCCCGCCATTCTGCTTTGTTGTCCACCTTCCTGCTGGACACCACGATCTGGCTCACGCGGTTTTTCTGCCGTTTGTTGAGACGGGTGTTCATCTCCTTCGTCCGTCGAGATACCCTGGAAATGAATCCGTTCGCACTGTTCTTCCCCGGAGCCCGCCAATCTGCTTTGTTGTCCACCTTCCTGCTGAACACCATGATCTGGCTCACGCGGTTTTTCTGCCGTTTGTTGAGACGGTTGTTTGTCTCCTTCGTCCGTCGAGATACCCTGGAAATGAATCTGTTCGCACTGTTCTTCCCCGGAGCCCGCCCATCTGCTTTGTTGTCCACCTTCCTGCTGGACACCACGATCTGGCTCACACGGTTTTTCTGCCGTTTGTCGAGACGGTTGTTTATCTCCTTCGTCCGTCGAGATACCCTGGAAACGTATCCGTTCGCACTGTTCTTTCCCAGGGCCCGCCAATCCGCCCTGTGGTCCACCTTCCTGCTGGACACCCATTTGTCCTGCTTTGTATTGTTCGTCTACCTTCTGCTGGGACAACTGTTCACCTGTTTGCTGAGAGCGGTCCTCTGCGGTCCCTTGCGCACGAGTCTGGCCAGTGTCGCCGCTCTGTGAACGCTCTGTGACATCCTGATCATCACGTTTCCCTTCTTGCTGACTTACATCACTCGAATGTTGCTGCTTTTGCTCGAGCGATGCGCTTGTACCTGTAGCGGCCTCACCAGGACCCTTCTGCTCGTGCACTGCCCCCGCGCCCACAGCAGCCTCACGACTAGTCTGAGTTGCACCGGGACCTTAATTAACAGAATTACCTCATCGACTGAGGAAGTAACGTTACAACACACTAACCTGTTGACTCGGATCCGCTCTTTCCCCCAAGTGCGCTTGTTTTCTCGTCACTGGTTCCTTGTTGTCGACCCTGATCTGTCGCCCCAGCAGCAGCACCGCCAACTGCGGCGCCAGTATCGGTACCAGTCCCAGTACCAGTCCCCGAAGTCGTTCTCTGATCAGCAGGCGCTGTTCCAGGAGGAGCTGTTTCAGTAGGGGCAGTCTGAGGCGTGGGTGCATGACCTTTCATCCTCGCCATACCCTGCGCAATCTCAGCACGGCCCTTGGTGGCCACATCGGCGTTCTTCTGCACGCCAGCTGCAGAGCTCGTAGCACGATCGGCAGTGCCAAGTGCTGTACCGCGAATATTTTCGCCTATTCCTAAATCAGTCGGAAATAACCGTTGACGTATCTGAAACGATGATGAATGGAATGTAATTACCGTGGATAACTTGAGCGGCTCCTCTGCAGAATTATTCAAATAACTCGAGTCGACCCGAATAATGAAATCAAGACAGGGAACGTACTTTAGCTTCTCTCCAAATCCCCCTCCACCTCCACCTCCGTTCTTCGTAGTGTTCGTATTCGTGGTCATAGTTGACAAAAGAAAAGAAAAAAACATCTTGAACCTGTCGCGTTCATCCCTAAGTCTCCTAGAATCTATGACGCAAGTATGCGGTCACCACAGCTATGTCGCGGAGGGAGGCAACTTGAAGGATCGGAAATTTATGAGATTAATCCCGATTTGGGAATTAATTTATGATCGAGCACGTGCTAATCATATGTGGATGAGAAAGTTATTTAGGTCGCTATTCGCATCGTCTCCTGGGCATCGGGCCAAACTCGAGAGGGATACCCTGAGGCCTGATGGCCCAACGTACATACATAGAGCATAGAGACTATCTTCCATGGAGATCGCTACGTGGATACTGCGTGACAGGCGTAAATTTGTGTTGAAACTGATTAGTACCGCAGCGGATGATATCCTTGCTGCCACTGTGAGACGTGACGGAACATTCCAGCTGGGTGATCATCAATGCATCAGTGCCGCCAAGGACAACCAACCCAAGGAATTCTCACGATTCTCCCTCACACGACATGCTTTCTATTTCGCTTCACAAGACAAGGTCCCATTTGTCGGACATAAGTAAGAAAAGAATGTATCCAAGGACATCTTGTAAACAAGCTTGAATACGACCATCGTCAATATCATGACATATATGGATCTACAAGTGCGCTCTACAGTACAACATAGGTGAGATATCGATGAGCGACGACCAAGAAAATGAGACCGTAAGCCGGGTATACACTAAATCTACAACAATGGCTAACCGAAAAACTACGAAGACGAAGAGAAAGTGTGCGTAATGTAGATAGGATTTAACTGTAACAATAAAAAAAACAATGATGAGTGGGTTTTGTTATATATGATAAAGTAACAGTGTCCGTTATTGAATTCCAGTCGTCGTCGATATTTGTTTTTGTGTTTTGAGAAATAAGTCCGTGACATGCGTGGTGGTTGATAGTTTGATGGTTATGGATAAGGATAATGATGAATATCGCTGCTGACACCTGCCCGTCCTCCCTCCGTTGCTAGTATAGCGGCGACCGCTCATTGTAGGTTTAGCACCCAAGCGTCTGGACCCAATTTTGTACTAGACAGCCCCATGAACGTGGTGCGCCCCATTAAGAAGTCTACCCGCTTCAGCCCCTTACGCTGCTCTTCGGCGTATGCGTCGGCCGACGAGGCGCGTAAACACCGATTGTGGTATGTTTCTGCAATAGCGTCCCGGACATGTTGGCTTGGAGCCGCTTTGAACTCTACACGCGTCCCTGGTGTGCGAAGGAAGCGGTAGAGCTGGATGAGAACGTCCTCGACGGTGACATAATGAGTTGTTGACGCGCGAATTTCACAACGCCATGGGAGAAAGTCATTTTGGAGGGAGAGAACGGGAATGGGTGGGTTGGTGGCAGGTTGTGCTAGGCAGTGGGTGTCAAGGTTGATGGGTGAGGCACGAATGTTAGCACGGGCGGTATTGGGCGGGTATGATATGTCATAGTTGATGGGAAAAACGTAGGGGTCATAGGCAAGAATTGGGTGAATAGCAACGGGGCCCAACTGCATGAAAAACTCCCTGAACTGAGGAGGCGTAATTGGCCCAGTTGACGATGGTAACGACGATTCTGAAGTGCTCGGTGAAGGAGTTGATTCGGATGGAGCAGGAGAGTAGAAGATGTTCTCCTCATTGAAGCGGACGTGTTTTCCAGGCATAGTGATAGTGTCTGTGGTAGATGGGGTGGGTGATAGAATTCTTGTGCGAGTCAGCTCTAATATAGCTTGACGCGGACTGTAATTGTCCGTAAAGAGAACTGTGTGGCTGGGGATGATGGGTAGAACAAATGAGTCCATCTTGACTTTTTATATACGTTTCTGGCCGCAGTTCGGAAAAGATTGGTGCATCGCCCGCTGCCGACAGGAGACTGAAATGACTAGAAGGTTTAATTGAGTTGAGTGACCTCGAAATGGAGGGATTAGGTGACGAACCAGGCACTTGGTATAGTGACAGTACTTGGGAAAGCGGGCTGGTTCAACAGCACTGCCGATTCCCAAGTGGTCATGTGTTCGTTGCCCGCTTAAAGTGAACACTTACGGCAGCCGAGCTTCTTCATTCTATTTGGAGCGCTGGCCTGCCCGCTCCGTCCCTCTCGTCCGATTGCATCGGCTGAATGATTGTAGTTATCTACAGCAAGCAATGTTTTAGATCAGTAAATCCCATCGATAGTCCCAACTCACGAATTCGACAAGTCTGTGAACTTGAATGATAAAGTTTCCTATTTCGTCGTAGCCCGAGTCACTGCCTCCGACAAAAATTTCTCTTGGCTACAGCGGTAAGTGCCCTGAGTCGAGTCAACTGTACTACGCACTCAGCCTGACGCTGAACTTGATTGCATAGCCTTCAGCGTTGCTGATTGTTCGAAGACGATCCCCCGTGATGAGGCTGTCCAAGGCACTTGGGCGATCTCAATCACCAAGATAAATTTGGCGCTCAGTTTACTTTTGTGCCACAGCATTGTGGAGCGCAATGAATTGGCGCTTGCTGACGTGGCCGTATTGTGCTCCGCCTCCTCCCGCGGTACCAACGCTCGTCATCGTAAGCGCTCCTACTTAGCCCTACTAAAATTCCGTAATTGATCTGATCACGAGCCAAACAATTTCCTCACAAATCACTGATAAGGACATAGCAAGTATCATTGCCCGCCGGTGACTCCATAGAGGGAATGTCACGGTAAAGTCCTAAAAATGATTTTGGGGTCTACCCCTTAGCCCGAGGAGAATATACCTGTTCGCATCGGAATATGGGGCCCCATGGGATGCCCTTGTTTTGTGACTCGTCTCATGAAGGCTGTCATGCTCCGTCGGCTCGATTGAGCTTCGTCTATCTGGATTGGACAAGTCGTCACTTGAACAAAGTATTTGTCCCACTCCATATCACGTAAATCTTCTCGCTTTTGCAGGTACTAACCCCATATAGCCTGTCGCTCCACAACATAGGCTAGCATAGGTTACGTGGCACTGCGGATAATTCTGTCAGTCAAGAAGAATTTCGCATTCTGACAATGTGATCACACTGCCCACTTTCGAATGGAAGAATTCCGCAGCTAAAACGAGCTGTCTGTCTTAATGAGTCGGGCACGGCTAAGCGAAGGTGCCGAGTGCGCTTCCGGCACAGAGCGACGGGACCTGGAAATACCCTACGGCATGAAAAAAATCACCCCAGGGGGCGCTTCCTGTGTCTCTTTTTCAATTTGTTTCCCACCAGACGCATCATTGACATTCTGGGAAAGTGCACCGGTTCGTAATACGCTAGGGCTCTAAGTTTGATAGCTCGCCTCTCCACATTCGGGCATATTTTATTGTCCTCTGATTTCACCCCTATCCTGCCACTTTTGCTAATTTATCATGTCGTCGTTTTCCTAGGTTCTTAGAAAGCGATTACTTGGGTCTCCGCTTGCCCGCGGCTGACTGTTTCGAGTTGCATGTGATATCTAGTATCCACAATGAACAGTTTGTGATAATAGCGGCTAGTAGTGGTAATGGGCGCCATTCTGCCGTAACTTACCTTGACTTTGCAGCGATAACATTTATCATCCTTCCATGGATTTGTGTATCCTTTGAGCCCCAAGTGTCCCATGCTGATTGATCAAAAAGGACAGGTGACCTTGGAGAGCCACGCTCTCGTCCACAGGCTGTGATATATGATACCCCACTGCCCAATTCCAATCTTCTTTCCATCAGGCCCCTCGCTCCATTGCGCTCTCCGACCGTATCCGGTTTGAGCTTCTTTCCACGGTCTACGAATTTTCCGGACCAATATCAAAATCAACGCAATATATCCAGTCTCCGTCAAGCGCCGGTTCGGTCAGTAGACTAAAGTGCGGACCTAAAATAAGTCATAAAACATTGTTTTCGTATAAGTAAAAACTATTTGTATAGTCCAAATTATATATCTTCAGGTACCGCCTCGATGGCAATGTGCCTCGACGGAGTTTGCGGATTCAAACGATGTCGATAATAATCACCAACACGACAAAACATAGCAGTGCTTTTGATTCCTAGGTTTCAAGAAACGCCCGCGAACGTTCCCTTCCTCCTTGGCGCAGAGCTGCGCTGATATGATCTCGAAGCCTTCACTCATAACCGACACCGAAATTCGAACCCTTCCCTATCTTAAGCCTGCCCTTTCAAACTCAACGATTAAAAAAATTATATCATGAGCGGCGAGGCCTATCGGCGCGGAGATTACATCCACGAATAACAAAGCTAAAGCATATCAAACTTTGAATGTTCGCCTCGTGTTTGGTGAGTGTGTACGAAGTAGCTCATCACGTTGAGGGGTGGCGGATCGATGATTTGCATTAACATTTTGGTCCTCGTGGGGATCGCGATTGGGGATCTTCGGTTTGCCTCAAGTTGTGGATGGGCGCTGATGCTGATACATTGTCTGTAAGCACTGTGTTACGTTGTTCCAAGTGTCTCTCACACTTGGTTGATGCGGTAAGTGATGAAACGTTGTTGTTAAGTCGTCGTACTCATCATGTGAACATCTTTCTTGGCTCGATAAAGATATCACATTCATCAGGAAATACCCTGAGACAAACATAAATGTGACAGGCCGAATCAAAGAATATAATGAGGAATGACAGGCAGAGACCTCCGGATAAGTGAATCGTTATCACCCAAAGAAATACTACCGTGGGTGAGTAGTATTTGAAACATTGTCAAGCAAAAACGCCGCACACTGAGTAAGAGACGCAGTAAAATTGCCAATAAAATGTTTTCGCCCAAAGTGCTGCGCTTGATCATCAGGACTCAATATGTACGATACACTTTAGGAATCATCCATTGATGACGATCCACATGGATGTTCCGTACAGGCACTGCTCACCTGTCCCCTCGTGGGCTGTGGCTCTAAGATCCAGACACACAGCAAGTCTCAAACCCTATCTGCAAAAATTGATATTACATCGCGGGAGTGATAAGAATTTTTTTCTCGCTGTGTATGAGGCCGTAGCAGCCGATTTTGATCACGGGTGAAATGTCTATTGGATGACTGTTTTTTCGGCGCGCTTGTAACCCAGTCCTTTGTTCCGCCCTATTGGATGGATATAAGCGGTACATAGGAATCAGAACGTTCACCATTAATTCAACGAGCCTTGATAAGCCGCAGAATCAGAAGCGAGCAGTGCATAGGTGGCGTGCATCAGCATCAGCTAGCTTTGGTGATGGTTGAGATCGCCAGTTTATCAAAAATGGTTTCTGCGTGTTTGAACTAGTCGTATGTTTGTCATATGCGATAGAAATTAGCGCGCATTAATAAACCAGAACGTTCCTGCTGGAATTGACCGGTGTAGTTAGTTTGATGACGGAAGTGGAGGTGAGCAGTACACAGGTGGCTGCGCAGCACAACATTCTCATCATCTGATGAACCTGCCATCTGTTCGAACATGGGGGCCGTCAACAGTTCCACATGGTCGCAGTAGGATGATGGAGGGTATTATCTTGATCATCATCATAGTGCGCGGACAGTCCCTTCCGTGAAATGGAACATGTATGACTAGAATAGGTCGTAATACTAGAGTTGTGTCAGCCGGGAAACTACTCGAATCCGACAAGGCACCAGTGACTCCGTGACGTGCACCAGCTTGCAAGTTCAGATCTGGTTCAGATATTTGGGCCGAGATATCTGCGCTCAGGGTCAATACCGAGGAAGCCATAAATGTTGTTGCCAAATCGTACGCGATCCTATGAACCCCTCGAAACGAAGATTGCAGGGACATTCGAGGACGGCCGGAATGTGCTTACCCAAAGGATACTCCCGGTACAATCTTGAAGGAAGCAAGGTTTCAGAACGAAAGAGCACAACTCCTCACTTGTATATCAAAATCAACGTCCCGTTTCAAGCTTTTTGTAAGGATCTACTCACATATACGATGCTAGGAACAATGCTACCTTCCAGAGAATATTTCCGGTCATGATCTCCGTACTTCGTTCCGTTCATGCGATGTTAGGTCAGCCCGCGCGTCAAGGAAATGCGGCAAATCAAAAAGTCACCACCAGGTATAAATTAGTTTGGGGGAAGCGGCCCGAAGACAGCAGGTCGGGAATACCCTGGACTGCGATGTCAGGGGAGTCCATATTTCCCTGTCGTACCTGAAGATGACAGAGAAGAGCGAGTCTACTCAGGGGTACGAGGCATTATATGGAGATGCATATACAGCTTTTCCGCAGGTAAATTATAACGACACGGGGGACTAAGATATTGTTATTCTTACTTTGAATTCGAATGTAAGGTAGCAAATATGCTTGCCCAAAAATCCATGATCGGTCCCCCTATGTTTATATAGACGTGTGTCAACAACGAGGGTGCAAACATTGCCGATGATAGGATTGACGAGGCACGGGCCACCCTCGAGATGAAGGGGATGATATCTCAGCGTCAATTCGCTTTTTGGATGTTCCAGATGAGAAGGACGGTCTTTGCAGTAATCTGACGACGGAGAGAACCATCCGAGACCACGCATTTGGCCTTGGCAGTGTGAATATCATAGAGTATGGTCGGATAACGTGTGCGTTTATGATCGGATTTGGACGTACTGGATGTACGCTGAATAAGTTGTACTTCGAGCTACTATTAGAGTTGGTAGACTTGGCCAAGACCTGTGGAAAGAGAATTAGTTGAAACAGGCCACGCTCTGCACCCGTCGGGCTAGGCAGTTCTCAGTCAAACTTGTTTACGGAGAGCCGTGGGGGTCGGCACACCTCAAGAACGGTCCATAGTACGTGTGGATCGCCCGGTTCAATTCAAGAAACTATTACTGGTAAGAGTACTTGCACTGCTGTCTTGGAAGGCCGCATCAACCTTTGTCAAAGTACCTCCGCTAGGACTCACTTAATACTCACTTGCACAACATAAGTTCCCAATGTTCGACACCCGAACACTATCCAAGCCGCAGCGTATTGGCAGCAGTGCTCAATTTGACGAAACCAAAAATGACCCAGGGCAACAGTGGTCACTGAGTATTGCAAGAAAGATACTGTCTCCGAGTCGTTGCGGCAGATGGCAGGCTCCGATCCGAATTCCCACCTCTTTCTTGTCACCTAGTTATTGAAGGCGTTCGTCACTTGTCGTCTGCTGCATTAATTTTAGCCAACTCATCTTGTATTGGACTTGCCAGCCACAAAATAACTTGGAGTCTTGCAAGCGGTGTGCCGCCTTTGTTTCCACGCCACTCGACTATCCTCCACCTGGTACCGTCAAGGTTCATCAGTTCAATCCGCCTTGTATAGAATGGACAAATTTTTCCATGTACTTGACGTCGTTTTCAGTGCATTGTCTATGCCACGTACACTGGATTCTATATCTCGCCTAGTCATGAGTGTGCTAAATTAATAGTATGCGTGTTGCAAGCCAGCTAACAACTAGCTTAATGAGAGTGACCCGGACAAAGAGGACTCTTTGAGACTCCCATGTCCACTCCAAACTTGGTCTGCCTTTGTAACTCAACATGACATGGCTCACTTCTTTGGGCTTCCCTTTCAGCTGGACTCTGAGTCTATCCTAAGTTACTCCCCGTCTTTTTAAATACCACTCATTTTGCGCCACCGCCAGCAGCCCATCCTTTTTCTTCGATACACCATGACTCACTGTAACCAACATTTCAGGATTGAAGGTGGGCACCTCCATACGACGTTGATATTCATTTCGTTACCTTCTCACTTTGCCCACAGTCATGAGCGGAAAAGTCTGGAAGTTCCCTCCTTTCGCATACCCGCAGGCATTTACGTGACCATCGTTTTTGACTCGGGGAGATACTGGAAGTCAGCTGTCCGAGTCCTTTCATCCGATAGTTCTGTAACGTGGGACGATACTGTGACCTTGTAAAGACTTATACAGAGATTTGCAGACGTGTTTCCAGTACCCATCGTTCATTTGCAGATCACCATGCGAACCCAAATTATCATTTCAGATCATGGCATCCTTTGAGCTCGACCTAATGCTGGGGCGCGGAGAAGTCATCAGCAAACTTGAAATGTCGCGGCATGAGCTGTGCGAGCATGGTGACGAACCTTTTGGTAAGCAGTCTGCTTTGATTTGTGCATGTCTAACAACTTGGAGTTATAGATCTGTACTTTTCGCCCATTCGTGATGTCCAGCCATGTCTGACGCTGAAGGTCGCCGTTGTACAGACTCGTGGAAAACCACTGCTTCATGTAAGTAATACTAGCCCCCAGGCCTTCGGTCTCTACTGACTAAAATGCAATCTGCAGTCTCTTCGTGAATCTGAAATTGATCATCGCACATACACAGGTCACATACGACTTGCTAAATATGTCACTACACACAAGAATGTCGCTGAGCTGACTCGTGCTTTGAAGCAATTCCGAATTGTTCTGGACCAATATCCGGTTATTCATGTCTCCCGTGCTGCCGCTCTCACTCATCTTGCTTGGGCCCGCCTTCAAGGGTACATTCGCAAGGATCTTCAAGATATTCACTCTACTATATCTCTATTCCGCGACGCCCTTGCATTGTGCTCAGAGTCCGATTATCTCTTATATGTCTATCATCTCACCGAAGCACTGACTCGGCTCTCACCTACTGCTCACAGCATCGGCGAAACTGTCCAACTCTACCATGAGCTGCTATCTCTCTGTCCCGAGGGCACATATCTTCGGAGCATTGCAATAGGGAAAAATTGCGTTGGTTATGTTATCCGCCAATACAACAATTTACCAATAGACGTGTCCGATAAAGCCGTCCACCTTCGAAGAATCGTGCTCAAGCTCTGCCAACTGGGTCATCAATGCCGTCTCGATGCCCTCACCAAGCTTGCAGAGGCGCTAGAAGAACGCTTCGTACAATGCGGCGGTGTTAATCATATAGACGAGAGCATACGACTCCGTCGTGGCGCTGTTTCTCTGTGCCCCAGGGGACATCCTGATCGTGGCACCTACTTAAGATACTTGGCCGTGGCACTTAACTACCGCTTCAAACACGAAGGCAAATCTCGCGACATTGATGAGGCTATCTCTTTGCACGAAGAAGCGCTACTCCTTCACCCCGTTGGGCACGAATCTCGTGATAGAACATTGAGCAGCCTAGCAAGCGCCATCCTCTACCGTTTCCAACAATGCAGTGATATTAGTGTGACTTGCAGTCTGGCATTAGTAGTAGTAAGTTGCTACCTACTAGCGTCACAGTCTAAACCAAAATCCCCCAACTTGACCTTGCTTGTTTCTGACAAGCCGTAAGTTCCTGAATCCTTTATCATTGCATGCCCGGGCTTACATCATTTCCCCCTTCCATCAGTTAGGATGGTGCTCAAGATAGCCGGCTGGGTGTTCAACTTCGAACAAGCGCGCACATGGTTAAAGAAACAAGACCACCCATACCAGCACTCGCCCGACGAGTTCCTTGCTACCGAGCTCAAATTCTGGTTTAAAGAGAGAAATATCGATGATCTGTGGGCCGTCGGCACCGACTATCCTCGAGGGAGCATGCAACCGGTCATCGTACTGGCTCGAAGGCGCAGAGAAGATCCCAAGAGTCGACGGTGTCTCATTTCTATCGCGTCAGGGAGTTGAATTCGGACCGTGAAGTGAAGAAGCAGGTGTTAGAAGAGAGTGGACTGAATGATGGGGATTTACCTTGGATCACTGTTGTGGATCCATTTGTCGAATGCTGATTGTTGTCGTGGCTTGAATGCAATCGAAGATTCAAAATGGCGTTATAAATAACAGCAAATTTACATAACTAGACTTGAAACGCAGTTGTGAAGTTTCCTTTGGTCCCACCAGGAGAAACTATCATACGGCAGCGGTTTAGTGGACTCGAGTGCTTGATCATCCCGTTACTAAATCTGTGCACCTCATTTTTTTGCTCGAAAGCAACTTGAAAAACCCATGACTCTCGGACGTGGGTAAGCCTGTAACCGAATTCCAAGTGATGTCATTTCATGGTGAACGTTAACCGCCATAAGTCCGTTTTGGGTGTGTGGGCACTGAGGAAGGCCGCTGAGCGCTCAAGACTTTACTAGTTACCTATGATAGCAAGGCTGGTGATAGCACTCACCAAGCGCTTACAGTTTTCTAGTCCTCCCCGCAGCCACGTGCAACACCCACTTGCACTGCAGCACCCATTTGCACTGCAGCACCCATTTGCACTGCAACCACGTCTCTACAAAAGCTATTTAAACATCCATCCGAACTCGAGCAGATCTTACTACGAATTATCACTCCATAGTTTTGGTAGTCTCGTTTTTATTGCTATCTTCGTACGTCGTCCCTCGAGGTGGCCATCGCTCATTTGATTTCTAATCATACTATCGAACCCAAGTTGACTAGTACTTCCTCGACTGCTTTTATTCCCTCCCACAACTTCCGGTCATCAACTGTCAATGAGTGACTGGCATCAATGTCAGTATCTCCATCTTTTAGCCTTCATCTCGCTATCTGACCTCATAAACAGTTCCTTCATCTGAAGGAACTTGGGAGAAGCTGTCCCGAGTCGCTGTCAAGGGTGCTGAATATGATTCTCCCGAGCGCCAACCTCATCCGAAATGTTTAGAAGGGACCCGGATGGACCTACTCAAGTACATCGACGGATTATTAGACAATCAAAAGGAGAGCCGAATCATTTGGTTGCATGGCACAGCGGGCGTCGGAAAGTCTGCTGTTGCGTTCACTATGGCTCAAAGAATGAGAGCCCTGAAGGTGACAGAAGTGACTAAAATCGAAACTCGTCTCGCTGGGACATTCTTTTTCTCTCGCAAACACACAAAACGCAGCACATCTGGTTATTTTTTTGCAACACTTGCCTACCAGCTTGCTAGCAATTTTCCCAGCGTCCAGAAGGACGTGAACAAAGCTATCCGCGAGAATCCCGCTGTTCTAGACCCTAACAAGTCTCTTCACGACCAGATGAAGGCGTTATTTCGCCGACCTCTCTGGCACCTTCGAGACCGACTGTGCGGGTGCCTTCCTCCAGTGTTTGTCATCGACGCCCTCGATGAATGCGAACCCAAGTTCGTTGCTGATCTGATATCCCTACTTGGGGAAGCTCTTCGTGATCCTGAACTGCCCGTGATCCACATCCTGCTCACGAGTCGCTTGGAAGAGCATATCCGAAAATCCATTCAAACAGAAGCGATGTGCCCCCTGGTGTGCGAGATACCAGTGAACACTTCTGGGGAGGGTATTGCTGCCACCATCTCGTTAGATAGCGCAGATGTCGACAATGACATTTATACTTTCCTGCAGCATTCCTTTCAGGAGCTGCAAAACCGCCATCCAGATTTCCCACAACCATCGATGGACCAGCTTGCGAGGCTGGCGACCCGAGCGGGCAGACGTTTCATCGTGGCAACCACAATGATCAACTTCATTGACAATAGAGACGATGATCCCCGCGACCGACTTCAGCTGATGCTCGAGCTGACACATGATCTGCTGCCAGGAACGGAAGTATACAAGTTATACGACTGTATTCTCTCCACATGTACTGATTCCCAGCGGGCACACCAATACCTATCTGTCGTGGCTGCGCTTGCAGACCCTTTGCCAATCTCACAAATCTCGAAGCTTCTTGGCCCAGGTAAGGGCAACGATGTCGAGAAAATACTGTTGCAGCTACGGTCTGTGATAGACATTCCTGCTGATGGGAGTCTCCCCGTCAATATCTATCACTCGTCACTTCGTGACTATGTCTCAGATCCCTCAAACTGCAAGGAAGGTCAAGTACATTCCATCACATCAACACACTCCTTACTCGCTCATTCCTCTCTCCGCCTCATGATCTACGACATGACAATGACAGCAAGCACGACCTTCCTGGATGCACTTTCAGAGTTACAAGGGCACAGCCAAGCTATGCAAGCTAATGATCCCCAGAGCCTACAACAATCATTGGCCTTCATTATCTAACCACCGGAGCCGCTGCATGTTCTTCAAGGTCTATTGTGGCTTCGGGGATGTCGTGGTCCAGGTTTGCGATCTTGGCTTGAGGCCCTGGACGGGCGTGCATGGCTACAAACACCAGGTGGAAAACAGTGGCTGCAGACCCAGGAGGGCAAGGATTGGTTGACAACCCACATGGGGGAGGGCTGGCTGCAGACACGAGGCGGACAGGCATGGTTGCAGACTGAGAGTGGGCGAGGTTGGTTACACAGTGGGCAAGGATACCTGTGGATTCACAGACTGCTTAACGACCACAAGTGGGGGCAAGAGTGGCTGAAGACTGGGAGCGGGAAACAGTGGTTGCAGTCCCAGAGCGGGCAAGAGTGGCTTCAGACTGGCGGAGCGCAAGGGTGGCTTCAGACCAACAGAGGGCAAGAGTGGCTTCAGATCCGCAGAGGGCGAGAGCGGCCTGACACCTACGGAGAGCAAGAGCGGCCTGACACCTACGGAGAGCGAGGGCGTCCTAACACCTACGGAGGGCGAGAGTGGTCTGACACTTACGGAGGGCGAGAGCGGTCTGACACCTACGGAGGGCTAGAGCAGCCTGATACCTACGGAGAGCAAGAGCGGTCTGACACCTACGGAGGGCTAGAGCAGCCTGACACCTACGGAGAGCAAGAGCGGTCTGACACCTACGGAGGGCTAGAGCAGCCTGACACCTACGGAGAGCGAGAGCGGCCTGACACCTACGGAGAACGAGAGTGGCCTGACACCTACGGAGAGCGAGAGTGGCCTGACACCTACGGAGAGCGAGAGTGGCCTGACATCTACGGAGAGCAAGAGCGGCCTGACACCCGCGGATGGCTAGAGTGGCTTCGGACCGGCGGATGGCGAAAGTGGCTTCAGACCCGTAGAAGGCGAGAGTGGCTTCAGACTTGCAAAGGGCAAGAGTGGCTTCAGACAAGCGAAGGGCAAGGGTGGCTTCAGACAAGCGTAGGGCGAGGGTGGCTTCAGACAAGTGTAGGGCGAGAGTGGCTTCAGACCGGCGGAGGGCGAGAGTGGCTTCAAACTTGCGAAGGGCGAGAGTGGCTTCAGACTGGCGAAGGGCGAGAGTGGCTTCAGACCAGCGGAGGGCGAGAGTGGCTTCAGACCAGCGAAGGGCGAGAGTGGCTTCAGACCAGCGGAGGGCGAGAGTGGCTTCGAACCGGCGAAGGGCAAGAGTGGCTTCAAACTTACGAAGGGCGGGAGTGGCTTCAGGCTCACAGAGGACAAGAGTGGCTTCAAACTCGCGAAGGGCAGGAGTGGCTTCAGACTTACAGCGGGCAAGAGTGGCTTCAAACCAGTGACACACACAAGTGGCTAGAGACCGACGGAGGGCGAGAGTGGCTTCAGACCAGTGGCGCACACATGTGGCTAGAGACCGGCGGAGGGCAAGAGTGGCTTCAGACCGGCGGAGGGCAAGAGTGGCTTCAGACCAGTGGTGTACACACATGGCTAGAGACCAGCGGAGGGCGAGAGTGGCTTCAGACAGGCGGAGGGAAAGAGTGGCTAGAGACCCGCGGAGGACGAGAATGGCTTCAGACCCGTGGAGGGCGAGAGTGGCTTCAGATCAACGGCGAACACAAATGGCTAGATACCAGTGGCGGGCAAGAGTGGCTAGAGACCGGTGGAGGGCGAGAGTGGCTTCAGACCAGTGGGCGAGAGTGGCTGCAAACCCAGAGTGGCAGAGAATGGCTGCGGACTCCCCATGGTCAAGCATGGCAATTGACTCCTGCAGCGTCTGTCTGGGTCACAATGGAAGATTTTTCGAGCACCTTGGAAGCAATCAGTGACTGGGCAATCATCTCAGACCTGGCTTCAGTTCCTGCTTTTGAGGTAATCCAGCAGTTCAGGAGCTTGCCAGACTTCTTGATGTTTCCGGTGTTCCTTGCGTTAAGACCCCAGGCGCACCCAACCTCCACACTCCTCGAGGGCTATCTTCCACCAGATATGGAGATCATTCATGCTATGGCTGCATTTGTGACTTTCGCGGGTGAAGCACAGGAACGAAGGCGATCGGCTTCCGACGCGTACAAGTACGCATGCCAAAACTGGGCCTTCCATCTCGCGCGAGTTCCAGACCAATGGGACAAGTCGCTCCACCACATATTCAAGGTATTCTGGAATTGTCATCTCCTCCCTTGGCTCGAAGCGCAATGGTGTTTGAAGGGTTTGCAGTCTTGTCTCGGAATTTTATTCAAAGGACAGCAACTCGCAAAGGTATGTTTTTCTGATTGTGTTGTCCACAACTTCACGCTGACTTGCGTGTATAGGAACATCTCTTCCAAGCTCCAGAATCGTCTCTGAGCAGAGTCTGAGGCTGTGTATTCGACACATATGGCTGCTCTTGTTATCATACAACGATCTCCTTTTTGTGTATCTATCGTGCTTGTGACGTTCATGCGAGGCCATTTCAATCACTTTACAACTTGAGCGTCTCGTTTCTCAATTCATTCTGGATGCCTGACCGTAAAAGATTCTTTCACAACTTATGACTCAAGCTTCTTCATAACTGGACTACAACAGACCTTGAAATTTTGATTGACGTCTTCTTGAGCCAGACCCCAGATATTCACGGTGTGTTTAAACTATATCATCGAACCCAACCAGCATTTTCCCGAATTGCTTCATTCCATCACGATTGATAATAAAGCTCTATTAGTGGGCGCCAGTGTTTAGTGTATCCACCTCTCACTATCTCATGCCTTGCTATCTGACATCATTACTTAACAAGGATGCTGAATATGATCCCCGGCCCCGTCCGACATTTTGGAAGTGACCCAGGCAACACTTTTCAACTTTGTCCGAGAATCACCGGACGACTGGGAGAAGAGTCGAGTGATTTGACTACAAAAGGTACGACGGGCGTCAGAAATTCTGCTGTCGCGCCCACTGTAATAGAAATGATGGTGCGTCTAGTAACGGAACGGACAACTAACAACACTGTTTTTCATGCGCAAGCACACGAAACGCAGCACTTCGCGAGCTTGCATACCAGCTTGCAAGAAATGTTCCCCGCGTTCGGACTTCGAATGGTAAACAAAGCTAAAATTCCGCAATTTCAGGCGCCAATGAGTCTCTTCACGGCCAGATGAAGGCGTGATGTCACCAACGTCTCTCCCATCTTTAATTTAGCTAGTTTGCGAGTGCCCCCCTCCGGTCATTGTAGTTGGCGCCCTTGATGGATGTGAACAAAAATCGTTGCTAGTCTGAGTTGTCTCGGCCTTATTTTATTATACATTCTTTATTACAACTGGCGAGGTAGTAAATACATAACTGCAGTAGGGCCCACTATAATGCATTTTTGCTAGCCAATAGCTGAAAGATGCTAATAAATTGTAGTGTATTCAGAGGTCGAGCTGCTCAACAGGGGTTTTCTTTCCCCTTCGCTTTCAACACACGCTTGGCAACTTGTCAAAAACCTGCTCTAAATTCTCAGATGTCTCTCAGCCTGCTCTTCTTGGACTTGGTCCTCGCCTCCCACTAACATTGTAGCTGTAAAACTTCCCGCCAAGCACGAGCATTGCCACAAATTCTCCATGGGGCTACTTGGTGGCCAAGATATCGGTGTATTCTTGTATCTGGAAGGCCAATGCCATGAATGACATGGATCTCATCAGCGAGAGGGTTAGGCCTTAGTTTCGCCTGCAGCTTGACCATAAAGCAATCATCTGCAAAGATATGATTGGTGAGCCTGTCAATAGGGCCGTACCAAGAGGCTTCATAATGAGGAGGATGAAGATACAGCCACTGTAAGCACTCTTTCCAGGCAGGAATTTGTGGCATGGTCACTGATGGAATTTGGCATTGATGTTCAGGACTTGGATTGACAGGTAATCCGACTTACCAGCAGTGATTTGGAGCAAAGTGGGATGAATTGGAATGCTGAGCAATAATGGCAAACGAGGTAGTTTTTAATACTCAGTGAGAGGCTTCTCTGAATGGCCAACAAGAGAACTATAAAACAAATTGCACAATCAATCTCATCAGCTACCATGATTACAAAGGAGATGTAAAAAATAAGTGATGATGTACTGAGCCGTTGTACTGTGGAGCTTGTAGGATAGGTCTTGATACTAAAGCGGTCTTCAGGTCTAGGAAGGCCTTGTTGTGCTCTTCACCCCATCGTTCTGCTAGTTTGAAGTCTCGAAGTACACATTGGTATGTTGCTTCTGAATAGGGCAGTTTTAGTGGCACTAATTTCACTAAATCCCTTAGTGGGCCCTCTCTTTTTGCGTATTTTTGCACCAAGTCTCTCAAGTGACTTGAAAAATGATTCTAAATTCAGTGTGTTGTAGAGACTCATGTCTCTGTAGGCTCATATGGCCCATATTACCACTCGCAACAATTAGGCCCTCACACTATCATTCACAAAGTCAGTCCTAGTCAATCTCTAGTCAGCTGCTATCCAAGCGCCCGCTTTCCCACGCTAAGTGCAGTGCACGCGCACTCTCTTGCACTAAGTGCTGTATTCCCGCACGCGCACAGCCATTTTCCCACGCTTGAAGCGCCCTAGGTTGCCCACCATCCATGTCCAACCAGCCCACAGGTAAGCATTAGACTTTCATTCACATCATTTCATGTGCCTTTTTATTATTACATACTTGTATGGCATTGCCTCGGCCGAGCTGCGCTTATAAAGTGCTTATGTAGTGCTTGCCTCACTATAGTTTACCTTGTGTTGAGCCAAGGAGGCATTACTTACATTCTATCTACCACCTATTACACCTCATAGAGAGCTGCACTCGAGAGTCACTGTTCTTATCCCACTTCATTTGACAAACTAGGCTGCATTTTCCCGCACTCAGCACTCCTGCGCTGTCTTCTTACTTGAGGGTCTTATAGGTTGCTCAGAATACAATGACTATCACAATTGTACTCGATAAGACTACAGGTGCCAGCTGCCTCAAGTTCATGGTCAACAGATTTTCTACTTCTCAGTTGATAACATGCTGTTCGTGGGTGGTCAAAGAGTGATGAATCACCTTCTTTGTTTGGTCTCTTCTGATAGTGCGGAAGTATATATATATTGTCAGGTTACTCTGAACCTAGTAGGTAATATTAGACCTCTGGTAATGCTGGCTAGATAATACGAGTCTCCCTTCCTGTAAAAGAGAGAAAGCTGAACTAAAACAAATAAACGAATATGATAGACTGTTGTATAGGTGATCCCTGTAAGATAGTATACAACCAATCTGACTAGATTATACCATGGTTTTCTAAGGCAACACTAGGCCTTCACTTTCTTCTGGATCTCACACTAGGAGACAGAAAGGGGAAAACACCTGTTCAAATTCTTACTAACTCTCACATGGTTTGAGAGAAGAATGGAAAAGGGAAAACTTATTTATTGTGTGAGAATGGAGTCCTTATATACATTTTGGAAACCATCCTTACTAAGCAATGAGTCATCACTGGATTGGTAAGAATGTGCTTACAAACCAAGCCTTTTGGTGTGCTGAATCAGCTGCTTACTAAAGTACATGAGTAAAATATTACAAAGCACAGTAAAATCTTACAAAGCATGATGAATCATGACCAAACATGATGAGTCATGGAAGAATCCTTACAAATCAGATTATTACCAGTCACATGACATGCTTACAAATATATCTGAGTGGCTCACTGATATAATCAAGTGGCTGAAAAATAGAAAGAGACTGGAAACTGATAGAAAACTACAAATACAAGTAAATAAATGAATCAGAATAGGAAACTAAACTTATGACAGTGAGAAATATATCCTAGTATACTTCCTTAATCATCTTCTTCTATATTCATTATCGTATATGTCATGGTATGGAGTTCATACCATGCATGACAGCGTGCTGAGCGCTTTCTCACGCCTAAAGCGGCCGCTCTAAAGGCTGTTAGTGTGCTGGATCATTTCTCTGCTGCCATCTGCTTCCCCTGGGTTGAACCTATCACAAGGCAACTCGACCAACACATTAGAGTTGTATAGGATTTATTAGGTCTACTCTTATTGAGTATTGACTTATTATTTTCTTATCTCACTCACATTGTTGTGTTACCCACAGCGTCTGCTGGTTTCTCCCAATTTACGATAGTGGTTAACTTCTCTAGGTCCGGTTGTACTCCTCTTGGGCCTACTGTGGCTCCTGCAAATGTTGTTTCAGTCATGAATAGTTTGCATTTTGAAGGTGATAATGAAAGTTTCCTTTCCCTGCATCACTGGAATACTCAGGTGAGTTTCTCCATCATGTCTTGGAATGTGTCCACTGAGCATCCTCTGTTGTCAATGAATAATTCCATAGCCCTGTCTGCAATCAGATTGTGTAGATGGGTCACCATCATGTCTGTGAATGTCAAAGGAGCACCAGTGAGTCCCATGGGCATCCTCTTATACCAAAACCAACCTCTGCCTTCCATGTAGAATGCTGTATATGGTCGTGACTCCTCTGGTACCTTGACCACATAGAATCCAGATGTGAAATCAAATACCAAGATGTATTTGTGCCCACTAAGGTGCTGTTGCTTGGCTCTGATGTTGCCTTGTGGCATTGGGGCTATAACAGTATGTCGATTAACTTCATTAAAGTTCTGACAAATTCACCATTTTTGAGGTCCTTCTGGTTGCTGCAGTACAACATCTTCTTCAACTTCTTGTTCTGGGAGAGTGAACACTGGTGGTAGCCCATCCTGTTGGCACTGGGTGTTGACTCAACGTTGTAGCTCTTCTAGCGTAAGTCTGCACTGTTCATATACTTTCTTCACTAATACAGTTGTAGCTGCACATTTGATGAGGTCTGGTGGTGCCCTTTCAATGATTCCTGCTGCTAACATTTCATCTATTCTGCCATGTAGGAATTGGAGCTGTGGAGGTGTGAGTGCACACTGATGAACTCTTAGATTAAATGTTACACCTTCTGGGATATTGTGTGTGTGCTTTGCACCTGGTACTGGAAGCACCTCAGATAATGACTCTGCAAAGACGTCTGCGAATGATGCAACTAGTGCTTCTGCTTGCCTGTGTTTGTCCCTTGTTAAGTTATTGCCATACTGAACTTTCTTTACCATGAAGGTGACTCTGTTTGGATTCATTGCATGAGCCGCGTGAATATAGTTGCCTTGTTTTCTAGGAAGTTGATCAGTACTGCATCAAGTAGGTTTCTGAGTGAATCCTCTGGCATGTTACCATCCTCTGTTAGCATGCAGATTGATATTTCTCCCTTCTGTGCTGGCTCCATGCTTCCTGGTATGTGTTTCTGTTGCTTCATTCTTTCTGAACTCTGACTTTTATGCTGTCTAGTGCCTATTCATCTTGCAATCTCGTGTCTTGCCAGGTAGGTGCTGTGCTTGATGCTGTACATTTGTCATTGTTCACAGCTTCTCTTGGCTTGGCTTCATGACCCTCGTGCCCTTGGTGCTTGCTCTTTGTCGTCAACTTCTGCTCTGCTCTCTACAGCTCTTACATCTTGTTCCTTATCATGAGTTTCCTCAACTGTTGGATGCATGGCCTGACTTTGGTTATATAGTGTCTTGCTTCCTCCGATACCCTTGATGTGGACTTGATCTGTCTTGTAGTCATGTATAGCCTTGATGCTCTGTAGCATCGGTTTCCTGAACAAGAAGTTCCATCCTGCTGCGCTATCGAAAACTTCAAATTCTCCATATGCTCAAATGCCTGCGATGTCCTGCATGATTTAGGAATCATGCATGGACATGACTACTAGGTATCCCTCTAAAAGACAAAGTCTGATAGCTTAGCCTTCAGGCTAGTCAACCCATACCTTGGCTTCAAGCCTTGGTCAAACAATTCCAGTTTCCCCATATTTATTTATATTTCTGTACTGTCTTGAAGAAATGTCATTTGTGAGATGGGAATCACATAATGACCTAGTTGATAGTAGGATTAAAAAGAAGGTTAAGGTATTGCCTTGCCTTTGGCTTATTCACTTTGGCTAGAGAAAACCATAGAGAAAAGTTCAAAGCCTTACAAAAACCTATCCAAAAAGTCTTGGTTTCTTTTATTCTCATTGTATTATTAGTTCTGTGTTGTTTTCTCTAGTGTTTCCTTTATTTCTTTTTCTATTAGGATGCTTTGACCCACCAGATACTTTACAAAATTGTACCTACAGGGTATGATGTCATCAGTTCTAGAATGTTCCAGGGAAAGTTCTGGAAAGTTCTGCTCCACACTGATGTCATAAATGATGTCATTACTCCACCCATGAAATAATCTGGAATATTCTGCTCCACACTGATGTCATAAATGATGTCATTACTCCACCCATGGAATAATCTGGAATATTCTGCTCCACATTCTGATGTCATAGCTCCATCTTTTTACTTACATAATATTCCCACACAAAATGTATATAAGGAGAGCCCATTCTCCCACAAAAATAAGAAACTTAGTATCTCTCAGAAGCACATATTTTCTCAGAAAGTGAAAATAGCCCCTGAAGTTTCTCACTGTACAGATAGCTGCTTGCAAAGTTAGTCCCTTTGAAGTACTGTGCAGGATTCTCCAGGGATAATTGGCCAACCAGCTTTGGTCATTGTGTATGTATATTGAGACCAGCATCTCACATGTTTGTAGTTATTTGACCAACCAGTCTTTGGTCCATGTATATTGTCTAGACGGTTTTTCCTAGACAAAGTTGTCACAGTTATTTGACCAACCAGTCTTTGGTCCACATATATTGCCTAGACAGTTTATCCTAGGTAAAGTTTCACCAGTTATTTGACCAACCAGTCTTTGGTCCATGTATTCGCATATTGAGACCTGCTTCTCACACATTTGTATTTATTTGACCAACCAATCTTTTGGTCCACGTTTTCTGTCTAGTCAGATTATCCTAGACAAAGTTTATAGGTTTTATTAAAACACACAAAAGCTCCAGCTAAGTTAATCAATTGATTGGTTTAGCGAGCCTCCTAAGAACTCACACATTATCTACCACGAAAACTAGAAAAGTCGTAGACCGTGTTAATCGAGGACTGGCAAGAAGTCTTATTCAAGTGTAATTGTGGTGTCATTACATTTTTACATGCTTTAATTTAAGACCCTTAATTATTAAGACAGCGATCATTACTTCTCCTTTCCATACTGCTAATGATGGTATGATTGTACCATTTGCCATTCGTAATTGTTTGCCTTATGGTCCCCAATTCCCTAACCAATGCTTCACTTCCTGGAAGATCGCTGTGCTCATTGTGCTGATCATTGTGCCTTTGTCAAACAGAGCTTTTACCTGAACAATCTCTCCTTGTGGGCAAGAGAACAAGATGTTCTGTAGGAATGGTAGGCACACCGTTCTAGACAATTCTTCATCTGCCAAATACAGATTCACAATGTCGTATTTTCCTGTCTCAAACTGACTGCTGACATGATTTGTGCTGAAGGTACATTCAGCAGGATGGTCCTTGTGTGATTCCTTCTCACACATGAGGACTGATTGTCCGCTACTCTGAGGTATGTCCTGCTGGTGGGTTATCATGTGATCCTCTACACTGATGACCCTTCCCCTTTTCCCTGATCCTGTTTCTAGTGTGTATGCATTGTTGAATACGATGTTGACTTGTGGTGCTGATGTTCAATTATAGGTTCCTAGGATCCGCAAGCATATGCCCCGCCAGATTGTCTCGTTCTTCATCAACTGCATATCTTGTGGTACCTGGCATTCTGGGCTTACATGCCTGTGCAATCCACATCTGAAGCACTCCCCCAGCATAGTTGCACTGTTCCTGTAGTTAGAAGGAATGGGGTATGCTTGCTACATTTTGCTCTGTTTCCCCACTTGACTCTCCATTGTCGAAGCTGCTCTTCATACCCAGCTTGCCCTGTTGGAGTATTTGGGCAATGGATTAACTCATTGACACAGGTGCACATTGTGTCTCTTTCTTCCTGTGTTGAGGGTCGCCCTCGAGGACACTGAGTTGTTCCTGTTTGGTTTCCAGTTACATAACAAATCTGTCAGCAAGCTGGGTTATTGAATGTTAGGTTCAGTTGTGGGGTCTGTGCGCAAGGTGCGTTGTATGGTACAGTTTGATTGACAGGTGTCCTGATTGTTGCTTGCTGCATCTGTAAGCATAGAATCTCCACTGGATCTCCTTGTCTATTCTTGAGTCGCGCAATACAAGCATTCTGTGCATTGTCATGCATGGTATATGATCCATACCATGACAGATACTTAAGAGGAGTGATAAGGAGTGATAAGGAAAGCTCTCAGGCACTATACACATTCCTATTACCAAGTTACTCTACCATTTTTCCTATATTTTCTAGCTAGTTTCTTTTTCTTCATTCATCACTTCTATTTTTCCCTGTATCTTATTTTCTTTCCTAAGATTCTATTTCTTTGTGTTTATTTGTATTTTATTTGGTCACCAGATTTTCTCAGAAGCCACCAGGATTATTTGTAAGCCTGTCATGTGACTGGGAAATACTTTGGTTTGTAAGGAATTCAAGTTGACTCATCATGATTTGATCATGATTCGTCATGCTTTGTAAGACTACACTTTATTTAGTATCTATGTAGTAATTAGGCTGACTCAACACATCTAAGAGCCTGATTTGTAAGCACATTCTTACAAATCCATGTGATGGATCATGCTTAGTAATATGGCCTCTAAAAAGGTATAAAAGGAGCCCATTTTTCACACATGAATAATAACTTCCCACTTTACAATCGTCATCTCTCAAAACGAGTGAGAGTATCTAAGAGTTAAAGTGCAGGCAAATTAAGTGCCTAGAAGTAAGCTTAAGTGAACATATCTAACTCTGAGTTATATACTACCTTACAGGGGTTGACTATATACATAACAATCTATCCTGCTAACTAAGTGATACATATCTAAGAAACTTCTCTCTCAAAGGAAGGGAGACATGTGACCAACCAACTACTATCTATTGAGGCAATCTATCTTATGGTGAAATATACCTAACTCATCTGTCAAAGACCTCAAAACATATCTACAGAGAGATAAACAAGAAGGGGACAATTAAGTAAACCCTCCCAAGAACTCACATGTTATCTACCACAAAGTAGAAAAGTCGTAGACCGTGAACTTAAGGACTGGCAAGAAGTCTTATCCCGTATAATTGTGTTGTCATTATACGTGCGTCGTACATAAGACCCTTAAGTAACAAGACAGCATTGAAGGGTCAACAATTCTGCTGGGATGCAGAACAATGTTGGGTGAATGCTGCCTAGCTGCTATTCAACCCAAGGGCTTCTGGACTAAGCTCAGGGCTCAAGAGAGAGAGAGAGAGAGAGAGTGTGTGTGTGTGTGTGTGTGTGTGAGAGAGAGAGAGAGAGAGAGAATATGAAAATGTCACTCCAGACAATGAGGACAAGACTATATATCAGGAGCTGTATAGTGAGCTATTGAGCTACTACTAAAACTAATAAGCTGCAAGTCTGGGGAAGCTACTGAATCCTATAAGGAGAGCTACCAGAACTATAACTGAAAGTCTAGCTAATATGTGGAGGTATAGGGCGAAGATTTGGTGATTATGTAAGCAGTAAAAATGCGGACATAAGCAAGGAAAAGTAAGGTAAGAAAGCTAAGTAAAAACTGTTAATACCAGCCTAGAGGGAAACCAATCCCTACAGTGTTTTCTACCTCTTTCCTTTCCTTTGCTTGCTTCACCTTCTCCAATAGAGTATCAATGTTCGCATCCTTGATTTCTGTCAGGAATGTGTTCCAATTTGGTGGCACTGGAGACATTAAATCTCTGAGCATTCGTGGAAGTGCATTGCAAACCAGTGTAGAGACTCAATTCTCTACAGGCTGGTATTGGGCTATTTTATAGCTCATGACAACTAGGCTTCACAGCACAACATCACCATCATGTGTAGAGTGATTCCGCATATCATGTGCAGCTTCCCTGCAATAATGCACCAGATTCACAACACTTTCCCACACTCGTGCAATGCATTCCTGCGCTCGCGCTTAGCACGCATTTATCGCACATCTTTGCGTTTTATTGCGCATCTTTGCATTCTATTGCGCATCTTTGCATTTTATCGTGCATCTTTGTGTATCATTGCGCATCTTTGCATTTTATCGCATTTCATCACGCATCTTCATGTTCCATCGCGATTTAGTGTGCATCATCGCAGGAGTGTCCATCCATTGTCCAGCCAGTTCCTTGGTGCGTCACATTCCATTTATTACTATATCTGACTATGTTTGGCATCGTACAATTATTATTTCATTATGGACCCTTACATTACATCACTTACATACTTAGAGCGCTCCCGATTCGCTTCCAAGCCCTGGGAAGGCGCTTATGTGCGACTTAGGGTTGCCATGTCTGTTTTTACAACTTAGCTTCTGGCAGTCACCATCTATGACCAGTTAGGTCCATGCAGTGCATGTATCCATCGTTGTAGTCCCTAGCATCCGTCTATAGCTAGTGGCAATCACATTATCTGTCTATTATCCATCCAGCATCCATTCTCCTTGCCTTGGTTCATATCCCAGCATCTACATCTTCTCTACACTTGCGCACTTCGCACACTACTTTCCCACACTTTGCATGACCATCACGTTTCGCTTTTCCCGCACGTGCCTTCAGTGCATTTCGCATTTCACCGCATTCCATCGCATTCCTTCATGTTTTCTTGCACTTACATCGCATTTGATCAGGGTTGATCAGCACTCATCTGTGGATCTTTGCTTTCCTTGCATCCCCTTTAGGGTCAAACACTCTTGCTTCTGTGAGTATAGCAGCTAGGTAGAGCTGAGACTCACTTATACTGGTTTTGCATTATTATAGCTAGTGCCTAGCCAGGTTGTGATACCTACACCAGTTGGATTAAGATTGGTGCACTGTCAACTCCTGCATCTTGTACTAACTTCTGCAGTGTGCCATGGAAATGTATGTGTGCCCATGTTTCGATTCATGCTACCATGATGCATGTTCCAACCTCTTCGTCTTTCATTCGTAGCGCTAATAACTCCTTTTGATACTCTAGCTTGGTTGTGTCTGCTGCGATTATCATGGGCCATTTGGCAATAAATGCTGCTCTGACTGCAGACCAACTGGCTTTGTGCTTTGTATCAAGGTTCATCCACCATAGATCTGCTTGAGACCCAGCTGAGATAAAGGTGCCAAATAACTCAATCTTCACTGCTTCATCTTTGATACCATTGACCAGGATGTACATTTCCATGGCCCACAAGAAATTCTGCGCATTCTTGTTGTTCCGCCCATGGAATACCACTGGTGGTCCTGCCAAATTGGACATGCATGATGTACATATGTGTGGGTAGATTGGTGATGGTTTTTGTACATAGTGAGATAAGTTTCTGTGATGGTGTCGTGGCTTGCATTGCTCTCAATTTCACTAATGTTGGTGCTAGTAGTGAAAGCTCTCATGTTGGGCTTAGTGGCTTTATTGTGGGGAATTGGAGGCTCTGCGTCTCTTCTCTACTCTCTTTTCCTACAATATTATTGCTGGAGACTGGGAGGGTTATTGAGGGATCCAGTGCGCCCAATAACAATTCTTTGTCATCTGCTAATTGTTGTATGACTCCATGCTCTGATTCTTCTTGATCTTGGTCTAGTTCTCATTGATCGATCTCTGGCATATCCAGGGGCAATGAATCCATGGAAAATGCTGTGATGTCAGAGAGATCTTCGTTACTGTGTGTTTTCTTTATGAATCCACCTTTTTTGTCTCTAGGCAGGGGTTCTCGTCAGGGAGGCAGTTTGGCTATAATGTGGGTTTCAGTGGGAAGACTGTTGTTATACTGATTAAAGGCTATGCTTTGTGCTCTCTCTTCGTGTTCTGACACAAGGTTCAGCATTGTTCTAGATTTCATCTACATCTTCGTTTCTAGAAGTTCTATGTCCTTATCTGGACTCTGCTCTGAACTCTGCTCTGGATTCTGCTCTGGGCTCAGGCTCTGCTCTAGACACTATGCTCTGGGCTCTGAGGGGTAACCAAGATGAGGCTTGGTTGAAAACGATTCTTGCTCTGTTCACCAGTTGGAGTGGGCGAAGCCTCTCTCTCACTGGAATGGACCTGGGAAAGCGTGAGGAAGCGTGCTACTACATCCGAGCTCTTTGTATGCTACAAATGCTGACAAACACCGGCGAACACCGCCTCCTGCCTGACCTCCTGCCTAGGGGCCCCCACTCCAATGTGTTTATCGACAAGCTGGGAGTACGCACGACATTGATCATATGCCAATATGTGTGAATACTATGCGCTGGTCCAAGGGTATGTCCTTGTCGCGAGCCAACAAGTGGACCGCTTGGTGCAGCGCTTGGGCAGCTCGTTTGGAATTCATCTTGCCATCCCCACACAACTTTTTGTAGAATGTCTCGACTAAGCGCTGCACAGTACTATCGTTGACTGACCATAGTGTTCCAATGACTACCGTTGCCCGGACGTATCAGGTTGTTTTTGGAATTTTCAATTTCAGCCGTTGCTCAGCACAACCAAACATTAGTTCATTATTCTACTATCATTATCTCTGTCGTTCCAAGGATGCAGGTCAATGGTAGTGAAGACGAGAACGACGACGGATATTATACACACCATTTAACAAATCCTAGCGGGCGAAACCAACATAAGGACTGTCGTAAGTCTTTCCTGTGCTGCACTGCAAACAAGCCTTTGATAGCATGTTTTTCAGCTCCCAAGGGTGATCATAAGGTTGCTGACCTTCTTCGTGAATATCACAGGCGGAATATTTCGGATCGTAAACTCTTAAGCAAGCTATTACAAGCTGAACATGGCATCAAAATGAGGTGAGCTTTGTTTTGGCACATTCGACATAAACTTTAGCTTGTTTATTAATGAATCTTCAGTGAAGCAACAGTTGCTCGTCGTAGAAGAGAACTGGGACTGTTTGGTAGCCGCTTAACAGCAACTCAACTCCCCGAAGTCACCAAACGCCAACTTGTGCTAGACCAACTTGCAGATGATCCTTCTGGTCGTCGTGGGCCAAGGGTTGTGAAGGAACTCATTGTGAACAAAACTGGAGTGATGCTCCCACGGTTAGTACATTCTACATGTTGTCGTCGTTGCTGAGCTGCAAGGGACCTTTGCACAGCAAATACATCAGAGACCAGATGATGTTGCAAGAACCCGAAGGTTTCGTGGCTCGCCAACCTACCAGCAAGAAGTTGTCTCGGAAGCCCTTGGTTGTGCTTGGCCCACACCATGAGTGGAGTGGTGATGGTCACGATAAGCTTACTCAAATCGGCTTTCCAATTTGGGGAATTCGTGATGTGTGGTCGGGCAAATGGCTTGGTATCTGGGTCTTGCCAAACAACCGTCTTAAGGATGGAATTGCTTATTTGTATCTTTCTCTTTGTTATCAGCTTGGTGGTTTGTTATATCGTCATTCTCAGATCTATGTACTACTAGCTCACTGTCACATTTGAAGGCATGCCAATACAGACGACAACTGATTGTGGTAGCGAAACTACGGAAATTTATGGATTTGCAAATGCACTTCGGTAGTTGATTTTGTGTTTATCTTTCTAATGTCGACACTTATTATATCATACTAGGGAACACTTCTCCCCCCATCTGTCATTGGACGAGCTGCCTGCACATAAGTTTTTGAAGAGTGTCCACAATACAACCATTGAGCGTGGCTGGCTTCGTCTCCGTCTTCAGTGGGGAGAGAATGTCAAGATATTCTGGGAAGCAGGCAGTGGCATCTATGACGAAATGGACCTAAGACAGTAGTAAGTGGATTTTAAGCTAGAGCTCTTGTACGAAATCACTAATGTCTCGCTTATAGTGATCTAGTTCAATGGCTGTGGCCAAAACTAATTCAACAAGAACTGAATCAGCTTCAGGAGCAGTTCAATAATCACCGTGTTCGTAAGGATTCTTCCAAGAAACTTCCGTCAGGTGTTTCTCCCAATGTTGCATTTGCCCTTCATGTTGAGTATCAAGCTGAGAACTGCCTACAAGTAGTTGACTGTGAGGTGGTAAGGCAGCTGATGGAGAGTATAGGTGGCGAGGATCTTATTCGTTTTGTTTCTGTCAAGTATGAGAATCATGCACAGACCATTTTCACGAACCTTGGTTTCAAGGAGTTATCCTTTCACAATGTGTGGAACATATTTTCTGCTATGTTACCTCTGATTTAGGTTATAGAGGGCTTGTATTTCATAGCAAATAGACAGTTTTGAAAGCTAGAGGGTGATCTAGTATCGAAAAACCTACAAAATATGTAACACAGATTAAAGACTTAATGTAAAACTGAACAAAGTGGTACCAAACAATGTTAGCACTTGAAGGCTGTGGTGTACAATATTTAAGCTTGTGCTCTGCATCCTATTTTCAACTGTCGTTTCTTCTTAGCCTTGTTCATGGCACAATGTTCAGGTTGCTCGAGGAACTTTCCTGCCATGGATGGCCAACAATGTGGAAAATGCTCAAAGCTCTGGGAAGCCACAGAAGCTGAACGTACTGCTGTCTATGTGCATTTCAAATCTACTATGTGACGAGAACCTATACTAATTCAGATCATCTACAGGACAAACTACAGTGCAAACACTGTGGGGTATGCTACGACTTCCTTCGATCCACTTTGTGTGAGCCCTGCAAAGTTCTCCAGCCTGGCTACCATGACAGTGAAGCTGTGCTATCAAATCCATGTATGTCACCATGCAAAGTAGTACTGCATTAGTTGATACTTATGTTGCATCATGGTGTAGCGTCCGAATCGGCAAAAATCCTTGGCCATGGTTCAAGTGTGGGAAATACAGCTCGTTCAACTGTGACAACAATCTTGGACCGCAGATCTGGCTTTACTAGCATTGCATCAGAGCATCGTCTAAACCAGCCCCATCCTCAGAATTCATCACTATCGAGTGCTTCAGAAGTCAACCGAAAGCTTTCTGCTCTGAAAGCAAGAGCAAAAAATTCACAGGTTGATGTAGATTTTTTGTTGTGGGTTTATCCAGCTCAAAATAAACAAGTTACTGCAAAGAGAGTAAGCAGTATCATTTCACTCAGTACCAGTCGAGAACTCATATACTACACTAGGCAAAAATTCCTCCTTCACACTGTACCTTTCCAGCCAATGAATCAGCACAAAGTGCTCTTCAGCAGTTGCTATTGAAGTCCAAGGGTATGTATTGCACCATACCACTGCAGAGCACAGATCCAATCCCCTCGGAAATTCTCGATTCAATGTTCAAATTGTATGTCTTCAAGTTATCTATGTTAGGCCCCACTGCTGACATTTTCTTGATAGCGAGGCTTCCACATTCTGTACTGCCAAAGGATCTGGACCTGGGGGCACTGCTGTTATTGAGGACCAGGTCATGGATGGTTCGATCGAGGATCGTTTTGTGAGACTCAAGCATAAGCGTGTACTATCTGACAAAGATGGCTCTGCAAAGGTGCCAAGAATAACCTTACGCATTTATGTCTACGAAATTGAATGGGTAAGTAACTGTCTATCCAGCAAGATACACCATTACCAATAAAGTCTCGTCACAGGATAATGAAGAGGCTGAAGACACACCTGATATTATGGAGATTCATCGCAACTCGAAGGGCAAGTCAAGAGCGCGGAAAAGTGCTCCAAGTCGGAAGAGAAAACGATCTGACAGTGAGTCATTTAAGCTGGCTGAATTTGGTGTCGGGAACTGATTTCTTTTTCAAGGTAAGGACTCGGTATCTGCAACCCCTGGCCCATCTGCGAAACGTGCTCTCTATCAGAGTGAATATCAACGCCGACCATCAGCTCAAGGCTCTGCACAATTGAGCTTCGAAACATTCAAATTTCGGCAAACCACCTGTACAATTGCTGCAGATGGGACAGTCGAACCTATTCACTGTGGAGATCCAGAGGAGATATCTATTGCACGAAACTGGCAGATGCAACATCGTGCAAAACAACTGGGTGGTGGATACCTTGGACAAGGCCTGACGAAGCTTGCCATTCGAGTAAGTTCAAATTGGGCCACTGCCACGCTGCATTATTGATTCATAACTTTAAGGGATGGTACAAAGGACTCGATTATGCAATCCTACAGTGCAAGCCCATCAGTTCGTCGAGCAACACCAACATGAAAGATCTATCAGATGAACTATGCCTTCTACACAAAGCCCAGTACTTCATGGACTCGTTCTATAAACGTGCACTTGCTCACAGTGTCAAAGGCCTACCCTGTAAGTGTGTTTTATCTATTTACATTGTTTATTACTTATTCGGACTCCTTGCGATACCTCATAGCAATCAAATGGAACGTCGCGGGAGCATTTATAGGAAAGCTCACAGATTTGTTGCCACCCGCACCAACTGATGGAACAGACGACAATCGAAGTCTCTTATATGATGTCTTCCTTGCAACACCACTCCTTCCTTCAGGCGCTCTGTATCGGGAGGTGAAATTTTCTGGTAACGAGCAACCAGGAAACAATGAGGACATGATTGGACGTGTGGTGGATGCCTACTCACACCATGTTCTTGTAGACTCTGATTTCGAGACCTTGATATCTGACATTCAAGGTACGTCAAGTTGTATTTTTGATTTTGAACAAGTAATTGACTTTGGACTTCACAGGTGTTATAGCTCCAGACCATAGCGTCACATTATTCGATCCTCAAGCTCATACGTGCGTTCTTTTTGCAGCCGCTACCATCTTTAGCGCATCCATATCTGACTACTACCGCTACTAGTGAGAGTCAAGACTCGGGTTATTGGGATAAAGGCCCAGACCAAATTCAGCTGTTTCAGACCCTTCACGACTGCAATCAATTCTGCAAGGCCCTAGAACTCGAACAACACATTCCAGGATTCAAACATTAGCTATTCGAGCCGTTGAAGTTCTCGTACTACACTATCTCACTTACATTTGCTAATTTTCGATCTTAAACACCTCAAAACTTCTTCGTTCCATATCATACCACAGTACTCATCAGTCTTAGTAGCTTCCAATTATCGAGCACGTTTTTATAAACTTTCCTTGTATCGTTGCGCGGTGGGCAGAAAAGTATCTCACGCAAAAATTGAAAATTCCAAAAACAACCTGATACGTCCGGGCAACGGTAAATGACACTCTTGACCCCAGCAAATTGTAGGCCAGCCGCTAGGTGTATCACTTCGTCGGGCGTCTTAAAGTCACCAACTGCAGTTTCACAGGCAGAAAGAAATGCAAATTGATGCCGAGAGAGATCCATTTGGGTGATATCGAGGAGTGAAAGCGGTTGGTCGCGCATGAGAAAGGCTGAATTGAAGGGTTCATCAAAATTCTGTGTCCCGTGACACGCGAAATGGAGCCAAGTATTATCTCGCAATGCGCATAGTGCTCTTGATTTTGTGGCATCAACGCTCGTTATCTTGGTGAAGGAAACAGTTGGGGGTGGGGGTAAAAGGCTCTGCACCAATTCCAACTCAGGCTCCACAAATTCCAAAGTGGACGAATGACCGGCAGGAAGATTTTGGCCAATGGCAGCAAAGGACACTGACAGAGACCTGTCATGTCTGCGAGCGTTTATCAGTGCGGTAAGCGATGGCGTGTATGAAGAGACGTAGAACTGTGAAAGGAACTGTCCATCTTTCCAGTACTGGCCAGCAGCGTGCAACGGCAAGAAATTGAAGACGGACGTCGGGCACCACCATATTCGGGAGGCTGGTCGTGCAAATCTGCCCAGATTTTCGACCACCAGGCGAACGACGTCGTCCCACAACTCCGCCAAGACTGTTGTCAGCGCTGGTGTACTTCTGCGTTGGAGTCTGGCCACCAATGTCTAAAGTTTTTCAAGATTGGTAGGGAGCGATATTCTAGCCGGAGGTTGCTTGTGCGGGACAATAATGGCATCGCAAGAAGACTCGCTCGCAATGAGCACGATGATAGGCCCACCACGAGCTGCATCTTGAAGATCCGAAAACAAGGGGGGAAGGAGGAAGCGAGAGAAGCCCTCAATCTTCCTGATCTCTTCTACAACTCCATTCCACTCCTTCACTAAACGTCTGTACCGGGTTTCTTTTGCTTCTGCATCGACTCTTGAGGTCACTTCTGGATAGTTTGCAGGAGGTTTACCGAGGAGGGAGCTGAGGTCTCTGAATTTCTTCGTCAGGGCCGCTGCGCGATCCCCGCCTGTCTGGAGGTTGTCAAGAGGTGTACGGAGTCGTGTCATCTGAGTCCAGATGGTACATCAGGAAAACCTTCCCAAGACAAATTATGCAGAATTCATATAAAATTGTAACATTAGCGTAATCACAGCTGTTTATGAACAAAGTTGCTAAAGATGATAATGTTAGACGAGATTTTTTCTAACATAGCGAGAGTTATCGAGAATTATCTAAACATTGAAAAAGTATGTCTATCTATGTACGAGTTCAACCAGAAGGTGTCACAGTCCTCGAGCACTGTTTCACTCGTCCACTCTCGTGGGGCCATGACACCAAACCTCGGTATAAGATGAACACTGCGCTCAATATCAGCAACTGACACAATACTAGCCATCGTGTCACCACCATGCAGTGATCGCGAGAGTTTATATAGTCCACTATTGTGGTCTGGAGCTGGCGGGAATGGTGTAAACCACTCGACATATGCAAGGTGAGTAGGAAGATGGACTGTTGGTGGGAAGAGCAGTGGGATGGACTTTGGTGGTAAGGTGAACATGACTCGAACTTGACCGACGCGGAATTCTATGCAAAGTAAGTAATACATACTAACACTGACTGACAGTTTACACACCTCGAAGATCCTTTGAATTCGCACCCAGCCTCACCAGAGCTGTATCGGATCTGCGAGCAATGAGACGAGAGCCCAACTTGTGTTGTGGTTTTGCATGGACACTGTCCAAAGTGACACGTGCGTCGCCATGGCCGCGGGCATCAACCGAGCACCACTTGACCTTATGAAAGACAGGCAGTCGGTGGAACAGAAAATGGACGTCGTGTGCCAGCATATCAAGTGCGTGACCGTGGAGTGGTGCAGGATCATTACCTTGACTCTGCTGAACAATATAGCGTGCAAGGGCATCGCGAAAATGAGTAGCACCATAATCCGTTACCAGCTTTTCGAGGCTGACAGACTTCACGCTGGGGTGTTTCGTCATGACTTGTTCACGGCCGAATGTCATATCCGGTGGGTGTGAATGGTAAGGGTCCAACTGGTGGCCACCTGCAAGTCGCCAACTAATGTATTTTTGGTGTCGTAAAATCTTCTCCTTTCGTTCAAGCCAGCGAGTCATTTGAGCAAACTCATCCTTGTGATTCGTAGCGTGGTAAGCATCTTTTGCCAAATCAATGTGGAGCCGTTCCGTGTACTCTGTGTTATAATTATCAGTTGAGCCGAACAGCATGATCATCAGAGGATAGTGACGAGCAGCATGCAACTTCGGTAGGTTAAAATTATTTCGAATGCCGAGGTCGACAAAAATGAGCTTGTTTTCGTGAAAAAGGTCTAGTGCCTCATCCAGCAACTGAAGGGTCTCGGTGCTATGGCAAGGGTATTGTGCAAGGTACAGGAAGTCGAGTAGCCCACGTACAGCTCGTATAAGACGACCTGCATTGAGATTGTTGGGCAGACGAATGTCGATTATGATGCCGAGGAGGAAGTGGCATATCTGCACATGTTCAGTGCCGCTTACACGCGATAAGGTCGTGATACCCTTGGTGAATAATCTAATGTGATGGTTGGGAGGAAGCCAACGACAACGAGCATTGATTTCTGTGGCTCCACAAGCAGCCTCTAACCATGCCAAAAGGTGTTTCACTAAGCCCTGATATAGCTGATGCAACACATCAGGCGTGATACTCTGAAAAATGTTCGCAAACGGGAGTTTCTCCCAAAAAGGATGTATCAAAGGTTTGATTCCTACTGCAGCACATGCACGAACAAAGGCGAGATTTCCTTGATCGAGTGCCACAAGTGCATCCAGCACCTCACCAATATTTTGTAGGTGAAGTGGTACTGTATTGCTTTCTGTGTCGTCCTTCGCAACATCACATTTTGGGCAGTCACCAAACTTGATTCCCATAGCGAGAAGCTGCTCTGGATAATCACCAACAAAACTCGCAAATAAAGGGTGGCAGCGGCGAAGAGCACCATCTCCGCTGCGCATATTGATGCCCTCTAATCCAGCATGTTGCAATGGAGCAAGCACACGACTCAGGCAAGCATGATATAGGTTTGCGATAGACCAACGGCGTGAAGCCTTATTGGTGATGTGTTCGAGTCGAGTAGTTGGTAGATAGGCCAGAAGGATATGACCACCACGCGAAGGTTTACGGCGAATTTCCTTTGGGATATTACCAATCGTGAGATACATCGGGTATGCGGACTTGTTGCGAAACATGGTGACTTGTGTTTTGTCAGTCGAGATGATAATTGGAATGATGGTCCCACCCGGACAATGTTGGTCAAGTTTTTTCTAGCAAGGCAACATAAGTTACGAAGTCCAATTGAAGTCACATTAAAAGTTCTTACCTGCGTGTTCCACCACCACTTTCCAGTATGCATATCATGAAACAGACGAACAGTCTGATCTTCATCAGCGTAACGACGCTCCGGAGCAAATGTAAGGTATCTTGCAAAGTCGGGATCGCCATAGAGTGACTTGATGCATTCAATGATGTCGCGGTAATACACATCGAATGATTCTCCTGCAACGACGACCTGCTCCCATTTGAATTTCGGGCGTCCAGTTGGAAGTTCGTGGTCGATAATCTTGTTCAGTTCATTGGCGTTCTTGAATGACAACCCTAAACGTTCGCTAACCTAGCAGTATCAGCTATTAATGAGTGGTACTTGTGAAGCGAAAGATACTTACTCCATCAATGGAGAGCAGGTCCGAAAATGCCGTAGAAGTTGCTCCACGAAGTTTCGCCCATCTTGCAACCTCCCATTCGATCTGGGAATTAAAAGGATGGTATGGATTCTCATCATTGGCGAGATGTGCCCCATATGCCACATTGGCACCATGGTCAACTGAACTGTGCGACATACTTCGGCCAGCGCGTGGATCGGGATAAGGCACCCTAATGAATCCAGACTGGCCTTGTGCACGAGCCTCAATGTCTTGACGAACATTCTGTTGAATATCCTCCAACTCATCATCTGCAAAGGCAAACACATCATCAAGTAAGTCCAAGTCATTATCTTCATCGGCCTGAGGTTGCAATGGTGCAGCCTCCCATTCAGGTTCGAAGAGCAGATGGTCATCCTCATCCAAATCACTATCAGCTGCAAACTCACTCGCAGCAGGCGCCTCCTCATCCTCATTGTAAAAACCATTGTACTCCCCTTCAACTTCAACATCTTCGGTGTGATCCATGGCAACCTCGGCTTCGGTCTCATTCATGGCAAGTTCCACTTCGTTGTTTGCTCGTGATCGCGACTGGCTGTAGAGTGCGTGACAACGTGGGTCGCGACTCTTTGCGATATGCTGGCTGAGACCAGTTACAGTGAGATCATCATGGCCACAAGCTGAACACGTCCGGTGACCATTCATAGTTACTGGTACAGGCTCGTGTTTTGGGATACCTGGAGATGATGAACGGTGGTGGTGGTGGTACTGGTACAGGCTCGTGTTTTGGGATACCTGGAGATGATGAAGAGACGCTGGTACTGGTACAGGCTCATGTTTTGGGATACCTGGAGATGACAAACGGTGGTGGCTGGGGTGGTACAGGTACAGGCTCGTGTTTTGGGATACCTGGAGAACTATAGTTTAGCGCCCTTCACCTGCTACATAATTGCCCTGTTACATTGCGTTAGAAAATTTTTCCATCCCATTCCCTTCTGTTTGACCATCACTCACACTCATTAAAAAAAATCACCCAGGTCCCTCAACGCTCCTTTATTCATTCAAGTCCTACACTTTCTAAGTCTCAGCAAATAAAGTAAATATAAAAAAATGACTATACCTCGGCAGAATCATGGTAAGTGAGTATAAGCAATGAGCCAAGTGACCGACTGTGACTCGGAGGCTTGACAGAAGAGCGTGGCGCCAAGAAAAAGGCTATCGAAAACGCAGGTGAGCAACCAAAAACACCATCAAAAAATCAAACTGACCTGATATTCAGTTTGGAAACAAGACAAACCAAGACGCAAGAATGCAGGAGGTTTGACTGAAGAGCATGGCACCAAGACAAAGGCTATTGAAAACGCAGGTGAGCAACCAAAAACACCATCGAAAAATCAAACTGACCTGAGCTTCGGTTTGGAACCAAGACAAACCAAGATACAAGAATGTAACAGTGATATCGGGCCAAGACAGTCCTGCCCCAAAAAAGAGAACCGACGCATCAAGGACTGCATCAACAAAACCGTCAACACTGAGTGCGTCAATACACTTGAAACATGGTTATGGTACTTACATAGAAAAACTTGGGGACTGGCAGAGCGTCAGCGCAATATGGTGGATTCAGATAGCGACTCGTTTGATGATGTTATCTCGCAGGAAGCTGCACTGATGGTTAATAAGCAAGGTCAGCCTAGGTTGCCGTGACAAAAAAGGAAGTCTCACATGATGGGTGTACAGCGCATTATCGACGACCAGCCAAACTCTGCCGAACATATGCTGTGCAAGATGTGGCGTCGCTTGAAGATGATGATGAGCAGAGTGGTGCTGACTCTGATGATGCTCGGCCTGGCAGGGACAAAACGAGTCGGGACAGCTTGGCAACCGATTCAGATGGTAATGAGAGTGCCACTGGCAGCGAGAATGAAGATTCGGCTGTGATGCTGCTTTTTGACGAGGTCAGCATTGCTATATCATATGCTTGTGAACTCACATTTGATAATTTGAAGGTTGCGTCACTCGTCACCAACAAGCAGCAGGGAGCATCAAAATCACGTGGCACTTCCAAATTGGAGTTTGCCCGAGATCACAAACAAGCGTCTGAGACTCCAACCTGGGCCAATCATCTGGATGTTGAAGACGCAGTCTCAGAGTCCATTGAAGATCCCTCGACTGGTAGCAACTCGCCAGAATCTCATTCTGACAATGAACGCACTGCAGCAAAACTTACCTCTGATGCTCAAACATTGAAAACTCGTAGTATCGCCTCTCTCGTTCGAACAGAAGGCGGAAAGGTGAAGTTACTTGATCAGAACTTAGAGACTCGCAAAGTTCTTCAGTCCGCAATCATGGAAGTCAAGTGCCATCTTTTTTTCACCAATGGCTATCCTGAACTGGTTGACAAGAACCAAGTTGCGCTGCAAGCATTGATAGTTGTTGCTGAAAAACGTGGTGTGTATGCCATCAAAGAACGTCTTCAAGCGGACGAACGGTATGCATCACAACTCAGTAGCTTAGTGAGTTCAACTTGCACCTTCTCGCACCTTTTCAGATCAGTCTCTAACTATATGTGAGGTGGATGCTCGTGTTCCAATATTGCGCCGTGAGCTGAAGGAAGATGCATGTGCGCATGCCGATGGTTACTTTCGCCTTGGACACACCGACACTGGGAAAGCTGCAGCGAGAAAGCTATTGGATAAGCTTGCATATATATATACCTTGAAGTTTGATGTGAGATCCCTCCCCTTGCCTGTACTACTGACATTGTTGAGATTATACAGATCAATAATGAGGCTTCGCCCATTGGAAAGAAGCCCTACCAGGGTGAACTCCTTATATTCTTAATATATCGGCAGCTCTTTCATAGTAGCTCGAGGTCCATTGCCGTCAAATTTGGGGAATGCTTCGTCGAAATCGCCAACAACAAAGGACAGCGCCCTGAAGTCCCTATCCCTTTGCTGGCATTGGTCGCAACTGCGGTAATGTGCTTGTCATCATTGTACAGATGTGTTGTTTAACTTGTTGCAAAGGTGTACGCAGCTCTTCTGTGGAAGTCGCAAGGTTCACCGTCGAAATTCAACTTTACAGGAAATTTATTCAGCGAGACATACAACTACCATGTCAGGTTCCTGGAAAAACTAAAGAAGGATGCACGTGCAAAATTCCACTGTATGATGGCCGATATTTACGAGGCTGCGCAGTGAATTCTACTTAGGAAGTATTGCCTCGATGCTCACTCCGAGTCTGCTTGCAGGAAGTTGCGATACAGTGGCGCCACTGCCAGTGGCCAGGCTGCGGAGCTAGAAGCATTCGAGCTACTCGACCTCGACAATATGGAAGAAGATTGAATCATCCCCCGCTCATATTCATGGTGTACAATACGGAATTGTGAAGCTGATACATAGTCTCCCAGTTGGTCGTAGAGCGCGCTGTTATTTAAATTAGCCTACCGCTGATATACCCATTTTTAATCAAAATCTAATTTTGTTCTTGTAATGCTGTCTGATTTCATTGGTTCCCTTGTCTAAGATCAAACAAATTAACTCTACAATGCACGATAATCCGTTTGAATAACTTCGAATTCTTGCTAATCCTTGTGTTTTTATCAGGGGGTAAAAAAAGTGATCTAAGCCTGCTAAAACTTGAATTTGGAAAAATTAGACATAATAATGCAGCATTAGTTCTAAAAACATAAATTTTGCGTAGGAGGGTTTTCCTGATGTAGTCCTGCCTTGTTCCAACAACTCAACAGCGCGACACACGTCACCACTACGAAGAGCACACGATGCAGCATCCACGGCAAGCGTACTTGAGAAGTGCTTCATGATGTTGTGACGAGACGATACCGAAGCTGTCGTGGACATGTAAGCGTCCAGAAGTTGCATGGAAGTCGCATGAGCCTCCAATTCAGTACCATGCGAATGTTGACGAGTATGGCGAACCCAGTGAAGACTGGCTTGCAGGCGAGGCTGCAAACCTGCGGAGACAACATTTGCTGCCTTCTTAAAATAATGCATGGCAGTATTCAGACTGTCAGTAACTTCACCCTCGCGCGCGCCGCCAAGCCCTGAATGATGGAATGATAGATAGACGGTAGCGAGCGAAACACGGACCTTGAATTGGAAAGGATCATGTTGCGTCAACAGAGTCGATGCACAGCGTAGGTTGTCTTGTGACTCGTTAAGGTCTTCTCTATTGCCTCGGTGGTCAAAGCGGGAGGAGAGTCGATTTGCAAGGTTATACAATGACTTAGGCCGACCTGGGTGACCGACCGGGCGTAAAACCAGCGCCTCCCTGTGGAGTGCAATGGCCTGATCCAAGTCTTCGTCGTTGCCTCGGTGCTCAAAGTGGGAGGAGAGTAGATTTGCAAGGTTATTTAATGACTTGGACCGATTTGTGTGACCGACTGGGACTAAAGCTAGCACTTCCCTGTTAAGTGCGATAGCCTGATCCAAGTCTTCGACATTACTTCGGTGGTTAAAGCGGGAGAAGAGTAGAATTGCGAGATTATTTGATGACGAGCACCGATCTGTGTGAGCAACCGGGCACATAGCCAGTGCATCCATCAGAAGTGCGATAGCGTGATCCAAGTCTTCGTCGTTGCCTCGGTGCTCAAAGCGGGAGAAGAGTTGATTCGCAAGGTTATTTAATGACATGGACCGACTTGCGTGACCGACTGGGACTAAAACTAGCGCTTCCCTGCTAAGTGCGATAGCCTGATCCAAGTCTTCGTCTTTGCCTCGGTGGCGAAAGCGGGAGGACAGTAGACTCGCAAGGTTATTCAATGACAAAAACCGATCTATGTGACCGACCGGGCGCAAATCCAGCGCTTCCATCTCAAGTGCGATAGCATGATTTAAGTCTTCAGCATTACCTCGGTGCTCAAAGCGGGAGGAGAGTCGATTTGCAAGGTTATTTAATGACCCGGACCGATCTGTGTGACCGACTGGGACGCAAGCTAGCGCTTCTCTGTTAAGTGCGATAGCCTGATCCAAGTCTTCGTCTTTGCCTCGGTGGCGAAAGCGGGAGGAGAGTAGACTCGCAAGGTTATTCAATGACAAAGACCGATCTATACGACCGACCGGGCGCAAAGCCAGTGCGTCCCTGCTAAGCGCGATAGCCTAATCCAAGTCTTCGTCATTGCCCCAGTGGTTGAAGCGGGAGGAGAGTTGATTCGCAAGGTTATTTAATAACGAGGACCGATCTGTGTGACCGATTGGGAACAAAGGCAGTGCTTCCCTGTGAAATGCGATAGCCTGGTCCAAGTCTTCGTCATTGCCTCGACGTTCGAAGCGAATGGACAGCATTGTGCTCAGATTACCCAGCAATTGCCCTCGGCAAGCATGCCCGGTGTTGTAGTATCTAAGTGCATCATAATGAAGGGATATCACTTCATCTAAGGCATGGGGATCATCTCTCTGCATACACCACTGTACTTGATCAATAAGTTGATTCGGCGATAATGGATGCATGGATGGGGCGGACCACTCCTGCCCAAGATCATTTGCAACAATGCTTCGAGCAGAGTGCAGAGCGGATGTTTCGATCACAATCAAAGCTGCTCTGTAAATGTGGCTGTCTGCGTGGCAGACATCGACAACTTCGCTCAGTAACTCTTCACTCGCATCAGCATCCGTCTGAAATCCCCGTTCTGCGAAGCGAAAAAGTAGAGCAATGGCAAGATAGAGCTGGGTGACGGATCGGTCCGGATGATCTGTGGGACGTAAATCAAGGACGCCTTGAAGAACAGAGATAGGTATGTCGAGGTCAAGGTATCTTCCGTCAGCTTGGCAACTAACGAGCTTTGCGGTGGCTAAATTGAATAGTGCTGCAGAGCGGTGAGGATGGTCCATGGGACAGAGATCCGAGGCGTGTTCAAAGTGTTTTATGGATTGGTAGAGATCACTGCTGTTCTGCGTCCTGCGGTATCGTGCGAGAAGACGATGTCCGGCATCGGTCTTTAGTACTAATGCATCCATATCGCGGGATGCAAGCTACACCGTTACAAGCTTTCAGGATCAGAATGCTAGACTGGATTGATCACTCACTGTAGTCAGGGGGCAAAGAACTGCGGGGTCGTTTTCATCAGAAAGTCGCTGCCCCAGTATCAAGAACAGTGAAGTACACGGGGATACGACTTCCCCCTCCTTCTGTTGAAAGATTATGGCTGTGATATTCGTTAACATCCGTCAGATGTTATTTGCAAATGACGCTACTGACGATGTGAACTTTCGCTGCGATCCAGTAATTCTTGGACAGTGATCTCGAATGTGCGAAGGATTTCTCCGTGATAGAGCATGGGACCCGATTCAAAAGAGGCATACACCCTGACCCGAACTTTAGAAGATGGCTCGCACGGCCTAGAGTCCTTCTCAATACGTGCATGAAAGATGAAATTAAAGACAACATACAGAAGTATGAGCTCGTTCCATTCGACTACAGTCTGATCTACGTGTACGTGTTTGTTACTCGTCTCAAATTCAGCACTGCCTGTCTTTACTACTACATGGAAGCCAGCGGGGATGCGTCGGAGACCAAAAGTGAGATCAGTAGCACGAATGGCTTGAGGGAAATTGTCAATACGAGCTGAGCGGGGATAAATATCACATACCAGTAATGACGAGTTGTTTCACTCCCGTGATGCATGTCTCTCCCGGGCTCTGGAGTTGTTCTGGGTGACTTAGCTCCTCACTCAAGGCTTGGAGGGTATCATCGAGAGGGTCTGGCACGGTGTCAGTCGCAAAACGAAACAGCAAGGTAAGGACGAAACAAAGTGTCGCCAGAATTGCTTAGGGAAATCATCGATGATTACTGAATGAAGATAGATGACACATACTTTTGACGACGACTCGTGGCATTTCACTGATCACGAGGTTTGTCTGTCCTAGGTCCTGGGGGTGCTCTAGGTGGCTCGGCTCCTCTCCCACAGGTGGAGGGTATTCACTGAAATGACCAGGGATGAAGTGTGACATATGGTTGAGGATGAATTCAAACTAACACTTAAAAGCAAGATGTGTGCTGGAGGTCACGAACGCTGCGGTACCTAAGAAGTCCCGATGAACTATAAAGGAAGAAACCACAACATACATGTGGCATCCACACTACGCAACAATGTGGCAGACATGAGGCCTTGAGGAGGGGGGCAGGGCATTCCGGATCCATGCATCTTTACATGATGCAAAGCACTGTCTACTGTCAAACCGTTGATATTTGCCAAAATCATTGTTGCTAGGGATGCTGTGCAAAAGCAAGGTGGTTCCCACGCCTTTCATGCACTAGACAAATCTGCCACCGCTTGCCATGTCCTTTCCGAACTTTTATGTTGAGAGTAGATATCACCACATGTATTGAGTATTTGACGACACAGTCGATTCGATATTGCTCCCAATAAACTACTGCCATTGCACTATGACACGCAACATCCAGCTCCTGGAGAAAAACGTTGTAAAGGTTTCGAACCTGCATCATTCACGAGCAACAGACTTCGAATCTGTTAACAGCTTGGTCATAAAGCTTGAAGTCTTATGCATGCTGACGTTTGAAAACCTCTCCATGAGCTCATGCCCAAGGTGCGATCATAAAGAAAATTATTGTCACCAGGTTTCGAACCTGCATCATCCAGAAGGAACAGATTTCTAATCTGTCAACAACTTGGCCATGACTCGTATGGTTGACGTTCGATGACCCTCCATGAGCTCACGCCCAAGGTGCAATCAAGGAGAAAAACCATTATCGACAGGTTTTGAGACTGCACGAGCAAATATCAGCCACTTGACTCAGAATAATTAAGATAGATCGATAAGTTCAAGCTAAACATGCCAAACTCACAAGGCCTGCCTGCCGATGTGGCTGGTTGTGCAGGCAAGAACGATACTAGCTAACCGTAGTATTGCGAATCAGTCCCAGTGAGTCGGACTACATATACCGACTCGCACAGCTGTACAGAGCACGCAAACAAGGTGAGAATGCGAGTTTTCGATGAGAATATGTGTAACAGTACTTAGTATCCCCTTATTGCTCGGTGATAGGCTCCATTACCACGACGAGAAAGGCGACTTATTGTGAGGCTGTCACGATGAACAGTCGACACTAACAGTGACACGAAACCGGATAACGTGGATGAGCGTATGGATTCGACGGTACGGTAAGAAGGTAAGGTGTGCGTACAGGGGGAACACAGTATATATATCGAACTGTCCAAACAGGGAACAACAACCGTCACGTGTGCGTAGTAAGCGTCATGCTTACACCCTTCCCCACTATCTTTGTGATTGTTCCTTCTCCCAAACATCCAAGGCCTCGCAGTCTTCGAGGTCACGCCGTGCGATCCATTCATCATCATCCTCTCCGAATCCAACCCAGCGCACCAAGTATCGTTTACCGCGGCCAACCTTGCGTTCGTCGATGATCTTTTCGATGAAGTTTTCTAGCTGTCCGTCTTCAGTCACCACAGGACCCGGGCGAGGGAGTTCACGAGCGGGGAATAGATGCGCGTCATTCATGTGGTACGGACATAACTAGCTGATGTGGAATGTAGGGAAGATATTGGGTGAGTTTGGTAAGTCTAGAGTGTATGTCGATGTTTCTGGGTGGGCGTCGAGTACTGTGTAGGGGCCATCGTATCGGGGCATGAACTTGGCAATGCGGTTATCTCCCTTCTGCATGTATTCATGCCTCCGATGTTTTGTAGCGAGGAGAACGCGATCTCCAATCTTGAAGACTATGGTCTTAGCGCGATGCTTGTTCGTCTGAGTTGCCTGTGCGGCTTTTGTGGCGATCAGATTATCTTGAGCTTCGAGGAGGTCATGTTTGAGCTGTGACAGTAAGTGTGACGCCCGTTCTTCTTCAGACCTGACAACAGATGGCGTTGTGTCTTCCATCAGAGGAGGCAACATTCTTGGCTGTCTGCCGAGATGTAACTGAAACGGAGAGTACCCAGTACTGGTGTTCACCGTATTCATCATGTGGAAATGTACCCGGGGAAGCGCTCTGACCCAGCCCTTGTGATTTTGATCGACATAGTAACGCAAACATTGGTTTACGGTCTTGTTTGTGCGTTCACTAGCGCCGTCTGTTTCAGGGTGATAGGCCGAAGACATCTTCAATTTGATACTGGTCAGTTTGTGTAAAGCACGCCAGAATTTTGACAAAAACAGCTTATCACGATCCGAAACAATCTCTTTAGGTAAACTGTTTTCACAGTACCAGTGATCGAAGAAGAGTGTTGCGAAGTGTTCTGCCGAAATGTTGTCCTTGCACGGCACCAAGCGAATATCTGTGTTCAGACGATCAGTGATTGAAATGAGCATGTTATACCCATTGTCCTCAGGGAGGGGACCAATGAAGTCTACTGCCACTGAGTCACCGCGTTCATCAGGCACAGGCAGGGGATGTAAGGGGCCAGCTGTCGATGTCGTGTTGGATTTGTTGCGCATACATGCTGTGCAAGACAGGATGTATGATTCGACCAGATCCTTATGCATGTTGGGCCAGTAGTATGAGCCCCTCAACAGTGCATAGGATTTGTCAGCTCCGAAATGACCGGCTGTGTTGTGAGCCGCATGAAAAAGGTGTTCATGAAGATTGTCGACATGCGGGATCACTAAGCGATCAGTGATATAGAACAAACCCTTGTCATCCTTTCTGAGCCCAGGCAAGGAGTTAAGGAGGTCGTCTAGCCGACGGCACCAGGGGTCCTCCTTGTATCCTTGGAGAATCCGTTCCTGCAAGGATGGGTCGCTCGTTATGGTCAAGATAGCTGCGCACACAGCCTCGGTATTGTTTGTGTCTACATGTCGAGAAAGTGCATCAGCAGCCTCGTTGTCTTCACCTTTAATATAATGTATGCCGATATCATACTGAGACATATACTCAGCCCATCGAGCTTGTCGTCTGGACAAGTCACATTGGTTGTTGAAGTTCTGCAGCATGCGGTGGTCAGTAAACACATTAACATGCGTACCCAAGAGATCAAGTCGCCACTTCTTCAATGCTTGTATGATCGCAAGCAACTCCTTTTCGTGCACAGGGTAATTGAGTTCTGCGGGACGAAGCTGTGCTGAGTCGAAGGCAACAGGCCGAGCAGATTCTCTGGTAGGACCCCATGATAACATTGTGCCCATAGCATAGTCCGAAGCATCGCATGTTAACCAAATTTGGTTATCACGCAGATTATTGTGATCGATAACGGTGAGACATTGTGGGCTGACGACGAGGTTTTTGATGGCATTGAATGCCTCTTCATGTTCTGAAGTCCAAACAGGGAATTTGAGCTCGGCTGCCTTTGTTGTCAGTGGTGTCAGGACTTGTGTGTGTTTGGCGACATTTGGCAAATGATCAGCGAGATAGCGCACAAAACCAAGAAAAGATCGGATGTGCTTAGCCTTATGAGGTCTCGGCCAGTCAAGGATACGTGCGATCTTTGAGTTATCCACGTCAATACCTTGTGCCAAGATGTGGTGTCCTAAGAAGTCAATTTCCGTATTAAAGAGGGATGTTTTCTTCACCGAGCAATAAAGATGCGCTGTCCAAAGTGCTTCTAGTACCTGTTGAACATTCTTCTCATGTTCTTCAAGCGTTTGCGACCAAATGATGATATCATCGAGGTAGACGTGGCAGATCTTGCCAATGAGGTGACGCAGAGCTGCTGTCATTCGTCGCTGATGCACGGCTGGTGCATTTCGCACTCCCATGGGCATGACTGTCCATTCGTACTTACCCCACGGAGTATGGATAGTGAGGTATTTCATATCATTGGGGTGAACTCGCGTCTGAAAAAACACGTTAGTCATGTCGATTTTACCAAAGAACTTGCCTTTAGCGCAGTCTTTAAGTATTTCATTGATGCGGGGCAAAGGGTGATTGTCGGCGATCGTGTTTAGATTGAGTTTTCTGAAGTCATTGACCCATCGTGGAAGTACCATTGGATCTGGCTTTGGAATGATGAATGATGGGGAGGACCATTCACTGTCTGAGTGACGCAGGCGTCCACTTTCAACATGTGAGTCCAACAACGTTTTCCACACATTGCGATACTTCTTTGGACAGTCATAGGATCGTTGTTGTACTATTTTGTTAGCATCTTTTAAGTTAATACGAAATAAAACATCACTGGGCATGGTATCATTGTGCGGAATATCTGAGGGGAAATGATCTGTGAATGACGATTTATATTTTGCATCCAGGGCCTTCAATTGCTCTTGGTAGCAAATTCCATCTATGCGTGATTGTATCGCTGCTAAAACGTCAGTACCCCGGACCTGTTTGCATTCGTCATCCACAATGTTCTTTAGTTCAGGAAGCACTGTCTTGAGTTCGCTGACGACGTCTTGCTTCATCCAGAACAGCTTTGGACCTGATGGTGATACACATCGAGGAGGGGGTGCATCATGTCTTAGCGGCTGCAACAAGTCATAGTTAGTCTCTTTAACGATGCAAGTACACAGCTCGTGATCGACGACAATTCGATTATGTTGCAAAAACGGGCCACCCAACAGAAGGGGAGTACAAAGATTAGGCGCAATAATGGCGCGTACGTTTCGAGAGGTGTAAACGTTGTCAAGAGAGGTACATGATAATTTGACGTAATGCATGAAAAGAAAAGAGTCTTTGTCTTGAGACAATGCAAGTGAGACGGGTATTGATTTTGCAAGCTTGCGACGGCGCAATCTGAGTCATTTAATGAGGTCTTCACCAATCAGAACTAAAGAAGAGCCATGGTCAATGAGAGCAGAAACGGTGAGAGGAGAAGATATAGCAGGCCTGTTAACTAGGCACTCCCAGCGAAGGTGAGGGGTTTGTAGCAGAGCCACGCACTCTTTGCCCAAGTCAGTTCCATTGCCTAGGACTGCGGACAGCATAACCACTGCTACAGTCTTGGCGTCGTTGTCTACATAAACGGCTGCTACGACTTCTTTCTTCTTGGATTTCTTCGCTAACACTGCTGAGGCTGTCAGTGTCTTGTATGAAGCGCCATCTGGAAAACACTTTGGACAGCCTGATGAGGTGTGACCAGCGAACGGCTCCTGGCACTTGAAACAACCATCATTGTCTCGCAAGAGTTGTCGTTCAGTGTCAGTGAGAGCCGGCAGACGTGTGAACGGCTTGGAAGGTTCTTTAGCCTGTGAGCTACCAGTCTTGGCATATGAGCGCATGTTGGTGTTTGGTTTCTTGTCGTTGGCGGAGCGTGCATGTTCATTGCGCAAGGCATTCTCTACTGCTTCCTTTTGCCTGGCAAGGTAACGAAGACGTTTTTCGTCGAGAACGCGAACCTTTTCAATCCACAATTGCAAGTTCTCTTCAATGATACGTTCGGCATGATAATCGGCGGCGAGGTTGGCATTTAGATGTGACTCGAGATGGTACAGAATATGGACATCAGTCAGGTGAGACGTTGTCCCCCTAAGGAGCGTGTTCTGGCTCTGAATGTCGATAGCCCATTCGCTGAAAGGGCGTTGTCCTTGTGAGGAGGCCAACATCTTGTGCCTGACAGTATCTGCCCAGCCGGTGGGGAGCCATATTTTGCGAACCTCGGCCATGTATTCCTTAAATGCGAGAGCATCGATCTTGTCTTGATTGGTAAGATACCAGTCTTGTATGCGCGGGTCTTGCATGCCCTACGCAACCTTTCCAACCATTTCGTCTTCTGGCACGTCCTTATGCCTAAAGAACTGAGTACAACCCATTTCCCAAGCCTGCAGTACCTCTGGGGTCACTTCGCCTGGTGTGAGAAATGGTGGTTTGCTCGCGGATGCTTGGTCGACACGTGCAACTTTGGAAGCCATAACTGGCGGAATAATGCGGTAATCTGAGTCGCTTGAATCAGAGTCTGACAGCACACGTATTGTGGTAGGTGCAAGAACTGAAGAACTTTCACTTTCATCGGAATCAGAGGATATATGCGCCGTAGTAGACGTATTTGCCGTATCAACAGGTGACGTCACGCAATCAGGTGACAACACCTGGTCAGGTGATGATGTTCGGTCTGGCGAGGTATGTACCAAAGGTAAGTCACCCAGTGCTTGATTTAGCCTCACACGACTCCTTGTTGTGATAAACGACGAAGGTACAGGGATGCGAGAGCGGCGGGGTGGCAGTTTGAGTTGTTTTTACAGTTGGCGGGTTGACTGTCATGGTCAATTCCCTACCCTAGTAGCAGTGAGGTTACGGTTTTGCAAACAGATATGCTCAGTTGAACGTATAAAAAAAAGTGTGAGGCTGTCACGATGAACAGCCGACACTAACAGTGACACGAAACTGGATAACGTGGATGAGCATATGGATTCAACGGTATGGTAAGAAGGTAAGGTGTGTGTACAGGGGGAACACAGTATATATCGAACCATCCAAACAGGGAAAAACAACCGTCACATGTGCGTAGTAAGTGTCATGCTTACACTTATATCACCATGCATTTGTTTACACTCCTTCGGCTGCAAGAGATTGGGTTTTGCCATATGATGTTGACGTAGTACTCGTGAGTGCAAATACTAGCACGGTCTGCAGACAAGTTGGCGAAAGCATTGCACATGAAGAAACTGAGAGACACATAGAAACCACGATGTGAGAGAGGATGTTTTAATTGGAGATACTGCTCGATCCAACGTGTCCTTTGATCAAGTGGTGTTTGATATCATTGGAGATGAGACTTTCACGACATTCATGTATCTAATCCTAGTGGTACAACGAGTTTGGTAACTGTAGCATAGCTGTAGCATATGTGTACATGTTTTGGTGAAAGAACGATGAGGCGTGCGTCAACAGTGGCAGCAGAATAGTCGATTTATCCACAGGTTCGAGAAATAAAGGAGGCTGAGTTTAGGCCCACATAGCTAAGAACTTTTCATGGAACTCTTCGAGTGCACCATTGACCACTTCGAAAACTCTCCAGTCCGAAACCGACACTCCTTTCAGTCTCTGCAAATCACCAGTTGATTCCCACCTTCCCTGCTCCTGTTTCCAAGATATCTCCTCCTCATCTTCCCACTGGACTGGGTCAAGGGATGCATATATGTTGTCCACCTCCTCACTGAGGTCTACGTCCTCAGACATCGCATCTCTTTTGCCAGACCTCTTTTGAAGGAGTTGCTTGAGTACACCACGCACAGTCCTTAGTGTGAGGTCAAAGTCCTGCAATAAAAACCAAACTTCACTCCGCCTGATTGCATTCGCAGCAGCAAGAGCTGCCAGCTGTCCGTGAATGTAGAAGTCAAGAAGGTATGCATTCAGCGCATATTTTCTGCCTTCTTGTTCAGTTCTCCCGGTGATGCTTTCGAATGATGGGATGGTGTGTTCATTCAGGCTCAGCCCATGTCGAGCAGTTTGAGCAAGGTCATGAACACGTTGAAGTGATCATCGTGGCCTGAGTTAGCCACAAAGAGCGATCATGCGATAACACAAATCGCGGTACGGTGAAGATGGTCGCGAATGAGCGATGGTTTGTCTTCCGCGGTACCCGATATATCCCTTTTGCTAAGAGGTAGGATGTGATCGAGCCTGAAGTCCTTTTGGTGTTGAGTCCTGTAGGTAAGGGCAAATCCGGTGAAAATCCGGAGAATTTCACGCTCTTGCTCTACGAGCACATCATGGGCTATCTTAGACAGTGGTGGCAGTACGACCATTGATGGCGACTTCTTGACCACCTCCGTGATGTACTCCTCTGTCGCGCAAGCAGAAGGCAGGTACTGCCGGCCAAAGAGGTGTGCCATCAACAGGATGAAGTCGCGCTTCGCAAGCCTCAGGTTAGGTTGCACACAAATTTTATAGATCACGCCACTGCGAAGCAGAGCAACTAGGGCCAAGTTGCTGGGCTCTGCGTAATCCAAACATGCGACTATTCCAAAATGATTGAGCGATTTCCCTTGCTCGTCAAGTAGATGAGCACGACGCAAGTAGTCGATCGTAAAACGCATATGGTGCAAAAGCTGGTATCTTCCTTCCTCACAGCCAGAACTGACTTGTGAGAGGCGGAAGAGCCGCTGTACAGCAGCGACAGCAATTGTGCAGTAATTTGAACCATCCAGCAGATTGAATAGGTGCGCAACGAGAGTTGATGTTACAGGGAAACTGGCAGACAGGGATGGCAGTTTTGAAAGTACTAGTCTCTGTACCCTGCTCATGGGAAGAGCATAGAAAACGACTTTACTGAGGGTGTCATATCCTCGCCATCCAGCACATCTCGCACATTGTCGATACTAGGGTCATCAATTAATGACGAATAAGTGAAATCATGAGAAAACGAACCATGAGTGCAGTGAGGAAGGGTGAGTCACCACAGAAAATCGAAGTTTTGGTCGGGGCGTTGATACCTAAGGCAAGAGTACCTGTAAATGCAGTCTAAGGTAAGCGGCCTTACAAAAACAATGGAATCCTTACTGGTTGCAAAAATCACGCGCACGAAGCCACGGCGAAAGAGACTTTATCTGCTGTCAGACAGTGATGCTATGTTGGAAAAAAGCTTACCTCTCAACCAGAAGGCGATACCCTCTGTTCATACCAGCATGGTGAACAGCAATCCCACGTCTCAAACATTTCAATGCCCATTCAAGAGAGGGTTTTCGCCTCATGAGACTAGCGATCTCCTCGTCAAGTTCTGATGTAGTGTACGAAGCACTTTGACCGGCGAACGAGAAGTCTGGTAAGGGATCATCAGGTCTGAAGGATGTTTGCCATTCACTCATGTCAGTGCGCTTATCCTCCTCGTCGCCCTTGTGTTTCGATGCTCGTGCAACTTTGCATTCCCGCTCTTTCGCGCCTTGAAGGTATGCATCATATTGTGCCATTTTGCATTTCCATTCTGGACTATTTTCGCGCCATCTGTCTTCCTGGGTCTCAAGCGCGTTGCCTAAAATCTGTGCCATCCGCTCGCAATCGATTGGATCAAATGAGAAGAAGATACCGGGCTAAATAAATAAAGATCTCATTAATATAATGAAGGAAGGTGCGTTGGGTACTCACAAGGTCCCCTTGTGCATGAAGATCGGCGACCAGATGAATGAGATTGCACCCAGATATGACACAATCAGGTTGAGAGTTCAATACCCTGTCTGGGACGTGAGATAAAATATCATCTTGAAGCTGGGTAATGACGCGTGACAATGGCGTCTCGGAGTCTTGCAAATCAAAAGAGGACAACAACAGTGCGAGGTGCTGTTTGAGGGCCTCTTCGTATCGGATTACATCCTTCTGCCGAAGCAATTTACCAGAGGAAAAAAATACCAAGGGATCAAGAGCAATGAGAGTAGAGGGCAGGAGGGCTGTGCATGTACTTAGAGCATGATATAAATTCAATGCATCCACCGCTTCCAATGCGAGATCAGAGGGGAGAGAGCATGCGCTGGATGAAAGAATAGACAGTGGATGCAGAAATCACATCCTTTCTGTAGTCTTGTACATTGAAAGGCTTTGGAAGGCGTCCCTTGGTTTCTCGTGAATGTTGTAATAGAACTTCCTCAAGTGCGAATATCGATGGGGATAATGACGAACTTGTGCTGGAATCCACCCACTTTCTGAACGCTCTCAAGCCATTCGTTGAACCTTTCTGGGGCTCCGATTGTCGCAGACAGACCTCTATTTATGTGAGAATCAGTGCATGATCGGTTGAATGCAAAGTGACATACATGACAGGACAAGGGGACAGGAGCAGAATTTGTTCCCAAATAGTTCCGCCCTCCTGCTGACCGATTGTGTGAATCTCATCAAGGATGACACTACAGTAGGACGTAAGAGGGAAATGCACATGTATCAAACTGATATTCGTACTATTTGAGCCGAGGGGTCCACATCTTGGCGAGTGGAGGAGATAAAAGCATGCTCACCAACATATCAGGGACGGTGATAAGGATTTGGCAGTTCCACGGATCGTGTACCTGGAAGTCACCAGAATGGATCGCCCAGCAGCTACCTGGAGTCAAATCAGCAACAATCACATGTTGAATATAAGCCCATGAGTACTCACGACTGTCAAGATCCTTGCTAAACCTAGCATAAACCTCAGCTGCAACCTGAGAGACAAGGGCTTTCGTCGGTGCAATATAAACAAGTATCCCGTCATCAGACTCTCGGAGAATCTTCTCCATAGCGTAATATGAGATGAAGGTCTTTCCCGCACTGGTAGGAGCTATAAATAAATGGGTAGTTGTTCTACCTCCGAAACAAAGTATCACTGACCTACGACAAGAAGAGACATATTTTGGTCGATAGCGTCAAGCACCTCGCATTGCCATGCATCTGGCTTGAAGGTCACTCTTGCGTCAGCCTGACTGTCCATGCTCCTATCCATGAATTCCCCAAATAACCGAAGTTGCCACACAATAGGGTGCTCCCGCACTTGCATAAAGTCATAGACTGCAGTCTTGGTTTTGGACTTGACCAGCTTGACGAAGCAAAAACTTAGTGCCCTGTCATCAGCCGAACCTGAGACTACGAGACTATCAATGTAGTCGCTGAAGCCAAGGGTAATCAACATGCTTGTGATTGCATTAGCCATCTCTTTTGTGCTGAAGCCGATCTCCCAAACTTCCTTGACGAGATGGATGAGCAACAGGGAATATTTATCGCGGCTTGCCAAGGAGCCTGGATTAGTGGAATAGATCCACTCTCAGAGCAGACGATGCATACGATAGACCCGAAGTTCCACGCCTACTGATGCCTCCTTAGTTTGCGGATTGCGGGCAAGAACTTGCAGGCACTTTTTGAGGCCAGTGTTATCCAGATTTTCCATCTCTTGAATGCGGGATGCGATCCATGCTGCAGACTCAGACGCTTGTTTAGATTCCTTCTTTGCAATATTCTGTTCACGGATAGCATCGGCTTTGGACAACTTGCCGGTAATTTTGCCAGATGAACGAGCATGAACAACTTTTGGCTGAAGGCCTATGATAAATAACAGAAGTAATAGATGCTATACCTGAGTACTGACCTTCACGTTGCGCTGATTTGCAAGGGAGGCTGCAGTCGGTATTTTCACTTGTTCAAGGATGGCTCCTGATGTGCCCGTTAGGGTGCTAGCTTGGTCATGCAAGGTCTTCATGAAGCGCTGGTCCAAACAAAGTTTCCGATTACGCTGCCATTCAGTTGTCGGTGCCGTGGCATATCCTCCGAGGTGCTTGGGCAGAACGGCCATTCTATAATTCTGCCAGTGCTGCATGTTAAAAAAGTGTGTGCCTTCTCTGGTTGTTTGATTTTGAGTAGCTGGGAGGACATCAGCTGACTCGTCACTAATGCTGCTATCGTCCACTCGTCAGACTCTTCTCCACTGGAAGTAGCAGATTCTATGGGACTGGGTAGTATGACGCCTTCCGTGACCATGTGGATGGTAGAATGCTCTTCATCAAATACTGGGTTGGAAAACAGAAGGAGCTTGAGGGGAATTGGTATCTCATACAAGTCATCGGGAAGGAAAGATGTGCTCAAACCCGAAAAGTGGAGGTGTGGAAGCTTCAACTTGAGAAAGATATCTTCTACATCTTTGGCCATAGTCGGTCCCAGGATCTCCGTCAAAGGTAGAGCTGGATGCTCGGAAAGATAACGCAAGACACAAAGGAATACGTGAATGTCAATGTCGAGGGATACATCATTTGCTACAATGACTGCTTCTGTCACTCAAAAGATACGAGGTAGGAAGGATTCTGTCAAGGAAGTGAAAAGGTCAGGTTTCATTGGTACCAGGCGCCGCGCTCGATCCTGGATGGAGACACTCTTGAGAAGAAAGATGTGAATGATGAAAACAGCAAGGAGCGACGGCTGAGTGTCACTCTTGAATGTTGAAAGATATGATAATCCAACATCCTTCAAGACCGTGCAGAGGTTGAAGGAAGACAAGGGCACTGATGCTTTGCCAAGGACCCAGCTGCAGACTTGATCAAATGGCCCTTGTTCGTGACTAGTAAGAACGTCCCTGGCAGCAACACCCACGGATAAAACAGCATCTGGGAAATGCCCTGGATGGTTTAAGCATAGCTTTGAATCAAAAATGAAAGATAAGATCTATAACATGATTGATTGATAATTATGTCAGAATACAACACAGGAAAGAAGATGCAGTGTGACCTTGCTGTCCTTGAAATCAGCACCCTGGAGTGGCACTATTGCCAAGCCACTAGCCAGTAAATCGAAGATAAATAATCATTGAACGAGTATTTGATGGACGGCGAATTGTCCACCAACTCCTTCCTTCAGTACAACCGCCATCATTGACCATGACAAACATTGGCTATATCGAAGTGAGAAGAAATTATCATGTCTTGTGAGACTTCTACCTTCACTCGAACACAGTAATCGACCCAATTTTTGTCGGAGAGACTTGCGAAGGTGAGGGTATTCACCGAATCCAGTGACTGGAGGTGCTTATATAAGAGTCTCCTGGCTAGGGCTCGAGATGGAACAGTAAACTCCGACTCGCCCGCTTGCAGTACTAGGTGTCGGTTGACTAACACATTATGAATGAGATAGAATCAGATGGTGAGACAGAGAAGCGGCCTCACTGTCAAAGAAAATGATATCAAAGTTCGCTGATCGATTTTGAAAGTTTGTCAGTATGCATTCTAGTGAATAGATCACATGAATGATCTGAAATGATGGGTCTTCAACAGCACCATCATCCAAATCATGTCAGAGAAAACTATTTGCACTTGATCCCAGTGACGTACCATCATCCTTCACTAATGCGAGCAGATGATCATCAAGCACAACTTGGAGTAGGGAATGACCTAGGATGTGGATGGGCATCAACTTGAAGGCTGGACGACTAGCAAGTGAAACGAGTACCATCAATTACAAAGGGTTCTGCACCAGCATAGCTTCCCATCAGGTCTATCCAGCACGCATTCCTACTCGCAGGTGCATACCAAGTTGAATTGATCCAGTTTAAAGTTTCTGCAGCAGTGCATGATTTTGTTGGCTCGAAGTCCTCGATGGCTTGCTTGATATCAACTTCAAACTTTTCGAAATCCATAGTGCAGATTGTGACGTGAGAGGATCCGAGTGGTCTGCCTAGTGCCTAATTATAATACAGGAAGGAAACTTGAGATTGGGATTGGAATTAGAATTGGGTGACTTGGCCGTTGACAACATGCTGAATCGATTAAGTTCAGAATACTGCAAGAGATAAACGATAAACGATTTTAATTAGCTCTAAGCTGACTATGGCAGGAAACTTTGCAAGCACATGTTACCTTGTTTACAAGGTCACTAGCATCAGTAAATGCGAATTTGCACAAGGTTGCTCACAAGCGCTCACAAACTGCTCATGTGGGTATGCTTTTTAGTTAGCTCAGGTCATCATCCGTAAACACTCGCTTTTAGCTAAATTAGACCCTGATGCACATCGGACACAAGATCGATAGTTATCAGTCAGATTATCAAGAGGATTTGTGTGATTATATGTACAGTGCTATCTAATCTGTATCAGATGACGATGAGCTCCTGCTTTCTCGTGCCTGCGATGGTCCAATCACTACTACATGTTGGAAGTTAGCATACGACGACGATAACGCTTATCATCACATGTGACTACTTACATAATCACATTCATTACTTACAGTTTTTTGTACACTACACACCTCAGTTGCTCATACAGTCAACTGAGGTGAGATACATTCCTTACTGGATTATTTACATAGCTAATAGTCTCATATATAGATTATCTATTCTATAGGTTATGAGCCCTGCGCTCTGTAACTAGAAGAAACCGGCACGTCGAAAATCCACCTACTGCAAGATGACCTCAAATATAAAGTATGGAGACGAGTTCTGGAGAGTCCCAAAGTTGGATGCTTCAGGGAAGGATTGGCCTTTGTGGAAAGGCAGACTCGAACTCTCACTACAAGCACGAGGACTGTTGGGACACCTTACAGAGACTGGGAAGCCTGTGAACCCTGCAGAAGGGAAGCCTACTGGATGGTCACCAACAACAGCAACGGAGTTAGCAGAAATGCAACTTACGAGGAGGAAATCAAGAAGTGGAACGATAATGATATCATCATCAGGCAACAAATTGCCGTGTTAATCCCGGACAGTCTCTTTATCCAACTCCTCTCCCTAACGACAGCAAAGGAATACTTCGATGTCCTAAAAGGGCAGTTTGGGACTAGGTCATTGGCTGTTACAGTGGAATTACGTCGTCAGCTGGGAGAATTAAAGCTAAAAGAGGGTGGTGACGCACGCGCCCATATAGACACACTGAGGAAGCTGCGAGAAGAGCTAGCCTCAGCAGGAGACCCAATATCAGACAAGGACTTCTTCAATATCACCTTCACATCACTCCCACGCAGCTACAATAACATCTTATCAGCAGTCTCGACGAGTATGCAAATACACCAGAAGACACCCACCTCACATGAACTCATGACCCTGGCTGTCAATGAGTATGACCGGATGCTTCTCCAAAATGGTGGCAAGTCAAAGTCGAAGAGCGAAGATGTAGCTTTCTCAGCCGAAGGCAGCTCTCGGAATGGCAAGCAACGTCAATCAAAGCCTAGATTCCCATATGCCTGCAATAACTGCGGCTGGAAAGGCCACAAGAAGGAGGACTGCTGGGAAGAGGGGGGCGGCAAAGCTGGTCAGGCACCGAAAACCTGGAAGTTGCATGGAAAGAAGCCAAAGGATGAGAAGCCAAAGGCCAGCGGGTCGAATGCGGATGCATCAAAGCCAAAAGACGAGTCTGAACCTGATGGAGTATGATTAGCGTGCACCCAGGAGACACCTGAATCAGAGCCGGAGGACACACCATCAACGGTAGCTGATAGCGCTACATCTGCGCGAAGCAGCACAGCCACGCATGGAGCGACCATAGAGCTATATGACAGTGGCGCATCCCAGCACATGTCCCCATATCGCGAACACTTCCTAAATTTCAGGTCAATATCCCCACACCCAATCCAAGCAGCCGACAAACAAACCTTTGAAGCCATAGGCAAAGGTGATCTCCCAATAGAAGTCCCGAACGGCAGAGTAAAGACATGCATCCTGCTGACGAATGTCCTCTATGTGCCATCAATGGGTGCAACGCTGGTATCAATCAGTAAACTCACCAGTGCAGGCTATGCGGCCCTATTCCGTGGCAATTCATGCCGAATTTTCGACGCCAAAAAGAAGCAGCTAGGTGAAGTTATCATTAGCAGAGGCCTATATCGCGTCAAACACCCACCTACCTCATTTGCGGCAGCTGTGAGCTCACCAAAAACCCTGACCATGGAGGAACTGCACCAGCGGATGGCACATATTGCACCATCAGCTATCTGGGAGATGCTGGCCAAGGGAATGGTAGAAGGAGTGCAACTCGATCCGAAACACAAGATGATGGGTCAATGTGAAGCGTGCGAGTATGCTAAAGCCACACGCAAACCTATTGGGAAGGAGCGTGAGCCAAAGCGGCAGGATAAACTTGGAGACGAAGTACACACTGGCCTCTGGGGACCCTCTCAAGTCCAAACACCTAGTGGAAAGTCCTATTATGTGTCGTTCACAGATGATAACACTCGATACACCTGTTTATACCTCCAATCAGCGAAATCCGACACCTTCGAATCATACAAGACTTACGAAGCTTGGCTACAGACCCAGCACAATGCTAAGGTCAAGCGCTTGCGATCAGATCATGGAGGAGAATATCTGAGTGACGAGTTTAGTAAACACCTCAAAGCACAAGGCACGGAACGGAAACTCACCACGTATGACACACCACAGCACAATGGAGTTGCTGAGCGGCTGAATCGGACCTTAATCGAGCGAGTCCGGGCAGTCCTGTATGCAAGCGGATTGCCGAAAAACCTGTGGGGGGAAGCTATCAAGCATGCGGTCTATATAAAGAACCACACAGCCACACACGCGCTGGATGGAAAGATGCCATATGAGATGTTGCACGGTAAGAAACCGAACCTAAAAGGCTTACCTGTGTGGGGTACCAAAGTCTGGGTACATGATCCTAGTGGAGGGAAGCTTGATATGCGTGCACGCGAAGGCCGTTGGATTGGATTTGATGCCGAAACTGGAGCCCATAGAGTCTATTTCACGGACCGCCACTCGATCGCTGTTGAACGAAATGTCTCCTTTCAAAGACAGTCAGAGGATGGCCCAGCACTGAAACCAACCTTGCCGATTGAGGAGGAGAGCGGAACTATAGAGGCAGAGGACAATCAGCAAGCACCCTTGACCCCAACTCCAGCAAAGACTCACCAACCAACTCCAAAACCTCAAAATGACCCACTCGGACCAAATTTTGAAGTGTCGTCAACAGGCCTAAGACACTCTACTCGTCAGCGGACTGAGTCTCCCTATATGCGCATGTTGAGAAGCAGCGCGGGAACTCACAGTGGCCGGAGCGGAGATACACTGTTACCAAGAGGGATGCGAGGAGTAGAGAAAGAGGGGGAGCAAGGTAGTGGAGAGAGCATGGGAGCATCTGGAGAAGAGTTAGAGGGCGAGTTAGGATTTGATGAAGAACTTACCTCCTATGCAATGTTTGCAGGAATGAGCGAGGTCGAGGGACTCGAACCTCAAACGATTGAAGACGCTAGAAGTTGACCTGATTGGCCCAAGTGGAAGGAAGCTGTTAATGCAGAGCTAAAGAGTCTAGATGAAGCATGTACCTGGGATATCGTACCACGGCCCAAGAACACCAATATTGTTAGCAGCAAATGGGTCTTCAAGATAAAAAGGAACGCTGCGGGCGAAATTGATAAGTACAAAGCCTGGCTCGTGGCGCGAGGCTTTACTCAAGTGCACAGTGTTGACTATTATGAGACTTACACACCTGTAGCACGTCTTGCATTGCTATGGCTGATCCTCGCCATTGCCGCATGCCAGAATTGGGATATCGACGTCTTTGACTTTCACAGCGCATTCCTAAATGGGAAACTCGATGCCAACGAAGAAATCTTCATGGAGTTGCCACCTGGAGTGGACCTGGGTAAAAGGGACAAAGTTGCAAAGCTTTGTGTTGCAATATACGGATCTAAACAAGGGGAATTAAAGTGGTATCAGCGTCTCAACAAAGAACTTACCGAATTAGGGTTCATGCGCATGGAAAGTGACTGGGGTGTCATCGTGGTGTGCATCGACTCAGAAATCCTTATACTGGCATCACATGTTGATGATTGCACTATAACTGGGAGCTCGTCAGAATTAATCTGTGCATTTAAGAAGGAAATAGGCTCACGGTTCAAGATTACGGACCTCGGACCAATCAGCTGGCTCCTAGGCATGAAAGTAACTCGAGACTGAGAGGCGTGCACTATCACAGTGTCCCAGGAACCGTTCGTCGATGCAATCCTAGCAAAGTATAACTTTACAGATGCGAAGCCCTCATCAATACCCATGGACCCTAGCATCCAGTACTCAAGAGATCAGTGCCCCACCACAGCAGTACAGACCGCTGAGATGAAGCACATCCCCTTCCGTTCCACACTCGGATCATTGATGTACCTGGCCATGGGAACGCGCCTGGACATTGCATTCGCCGTCTCGACGCTCGCACAGTTTGCGGATAACCCTGGATGGGTGCACTGGGAAGGAGTAAAGAAAATATATTGTTATCTATTGGGCACCAAGAGACTCAGACTCACCTATGGGACCAGCGCAACGGGCCTAATTGGCTATACCGACGCAGACGGCGCTAGCCAGGCGCACAGGCGCGCAATAACCGGATTCGCGTTCCTAGTAGATGGCGGCGCTATACTCTGGGATTTGCGGAAACAAGAGTTAGTAACATTATCAACCGCGGAAGCAGAATATGTGGCTGTGACGCACGCAGCAAAAGAAGTGCTATGGCTCCGGCACCTCATAGGCGAAGTCTTCCGTCCTCTCGATAAACCAACAACGCTATACTGTGATAATCAATCAGCAATTGCGCTAACCAAGGACGGCACTTACCACATACGCACAAAACATATCAGCATTCATTATCATTTTATCCGTTTTTCTATTGAAAATAATTCCATCAGCTTAATCTACTGCCCAACTGACAGTATGGTTGCCAATACACTCACCAAAGCCCTCCCGAATGCCAAAGCTAAACATTTTGCTGCGGAACTCGGCCTGCATGTCGTCGTTTGAGGAGTGTTGGAAGTTAGCATATGACAACGATAACGCTTATCGTCACATGTGACTACTTACATAATCACGTTCGTTACTTACAGTTTTTCATACGCTACACACCTCAGTTGCTCGTACAGTCAACTGAGGTGAGATACATTCCTTACTGGATTATTTACATAGCTAATAGTCTCATATATAGATTATCTATTCTATAGGTATACCTACTAATATAGTTGCTCGTACAGTCAACTGAGATTATCTATTCTATACTACATACTCCAGATATTGTTCGAGCTCGGCTTTCTCTGCGGGAGTAAGATTGTCAATTGCTCTGAGAATCTGATTGAACTTGGATCGATGGGTTGGTCCACTGAAGGGCTCAATATGCAACTCCTCCCTTCCTTGTTCATGCAACGAGCAGTGGGTAGCTGCACCAGCTGTGGCTAGGATATACTTGATAGGTTCGAGCAGGGAATCCCCAAGGAATGACGCAAATCTCCAGTACCAGATGAACCAGATGATGTTGCTCATGACAAAGCAGTTCTGAAATTTTGTGCAGACAACTATATTATCATTCTGCAAAAAAGTAGTCAGTACAAGTTAGATTCAGTGACTGCTTGACGTACCTCATCGAAATAAAAGTTGTGCATAAACAGCAACGGATCCGGTCCATTTATGAAGCGATTGATCCTCATAATCCTATATTGGTCAGGTGGCAAAATGTGTCCCCGCGGGGGGGAACAACTGAAACGCATCGCAAGCACCCGCCTGCGCGAAGTCAATCATTTTCCTGCGTTTTGCAGATAACGCATTTCCGATCATTCTGCGGTGTGTGTTATTTATAAAGTCCCTGAAAACAGCTGCGAAAATTATTAGAAAAAGATATAACACTGAAGATACCAAAAGGCTCACCATTAGGCCCGAACAAATTCGGGACAGAGTCTCGAATGACCTTATCGATGAGTCAATTCTTTCACTTTCTAGAGCATGTCATAGCATGCTTTGAGAATACGATGCGCGTGACCAAAACTTTAGTGCCCTTCATTGTCTGCTTGATGACGTCTGGCATCAAACGTATGGCATTTTGGGGCGGGGGTGTTGACCTTTCAGCTCCAGAGTCACTGGGTGTTTCATGCTGCTCAGCGACAGCAGATTCCTGCACTTCAACAGTGACAGCGGGTGTTTGTGGTGCGAGATACGGTGTCGCAGGCAAGTTAGCACATCTGATTGTGCGTGTCGTCGTCGTCCTTGCAGGACCTGCTGTCTGTATGTATTTTAGATAAGGATCAGTGCAAAAAATGAAAGAACTCACGTGTACTACCTCAGACGCAGGAATTTCCCTGATCAGCAGCTGGCAAACCGGATGGATTAAGGCCTGATCCCCTAGTTGGCTTAGGGATGGCAGCTTTCCCCTTGCGCTGTGAACCACGGCCACCTGGCATCCAGGTGATGGTCAAGAAGATAAGTAGAAATTGCACGTAAAAATGTGTACGCTGCTTGATTCATTTTCATCTTACATACGAATAGTAAGACACCAAGTTGGTACACAATATACAGAGTGGGGGAAATGAAGCGCATGTTAGTCAAATAAGGAAATTTATAGGAAAACTGTCAGGGGGGTCAACACATTCTGAATAGGTTTGAAACAGCTGATGGGGAAAGGGCAGTGTTCTGAGAAATTGAAGGGCAAATGGCGGCGTTCTAGAAGTAAACTGAAATTTCAAGAAGCAAAACGAAGCAACACATGAATGGCACGATCCGAAACAACGGGCGCTTATCTACTGTGATATGGATCAGTGTGGGGCAAAATGACCTGACAATTGCAATTACATACCATGGTTTGAAGGGCATCAGAACAAATCAGGAAGGACTGGGCGGTTGCAACTACCCATTGAATTGATTGTTGTTGTTGTTGTCATCATCGTCATCATCATCCTCAGATTCCTCATCATCATCCATGCTGTCATCCATACCTGAGGATTTACCAAGGAATCGAGCCGAGTGAGAAGACTCTCCCATGGAACCAAACACATCATCTTTGACGCGTGAACCTAAGTGCTTTTTGAGAATGTCCGCTTGGGCAGCAACGGCACGAAGTATCTCGCAATCGTCATCATAGACAGCTTGAAGGTAGTTGATGTCATTGTCAATTTCTTCCTGTGACCAGTCAGAAAAGATGTTTCTGATCTGTTTCAATTCTTCATCGCTGGAGAGGAGGCGGTTCCTGTTCTCGCGATGGAGCCCATTCAGGAATGTTGTGTACCATTCTGACGCCTCAAGCTCCCATGTCGTTGTCATGAGACGTTGGCGTGCAGCTTCCCAGCCAGCAAGCTTTGACTTAAATAATTCATATAACGTTGCAAGGCTCAAATGCGAGAAGCCTCTGGAAATCACTTCCTCTCGCTTTTTATCTATGAATGAATCTGAAGACATAATTAATGGTAAGAAACATACCTCTTGAATTTCTTCGGCCGTGAATTCTGGTTTAAATCCTTGCCCTGATACACGCGCTGCAAGTTGGAGCTCCAGTGGAGCTGGACGGGAAGCGTATGGAGCATGTTCCTTTGATATTCGCTCAAGCAGATGCTGCTGTCCATGACGGGAAGGAGACAAGGAGAGTCTGGTGGCAGACTTTCCATGCCGGTGTCTTGTTACTTGAGGGTCTTATAGGTTGCTCAGAATACAATGACTATCACAATTGTATTTGATAAGACTACAGGTGCCAGCTGCCTCAAGTTCACGGTCAACGGATTTTCTACTTCTCGGTTGATAACGTGCTGTTCGTGGGTGGTCAAAGAGTGATGAATCACCTTCTTTGTTGGTCTCTTCTGATAGTAAGGAAGTATATATATATTGTCAGGTTACTCTGAACCTAGTAGGTAATATTAGACCTCTGCTGATGCTGGCTAGATAATACGAGTCTCTCTTCCTGTAAAAGAGAGAAGTTAAACTAAAACGAATAGACGAATACGATAGACTGTTGTATAGGCGATCCCTGTAAGATAGTATACAACTAATCTGACTAGATTATACCACGGTTTTCTAAGGCAACACTAGGCCTTCACTTTCTTCTGGATCTCACACTAGGAGACAGAAAGGGGAAAACACCTGTTCAAATTCTTACTAACTCTCACACGGTTTGAGAGAAGAGTGGAAAAGGGAAAACTTTATTATTGTGTGAGAATGGAGTCCTTATATACATTTTGGAAACCATCCTTACTAAGCAATGAGTCATCACTGGATTGGTAAGAATGTGCTTACAAACCAAGCCTTTTGGTGTGCTGAATCAGCTGCTTACTAAAGTACATGAGTAAAATATTACAAAGCACAGTAAAATCTTACAAAGCATGACGAATCATGACCAAACATGATGAGTCATGGAAAAGTCCTTACAAATCAGATTATTACCAGTCACATGACATGCTTACAAACATATCTGAGTGGTTCACTGATGTAATCAAGTGGCTGAAAAATAGAAAGAGACTGGAAACTGATAGAAAACTACAAATACAAGTAAATAAATGAATCAGAGTAGGAAACTAAGCTTATGATAGTGAGAAATATATCTTAGTATACTTCCCTAATCATCTCCTTCTATATTCCTTATCGTATATGTCATGGTATGGAGTGCATACCATGCATGACATCCACCTGGCACGAGAAATCGCAACTGTCCCCAGTTGTCTCGCTTACGGTGAACAAACTATTGATCGTCATTGATCATCTACGTGGTCTCTTTCTTGACTTTCTGAATACGGGTTTTATGCAAAGCATACGAACAATACGATGTTTCGAGATAGTGCTGTGAGCGAACTGTCTGTGCGCAACATAGTGTGTACTGACTGCTAGTTATCATAAAGATATTTGTCCCACACTCACATAGTAGTGGGAATAGTATTTTGTGGTCTGAGATAGAACATACCCCTATTCGATGGGGTATATACGTAATCGTGGTTGATATGGTCACTTTTAATATGAATGTTCTCAATTAAGTACTAAGCTATTAATCCTAATAGACTTGTACTTCAATTGAAGATTTGATATTTTGACTTGGGACTATAACTTTTTGTCCCTTAGAATAATACTGTAAGTCTCCTATAGCTTATAGCTATGGACTTGTCTCGTGATAATTCGTGAATTTTTCGCTATATTTATCTGTGCTTATACTAATGGCTAAGTACTAGACAAGTACTAGACATTAATAAGCTTAATTATTTGTTTTGAAAGACTTAGAAAAATCAGACGAGTTATACGGACAACAAAAGATTCGAATTACATGACCCGGTAACTCGTATCTAAAGCTATCTCTCTTGACCTATTTTTGTATATATCTCGTAGCGTAGCGCTGAGTCAGACAGAACGAAAAACGCGTACTAATACACTCAAAAGGAAACTCGAGACGTTCTGAATGCTAGAAATACAAAAGACGGATTAGAAAACAGCCGAGGGTCCGTATTTTGTGGATTATATGAATATATGCGCTGTTTAGGGGCTTTTGACGAATATAGGCATGAACATGCGATAACGAAGTCGAAGAGTCGAAATATATGAAATGGGAAAGATGATTCTGGAAAAACGTAGAAACGAAGCTGATTACTATAAACGAAAATTTAATGAGAGCTGAAAGGAAAAAGAACACGGACCAAGTACCTTTAGATACAATATTTAAAGGAAGAACTTGCGTTCTTTTCATTTCGATGCTCTCGCTTTGCGAGATTCTGGTTTGCGATTTTCACCGTCAATTCCTCTGAGGACATAGAACGAAGTAGGCGTCGAGGATGATTTGGTGGGGATGGTGGAGAGAAAAGGCGATGTTGCTAATACTACTAATCCTGAGCGTTTAACGCCAAGGATATCGTCTCGGTCACGCGCAAATTTTAACGAATCGTCGTGAGAACCGGTGTCAAGGAGACCTGATGTCACGAGCGCACATATGGTGTCCTCGTCAGGATATGGCATGAGAAGTGTGTCGGTAAGCGCTGAAGCGAAAGCGTCCTCGCTATGAAAGCGAGCTACTGATATAAACGCGTTAAGACGCTCTGCTTCTGTGGGGAGAAAAACGGATTAACATCGATGTAAGGGCTGGCGAAAAATGATTTAGGAGTACCGCCCTTGATATGATCTGTCTGATCGCATTTGAGTATTGTGGACTGTCGTGAAGCTTCCTCGAACATTCGAGGCGATAAGATGGTGTTAGCGAGACGGAACAGATGGCGTGAGTGAGCACGGTGGTCGTAAAGCTCTTCGATACGGTCTGACCAATCGCGCACTGAACGCGGTCCACCTGTTGGGAGTTTTGGATCATTTGGAATAACGAGATGACCAGGGTACGAGTCGTTGTGATAGAGTTCGACATCCCAGTCATTAGCGATGAGCTGGTCTTGGCAAAAGTTATATGAAGCTATAGCATTAGTGACTTGACCAAAGTAAAACGAGTGGAAATCACTCAATTGAGCGATTTCCGTATCTAAATATTTGCGTGCGTCGTGCGGCGTGATTCCTTCAAGCAGAGCGGCAGGAGGCGCTAAGGAAGGTGGTACTGATTTATTGGACAATAGTGGCGTGGATGGTGTGAGAAGCGCTGGGATGTCCTCGTCACTAGCGATAGTGTTAGCTGGTGTGATTGGAATAGAATACGGCGGTGGTGTAATGTCGTCGAGAATAGGTCTTGTGAATAAAACGCTTGCCGGCTCGTTATCTGGAGTAAGCAAGGGCAAGGTAACGGTAGACGGATTGTTGATATTAGTATTGGTAGACGGTAGGGACGAATCCGGCAATGAAGAGGACTGTACCTCTTCATGGGACTCAGGTTCCCTGAAACTGGCGCTAACTGAGTTCTCTGAGGAACAAGGGTGCCCTCCTTGAATCAAAATTTCGTTGAATAAGTCACTAAATGTATTTGAAGGTGATGATTTCTCACCCAAAGTCTTTGTCTCAATGTCCTCCTGGTCCTCAACGTCATTATCATCGAGCAGCGGTGCGTCGTTCTCACGCTCGGTCTCTGCAATAGTGTCCAGAACAGATACTAAGGGTGGTCCAGGAGTAACAATAGAATCCAGTCCAGCAAGACTTTCCTGCTGGAGGGGCGAATAGTCTGGTGTAGTGGTAGAATAGCGAGAATAATTAGATGTAGCTGGATTAGAAATAGTGAAGAATGGCTCAAACGAAAATGTCAAAGCGTCATTCTCAATAGATGTCGAGAAACGGAAATTGCCGGGGTGCTGAGAAACGAATTCGGATATTTCCGAGCGTGTGTCTGAAAGCGGTGTGTAGGGCATTGTCGAAAATAATAGAGCTGGGCACTGAACTAGTGGGTGAAAATTCAAATCTGGGGGTTTCTTTATAGCTTTTGGAATATATTTTATTTCAAACCGGTCTGAGTAAGACTGCTCTGTCACTTACTAATTTATTACTCAGAAATTGATTGAGGTGGGGTGATTTTATATTTTCAAGCGCTGTCTGATTTCCAGAATCAGCGTCTGATCGATCTGTGAGATTCTCATCTGAAAATGGTAACTTTCCATTTTCAGCTAAAAATAAACTGACGCCTGTGAGATTTCCCAAGGTAGGCGTTTCATATTCTAAATTTGGATCGGCTTCTTCCGGCGTGCATAATAATTCGTACCGTACTTCCAAATTTAGTGGATCCTTAAATAGTAACCAAGTACCATCAGATCTTTCATCTATAGATACGTAGTTACTTCTTTGCCATGGTCGGCCTAATAACAAATTGAATGGCACGTGATCTCCCACGAATAAATTTGCATGAGTAAAAACTCCTCCGCAATTGAGCGGAACATTCTGGATTAGGCCACGTAATTGGCCTTCTCCACCGTTTGCATCACTTAAAGATACCGATTTAGCAATATCAATCGGTCGGTTTATGATAGTTTTCCAAATATAGCTACTTACTATATTTAGTTGACTACCTGTATCTATTATTGCGACTGATCGTGCGCCCATCACACTGCATGGCTACTTTTATTAATAGACCCCGCGTTTTTGTCCATACAGAGTGGGCTTCAATTCTGGGCTCAACTGATTTCGGTTTGATAGCGTTAGATAAGAGTCCAGACAATTCTCGGGAACTGCCGAGAAGCTCACCTATTTCTATTTTAATAGGTGTTCTTAATATGGTATCTAGAATTTCGCCCGGCTGTACTTTAGCCATGACGTCTGATACCCTGCGCTTCGGATTTTTCCGGTCGGTGTTTGAATTCTCATGATGCATGTTTGGATGACGCTGCGCTGGTAAGTCTCTTCTTTCTACAGGCGCCTCATCCTCAATTATCTCTTCACTGTTCCATCCAGTGTCTGGTATGTTATTCTTTATTCTTTCTTTCACTAATTTTTCTTTGCTAGGCTGCTCCCTAGGACTATTATTAGGCATCTTCTCTGCCGCTAGTTTTGGCCTTTTTGGCGCTAGTTTACCTTCTGGTAAGTTCTCACTGTGGCGTCTCTTTTCACTAATTTTCTTAGATTCTTTAATTTGTATGGGCATAGGGTTATCCCCTAGCCTTTCATACCCTGCTCTGCGCGAGTTTTGTGTTACCCTTTCGACTGGGTACACTAGATTTTCCTCGTCGGTGCTAGTGTCTCATGTGATGCGCTATCATTGCCGTCACTCTCATTTAGTGCCAACTCGCTCTCACTGGATTTATATTCCTCAATGTATGCACTTTTACTCTTTTTCAAAGGCATGACTGACTCAATATCATGTAGCGTCTCATCTGTCTTGATTTTACAAAGTGAGATTCTAAAATTGGATCCTCTCTCCTGAAAGCCTCAATAACTGTTTCGTTAGGCCTTCGTTTGATAGGTCGTCTGTCAGCTCTCACAACTCTGCCTGTGTTCGAGCGCATGAGTTTGCCATCGCTGACTAATGTGCTGATCTGCGGACAGGTGGGAATACTGTGTCCCTTATCTCCGCATCCGTAACATATCCGCTCGTGAAATGGAGTGTTTGGCGGCTGATAGAATCTGTCCTCTTGCTGTGCCCTGTTCTCAATAGGGGCTTTACTAGTATCTCTTGTCTCTTCACTGTAGCTAGTGCTTGTGTTTCTTGTGTAGCTTGTGAACAATGTATCTTTCCCTGTCTCATAGGGTGATGCTATAATATCTTGATATAAGGATCAATTCGTGTGGCTCGATAGAATAAGAGTGCATATTCAGGGTCCTCTAAGGAAATAGAACCCATTTTCTTAATGAGTGTCTCCATTTCATTCATAGGTTCCACTGATGTGCTCTTGGACTGTTGGTACCATTAGGTGTACCCTTCTCTTTCTTGGGCTTACTTTTCACTTTCTCTTTGTGTCTGCCCTTCTTAACTTGTCTCTTTGGAAAAAACTCCTTCTCAGACTCACTTGAATCTGAATCATTGGCACTGTCAGATGGTTCATTACTAGATGAATCCTCATCTGAGTCACTTTCTACTTCTGATACCAGTAGATCTGCATCAAATCTATCACGGTGTAGAAGTTTCTCTGCTGCTGCAGTTACTTTATCAACTGGGAAAGCTTCTGACAAGTCCCTATCAGGTTCTCGTGCCATGATACGGGTCTCGATATTTACACGTAAACTCTTGTAGATGCCTTTCCAAAAATAACTTGCATACTCTTCTGCTGTTAATTTCCTGGCTTGTTCTAGCCATCCAGCTATACGAACAAAGCCTCTTACATACTTCTTCCAAGCAGTAAGGGTAGAAATTTTCTTATCTCGTGTTGTCCTAACATAGGACAGTAAATCTTTTCTCCTATATCTCTTGGTGTCTAGGTCTGCATCATAGTACTTCAAAATGTCAGCTTTGAGCTGGCTCCAATTTGAAGTCCTGAAACTTGCTAGTCCTTCTATAAACTCTGTGACATGTCTGGACATATACTGGGTAATAGTATCACATTTCTCTTCATCCTGAGGATACATGGTGATAATCACACAGTTTCTCATAGTGTCTCAGAAAGTCCTTAACTTCTGAATAATGCCCCTTGAACTTGGCAGGTGCTGCCTTAGTTCCTGGAGTGGGCATAGTCAGTACTGATAGTGTTGAATATGACATGATGTGTGCTGTTGCTGATGACTAATACGATGGTACTGTAGCTGGTACAGTGTACGTGGTTCCACAAGACTGGGTGGAAATCTCTGAATACGATGGTGCTGATATGATAGAACTGAATATACGATGATAGATGGTGTATAAACCAAACAAAAGAGTCACCCTCACAGGTGAAACTCTGGATAAACGATGTATAAACCAAGCAAAGAAGCCACCCTCGCGGGTTAAACTTCTAGATAAACAATATAAAAAACCAGACAAAGAAGCCACCCTCGCGGTGGGCTCCAGTGATGTCTTGTTACTTGAGGGTCTTATAGGTTGCTCAGAATACAATGACTATCACAATTGTATTTGATAAGACTACAGGTGCCAGCTGCCTCAAGTTCACGGTCAACGGATTTTCTACTTCTCGGTTGATAACGTGCTGTTCGTGGGTGGTCAAAGAGTGATGAATCACCTTCTTTGTTGGTCTCTTCTGATAGTAAGGAAGTATATATATATTGTCAGGTTACTCTGAACCTAGTAGGTAATATTAAACCTCTGCTGATGCTGGCTAGATAATACGAGTCTCTCTTCCTGTAAAAGAGAGAAGTTAAACTAAAACGAATAGACGAATACGATAGACTGTTGTATAAGCGATCCCTGTAAGATAGTATACAACTAATCTGACTAGATTATACCACGGTTTTCTAAGGCAACACTAGGCCTTCACTTTCTTCTGGATCTCACACTAGGAGACAGAAAGGGGAAAACACCTGTTCAAATTCTTACTAACTCTCACACGGTTTGAGAGAAGAATGGAAAAGGGAAAACTTATTATTGTGTGAGAATGGAGTCCTTATATACATTTTGGAAACCATCCTTACTAAGCAATGAGTCATCACTGGATTGGTAAGAATGTGCTTACAAACCAAGCCTTTTGGTGTGCTGAATCAGCTGCTTACTAAAGTACATGAGTAAAATATTACAAAGCATAGTAAAATCTTACAAAGCATGACGAATCATGACCAAACATGATGAGTCATGGAAAAGTCCTTACAAATCAGATTATTACCAGTCACATGACATGCTTACAAACATATCTGAGTGGTTCACTGATGTAATCAAGTGGCTGAAAAATAGAAAGAGACTGGAAACTGATAGAAAACTACAAATACAAGTAAATAAATGAATCAGAATAGGAAACTAAGCTTATGATAGTGAGAAATATATCCTAGTATACTTCCCTAATCATCTCCTTCTATATTCCTTATCGTATATGTCATGGTATGGAGTGCATACCATGCATGACAACGCGCGAGTCGTCGTGAGTGCAGATACGCGATAATCCAATCGTATATTGGGTACTTTTAGAATCTAACTATGGCTAAGGAGTGGGGAGTGCGCGAAGTGTGTGAACTAAAAGTCCAGTAAGGTCTCTATATACTGTATCTATAAGCGCGAAGGCGCGCGGTACCGAGCCGAATAGCGCGCGGTCCCGAGTAATTAGTATGTATGTAACTATATGTAAGGCGCGCGCTCGGTTCCGAAGTGGACGCTTTCGTAGCAATTGAGATAACTTACCAGTAAATCAGCAAGGACAAGGGGCGGGCGGGTGTGTGGAGATAGGCGCGCGCGCGGGACGTGGTGATCTGAGCCTGTAGGACCTCAATATCAATAGGTAGACGCGATGTTCCTTACATCTCCCGGGGACTTGAATTCTGAGTGTCCCCACTCAGTCCCTTATAGCACGAGAGTCTGGACATAGTGAGTATGGCGTTAAAGGGGGGGTCAGGTGACTGCGTGATCAGAAGCGTTCCCGTGGTCGCGAGAGAGGAAGCATATGTGTGATCGCGGGAGAAGATGCATTCCTGTATATAAACGCGGGATAAGAAGTGAATGCGTATGATTGCGAGAGAGGAAGCGTGCGTGCGGGCGCGAGAGAGGAAGCGAAGGTATTTGATCGCGAGATAAGAAGCGCGCGCGCGAGCGCGAGAGAGGAAGCGAAAGTATTTGATCGCGAGATAAGAAGCGCGCACGCGAGCGCGAGAGAGGAAGCGCGCGCGCTATCGCGTGATCGCTGATCTAAGCGGAATGTGTTGTTAAAAGGGGGGCAGGCGCGTTCTCGCGATTCTGTTATCTCCTTCTCTTATCATCTATCATGCCTCCCTTTACTTTATCCCAGCTTCAATCTACCCCTACTCCTGAACCTGAGGCTCAGGCGCCTGCCCATGCCAAGGGCGCATCTACTGTGGAGGAGCCAACTGAGACCCCCACTGAGCGCCTGCTCAAGGGATGGGGCGCTATTTTGCAATCGCTCGAGGCGTGCGCGATGGCGGCGCCTGATCACAAGCCTGAGCTGTTGGAAGATCAGGAGGTGTGGATGCGCGAGTGGGTCTCCGTGAAGGTAAGCGCGCTTGATCCTGTTGGCGCGCATATGTGCGGGCGCGCGCCTTTGTACTTATGCAGCATTGTCAGGACAATCTAGAGGCGTGCGCCTTGCGCGCGACTGAATTAGGCGTCGATTCGTTGGATATGAGCGCCGAGTATGTGGAATTTCTGAAGAGAGGGCGCAGGGAGTATAAGGCGCTTGAGGCGATTGTGAAGGGGTGGAAGGCGAAGGCGGTTGAGGATGTGCCAGAGGCGCCGCCTAAGAAGCGCGCGTCGCGCGCTTCTAAGGCGAAGGCTACTGACACGTCTGGAACTGACGCGTCTGGAACTGACGCGTCTGGAACTGACGCGTCTGGAACTGACGCGTCTGGAACTGACGCGTCTGGAACTGACGCGTCTGGAACTGACGCGTCTGGAACTGACGCGTCTGGAACTGACGCTAGCATTAAGGTGAGTATGCATGATTCCTTGTAGCGCTTTTTTACTGAGAAGTGGTGCGCGTTTAGCGCGCGGTTGAGCGCATGTCTTTCACCACTCCCCCTCCGCCTCCTCCGCGCTGCGTGCCTTGCATTTCTAAAAACTTGAAGTGCAAAGGCGCACCTGGTAAGCGGTGCGCTCAATGCAACGTGTCCAAGCGCACTTGCAATTTCGGTAAGCGCCTTTGATGGATTTCGCGTTTTTGGCGCGCGCTGATATCTGTATAGCTAGGCCTAAGAAGGGTTTGCCTAAGCGCGCCACTGGGGAGACGTCTGCGAAGGAGACCGCGTCCTCTGTAGCGGTCGATAATGAAGGCGCCTTTGATGGATTCGATATGGAGGTGGAGGTTTTCGATGGCGCGCCTGGAGAAACCTCCCCTAGCGCTAAGGGTAGCGCATCCAAGCGCGTGCTCAGTCCTACTGAGGCTGCGCCCTCCTTCAAGGGCAAGGGAAAGGCCAAGGATACTGAGGAGGAGTTGGAAGATGTGGAAGAGGAAAACGCGCGCTTGAGGGAAGAGAATGCGCGCTTGCGCGCGTCCGTCCTAGGTATGCGCCAGTATGCGCGCGCCCAACAGGCTGACTTGTTGGCCTTGTCCAACAAACTCTTCAACATGTCCCAGGAGTGGGCTGACTTTAAGAAGCGCGCCAATGCTGCGCTTAACTGAATTTACTGTATCGTCCTGTAGCCTGCTCTTAGCGCTTTGTTGTAACATCATTTCTTGGTAGCGCGCTCAATGTAACACCATGTCCTTGTCCTTTGCTGATTTACTGGCTGCAAATTAAGATGAAAACAAGTGAGTGAATTAAGGCGCAAATGAAATAATAAGGCGCGTATGACTATACGATGATAATACGAGGGCGCGCGCAGGGGAAATGCTCCGCGCGCGCGATTGGTAGCCTTATAAACTTGAACAAATGTTGCGCGCTTGATTATATGAGGACGCGCGCCTTTGTCAGGCGCGCGCGCGGTAGGGAATGATAGGAAGGAATTATGGCGCGGCGCGGCGCGCGTGTTGCAACTGAAACTCGGTATCTTATGCACATATAGAGAGACTGATTAGGCGTATTGCGGTGAGGCGGTGTATGATAGGACTATTATGGTATCGCGCGGGCGCGCGCGACTGAAATAATTTGCGATAGGGTTGAATTGTGGGGATGAATATGCATAGCGCGCCTCATCCGTTAAGCGCGCCCTCTGGAATCGTCCTCTTCTGGTTCTACGGTTTCGCTCGCTTCCATTTCGTCTATGCTTTCATCATCAACACCCGTCATCTCGGTGACCTGATACGCGCTCGTCGCAGCGCGGGTAGTATGGAATAACGCGAAACGCGGCGAATCGAAGTTTGGATATGGTGCCGTCTAGCTCGGCCAACATATATGATCCTCCCTTCGTACGACGTACTACAACCATTGGCCCAAGATAGCGCGGCTTCGTCTTCTTGCTCAACTCATATTCGACCTTCAAATTGCGTACCAGGACATAGGCGCCTGGTTGAAAGTCGTGCGATTTGATGTTTGCGCGAAGCGCCTTTCGAATTCGCGTATCGATTTAAAGCGCACTGCTACAACCCTTTCTCTAATAGCTTCTAAATCCTCTGCGCGTTTCTGCAGTTGACGCGCGCGCCAAGCTATTAGCTCGGTAGTCGTTAGCGCGCCTCGCGCTCGAGGGGCGCGAGGAACGTGCTTCGGCTAAGTCAAAGGAAAAATCGGTTCGACACCATGCATCATGAAATATGGCGATAAGCCCGTCGCCTTCTGTATGGTTACGCGTTCCGCCCAAAACACTGAGTGTACCACTTGACTCCAGCGCGTCTCGTCTCCTTCGCAGGTCTTAATGATGGCTTCTCGGACATCGCGATGCCGCCTCTCGACGATACCATTGGCTTGAGAATTATAAGGCGAGACGTGTATTGGGTGAATCCCGTATTTGCGCGCGAGCTCATCTACCGCGATCTTACGC